>CM021105.1:7681661-7947882 GCA_007115665.2 Sequoiadendron giganteum | reverse complement strand
TACTTGTTCATTTAAAGAATATTATAGACAAGGGAAGGTGAAAAGGTTGAGATTCTTTATGCATATGAACATTAGGTGGTTTGTATTTCAATTTGATGAAAATAGTGTTGTGGTAAGTGTGAATAAGGGAGATGGAGTTTTGTTGGTGCAGAGATAGAGCAGTGGATTGTCTAGAAACAGAGTAACCCTCTAATTTTTCGTTTATTTCTTCTGAGACTAATCGAAGTTGTGTATGGTTACCAGTGAGGCATATTGCTTTTCCAGTGAGCTTTTCTAGTGAGGCATATTATGTAGCCGATGAGGCTTTTCTAGTGAGGCATAAAATGTATCTAGCGAGGTTTTTGGTCAATGAGACCTAATGAATATTTTTGATGAGATTGGACAGTGGTTTTTCCCTAATTATGGTTTTCCACTTAAATACTCGTGTCATGGTTTCATTTGCATGATTCTATTGTTCTTTATGTCTTTGACATGTTGACATTAATTGCTTTTACAACTGTTAGGTTGATTAATGAACTAGTTTTATTAGATCACTAATTCACCCCCCCTCTCAGTGATCCATTGTATTCCAACAAGGTTTATACTTCGCATTAGAGTTAGGGTTAGGGCTAATCCTAACCCTAACCTTAATTGAACCCTAATTTAAACACTAACCCTAATTCTCTTGGAAACCTTAAATCCAACTATAACCCTGATTAAAACCTACTCTACCCCTATATAAACCCTAACCCAAATTAAACCTATCCCTATTCCTCAGAAAACCCTAATCGTAAATGAACTCAAAACCTAACTGTTGATCCTTAAAGCTTGCACTTCACGGGAACAACCTTATGGGAAGTTCAGTGGATGGGGGATGAATTGCACTCCATTGGACAACCTCCAATATTTTAGGAGATGAATCTTCATTCTTTTTTGAGGGAGGAAAAGGGGAAAAAGAGATAAACATAAACAAATCTTAACCTAAGACGATGTGTCAAAGCTTTTACAACATTTCAAATCTCCCTTTCAAATAAAAAAGCATAAGAATCCAAAGAAATGAGCACAAAGTGCCACAAAATCTTCATTGTTGAAAAGAGAACAAAATGCTTAAGGTTGAGTAGACATAGAACATAGCATTCCGATGTTTTTATGAGAATCACCCACCGAGGCACACTGAAGTATGAGGCAACCTGATTATTCTATTAAAACCTTTAACCCTTGTAAATTTTGGTCACCGAAAAGCATAATATGATAGTTAACCATAAACCATTATAGAAAATGAAAGAGTACAATACATGGTTCAATAATCTACAATCTTATGCTAGAAACCATAAAAGCTAAAACTTATAGCAATCGATCATTAACATCCATTCATAAATGACACAAAGCATTAAATTTATCATAAATAGAAACAAAACACATAGCAAAGGTGAACTTGCCATAATCTGATATGTCTGACTTTCTATTAATCAATTAGAAGAACACAAAATGCTAAGGTCTACAAAATAATATTTTTGGTTGCTTCTCTAAGTACTAATTTTTACAAAATATGGTGAACCCTTTTTACAAAATTCTCACAAGCTTATATATAAAAATCCTTCCCGGTTGAGAAAAGAAAATGCAATCAAAATGGTGCAGGAGCACCTTAAAGGGCTTTTGGAAAATCTTGGCAATTTTGGCTTGTAGGTGGTTCTAGCCAACCACCAAGGTAATAAGGACTAATTGTAAAGTCCCAAAAGTGTTTTTGATGTGTGTGTTAAGGAAAAATTAGGTTGGTTTAGAGCCTTGAGGTTTGGGAAAGTCAGACCAATCAAGAGAATGGGAGTGTGGGAACATGTATTCCATACATTTTTGTGAAAGGAGGAGAGTTGAGGAGGTCATTGAAGCCCTCAAAGTTGGAAAAAGGAGCCAAAACCCTAGAAACCCTTGATTTTAGCGGGTATGAGGACAGTCATATGTTCGGCCATTTGTGAAAAGCCAAGAAAACGGGTTCTAGGAGGCCTAATTGGGGTAAAAGGCTACAAGGCCTAAAATTGGGTTTTTCTTGAATTTGATGGGTAAATGAAGAAAGAATCCTGCAAGAAGGATCAGAGTGGAGAAAGATCACCCTATGAATAGTTGGAAGACCTATTCCAAGACCCAAGAAAGGTTTGGGAGCTTTGTGGCAAAATTGAGCCCAGGGAAGCTTAGTGGTGAATTGAGAGAAAAGGTGAAGAATTTGAAATTGGTGGAGAGTCTTATGAAGTGAGAGGGGTTTAGGAGAGATCCCTGAGTAGGGTAGAGTGGAATACCTTAGGAAGACCAAAGAATAGGTCTTGGAAAGATCAATATTGCTCTTAAAAGATAGGAATCCCCATCAAATTGGTATCAGAGCCAATAAAGGCTTGGGAATTGAAACTAGTGAATGTCAGAGAGAAGTGAATCTATAAGAGAGAATACCATGGTGACCACTGCAGAGCTAGCTAGAGACTTGAAAAATCAGCAAGAGAAGAATAGGTGTCTTGAAGAGGCTATGGAAGAGATGAAGCAAAAATTGGAAGAAGTTGCTGAAACGATAAGCAAGATGAAGGTACAGTTGTCAAAGGACAAAGACAAGGGTAAATACCAAGTGGAGGAGGACATGGAACCAAAACCTGACCCTCCATTAGCAGAGCAACCCTTCCTCAAATCATTGAAGGCATTGAGTGGCAAGGCACTTGAAGGTGTCCCTATGTTCACAGGAAGAATGGATGCCGAGTTGGTTATGGAATGGATAGAGGGAATGGAGAATCACTTTGAATGTGATGGAATTACAGAAGCACAAAAGGTGAAGATAGCCAAATCAAGGTTAAGAGGACAAGCATTAACTTGGTGGAAGTTCTTGCAAGAAGAAAGAGAGATGGAAGGCAAGAAACCCATAGGAAGTTGGAAAACTATAGTGGCTAAAGTAAAAGAGAACTATCTACCTGAGGACCATGACATCCAATTGCACAAGAAGAGACAAAATCTCAGACAAAGAGACCTAGATGTAGCTGCATATACAGAGGAGTTCCAAAAACTAAGCCTTAGATCTAGAGTGCAAGAAGTTGAAAGCATCAAGGTTGCTAGGTATCTAAATAGTCTTAGATGGAGCATCCAAGAGGAGTTGAGTCTCTTCACACTTACTACCCTCCATAGCTGCTATCAAATGGCTATTAAGGTGGAAGAGAAACTGAAAAAGAAACAAGATTCCAATACTAGAGGTAAAGGAAGAGGTAGAGACTCTAGAGGTGGACAAAGAGGAGGTTTTGGTGGAAGAAGAAATGAGCATAGGAACCAAGGTGATGCTAAGGTTGGTGAACAATCCCATGAGTCAAATAGTAGAGGGGGTTACAGAGGTAGAAGCTCAAACAATGGAGGAAGAGGCAGATCAGGAGGCTTTGTGAGAAGCTCTCATTTTGCTTCCATGAAATGCTACAATTGTGGATAGTTGGGTCATCCGGCTTATAGGTGTCCTGACAAGTAAACATCTTCACAAAGTGAGAGGAAGATTAACTATGTTCAAGAAGAGGACTGCTCCAAACATTCAGAGGTAAGTTTGGATTCAGAGAAAGGTGAGAATCTCATGTTGAGGAGGATTTTGATCAAAGCACCTACCGAGGATGAACACAAACAAAGGAGAGCTCTTTTTAGAGTCAAGTGCAAGATATTAGGAAAGGTTTTCAAGGTCATCATAGATTCAGGTTCTATTGATAATGTCATCTCAAAGGAGGTAGTACAAAAGTTGAAACTCATCAAGATAGCCCATGTGTGTCCTTACAAGGTTACTTGGTTGAACAAAGGGCAGAATATATTGGTCAATGAACAAGTCTGGGTTGAGTTTACTATAGGAAAGTATCAAGACAAGATACTATGTGATGTGTTAGCAATGGCTGCATGCCATTTGCTGCTTGGCGGACCATGGCAAGGAGAACAAATATTCATTCAAGAAGGATGGAGTGACTTATAAAATTCAGTCTTTGTTAGAAGAAAACACAGTAGAAAAGGCAGAAACCAGTGTCCTTTTGATGAGTGGAAAGGAATTCCTAAAAGACATCAAGGAGGAAGAAGGAGTTGTCTATGCAATCATGTTGAAGCTAAAGGAAGAGGAGTTACCTAATCAGCTACCTATGACAACAAAAGTGAAACAAATATTGGATCAGTTTAGGGATATAATTTGTGAAGGTACACCAGCTACACTACCACCTAAGAGAGCAATCAGTCATCAAATAGACTTTATACCAGGAGCAAAACTACCTAACAAGGCTGCATACAAGATGACACCAGAGCAAAACAAAGAGATAGCAAGGCAAGTTCAAGAACTTTTGGATCAAGGGATGATCAGAAAGAGCATAAGTCCATGTGTTGTTCCAGTTGTGTTGGCACCTAAAAGGGAGATAAGTGGAGAATGTGTACTGATTCTAGGGAAATAAATAGGATAACTATTAGATATAGGTTTCCTATTCCTAGGATAGAAGATTTAATGGACTTTTTAGGGGGTGCTAAATACTATTCCAAAATTGATTTGAAAAGTGGCTATTATCAGATTAGAATGAAAGAGGGAGATGAATGGAAGTCAGCTTTTAAAACTACATAGGGGTTATATGAGTAGTTAGTAATGCCATTTGGGCTTACAAATGCACCTAGCACTTTTATGAGGGTGATGAATGAGGTCTTGAAGGAATTTATAGGAGTCTTTGTGGTTGTCTACCTAGATGATATCCTCATCTTTAGCAAAAAAAAAGAAGAACATATGAAGCACCTAGAACTTGTGTTGAAGAAACTTCAAGAGGAGAAGCTCACCATAAATCTTGAGAAAAGTGAGTTCATGAAGCAAGGGTTAGTTTACCTATGATTTGTAGTGTCTCAAGGGAACTTGAAGATGGACAAGAGCAAGGTTGAAGCCATTCTTAGTTGGCCTACTCCCAAAATAGGGACATAAGTTAGGAGTTTCCATGGATTAGCTCAGTTCTATAGGAAGTTTGTGAGAAAGTTTAGTGAAATCTGTGCACCGGTTCTTGACACCATCAAAGGAGGACTGAAAACTAAGTTTGTGTGGACCAAAGAAGCCAATGAAGGATTTGAAATGTTGAAGAGGGAGATAGCTACCCAACCTATCCTAGTTCTACCAAGCTTTGAAAAACCATTCATAGTGGAATGTGATGCAAGTAACATAGCAGTTGGGTTCTAAGACAAGAAGGCAGGTCGGTGGCATTCTTTAGTGAAAGGTTGAATGAAGCAAAGTCTAGGTACTCATCCTATGACTTAGAGCTTTATGCTTTGGTGCAGGCTCTTAAGAAGTGGAGGCACTATCTATTGCCAAAGGAATTTGTGGTATACACGGATAATCAGGCCTTAAGTTACATCAACACCCAAGAGAAGCTCAGTTTGAGGCACATCAAGTGGATGGAGTTTTTGCAGTCATACACCTTTACCATCAAGCATAAGAAGGGGGTTAACAACAAGGTTGCTGATGCTCTTAGTAGGAGGTTGCTTACTGTCCAAGAGATACAACTACAAAGTACAGGGGTTGAAGGATTTAAAGATCTATATGAAGGAGATTCTGATTTCTCAGAAATATACAAGGTATGTTCTGATTTTGAGAACCATTTTCACAGTGAATATGTTGATTACACCTTGCAAAATAGCTTATTGTTTAAGGGGAAGCAATTGTGTGTTCCTAGAGGCTCTATGAGGGAGAATCTGATCCAAGAAAAGCATAATGGCAGTTTGAGTGGTCACTTTGGTTTGAACAAGACATTATACTTAGTGGAGAGGTTCTATTGGTGGCCTAAAATGCAAAGAGATGTAAGAAGATATGTTGAACAATGTGGAGTATGTCAAAAGGCAAAGGGAACATCAAGCAATGCAGGTCTTTATCAGCCATTACCTATCCCAAGTAGACCATGGGAATGCATAAGCATGGACTTCATAGTAGGGCTACCTAGGACACCAACTGGTTTTGACAGTGTGCTTGTGGTAGTGGACAGATTTAGCAAGATGAGCCATTTTATTCCATGCAAGACAACACATGATTCAAGTTAGATTGCACACCTATTCTTCAAGGAAGTAGCGAGGATACATGGGTTGCCAAGGAGCATAGTTGCAGACAGAGATGTAAAGTTTATGGGACACTTTTGGAAGACTCTTTGGAAGAGGCTAGGAACCAACTTGTCTCATAGCTCAGCATATCATCCACAAACGGATGGACAGACAGAGGTGATCAATAGGGTACTTGGGAACTTGTTGAGATGCTTAACTAAGGAGTATGGACAAGGATGGGAGCAAGTGATTCCACAAGCAGAATTTGCTTACAATGATAGCACAAATAGGACTACGAGTAAGAGTCCATTTGAGATAGTCTATGGTTTACATCCAAGGGGTGTACTTGAGCTTAGAGATCTGAAAGGTTATGAAGGAATTAGTAGACATGTTGATGATTTTGCTCAGTCAATGAGAGAGGTTCATGAGCAGGTAAGGAAGACATTAATAGAGGCTAATCAAAAATTGAAGGCAAAAAGAGATGAAGGGAGAAGAGAAATACAATTTGAGATAGGTGATTTGGTGATGGCATACTTGAAAAAGGTGAGGTTACAGAAAGGCATACCAAGCAAGCTATAGATGAAGAGGATAGGGCCATGTAAAGTGTTGGCTAAGTATGGATCCAATGCTTACAAGGTGGAGATACCCAAGGAGATGTCTATTTCTCCTATCTTCAATGTGAAGGACTTGGTGAAGTATAAAGGACCAGAAATGGATGAAGAACAGTATAGTGCTGAGGTCAGTAAGGATGTGGAAGAACTCAAGGTACCTGATCAGATCAGACCACAAGTGGACAGGATTTTAGACTCAAGGGTGAAGAAGACTAGGCACAAAACATATAAGGAGCACCTAGTGAAGTGGAAACATCAACCAGAGTCAGAAGCTACTTGGATAGCAGAGAGTGAATTTTAGAAGCATGGAATTAGTGAGGGGCTCTTGACACCACAGGTTCCTTAACTTCTTTGTTGCAGGGGGAGAATGGTGCAGGAGCACCTTAAAGGGCTTTTGGAAAATCTTGGCAATTTTGGCTTGTAGGTGGTTCTAGCCAACCAACAAGGTAATAAGGACTAATTGTGAAGTCCCAAAAGTGTTTTTGATGTGTGTGTTAAGGAAAAATTAGGTTGGTTTAGAGCCTTGAGGTTTGGGAAAGTCTTAGTGTAGAGACTAGGCAAAACTAGACAATGTTGTCTTAGGAATTTGGCCTAAAAATGCAAAAAAGGCATTAATGATGTTCTAAGCCCGACCTAAGGGTCCTAGCACGTGGGAAAAATGTATATAAGGTCATCCAAACCATAATACCTGGGTTGGAAGTTCATTTTCATGAATTGAGACTTGGAGAGCATATTTTGTGATTGGAATTCAACAACTTTTGAGTGAATTTTTGTGTTTTAGCCTTCATCCAATCAAGAATGGATTGAGAGGAATGATATTATGCTTTGAGTATTTCCTTTGTGTCATTTAATTATTGTGTGAAGCATTATATTAGCCATTTAATTCAACTGGTTGTAATTTTGCAAGTTTTGGTGTTCTTGGTTACACTGTCGGTTAAGGCCAGTTTTTGTAAATAATGATCCCCACTTGAATTCCTATGGAAAGGCTACCACGGCCACTTGGAATAAATTAGGGGACTGTTTTTATAGTGTAAATAGTGTGTGTAGAGTCTTGGTTTGCAGGGGAAGAGTTGAATTCATCAAACACTAGGCGAGTGCAAGTGCATTCTGGCTAGTGGCTTGGAGAGGACAGCAGTAAAGAAAGCTGCTAAATGGATTGGTTCATGCCAATAAAGAGAATGGGAGTGTGGGAACATGTATTCCATACATTTTTGTGAAATGAGGAGAGTTGAGGAGGTCATTGAAGCCCTCAAAGTTGGAAAAAGGAGCCAAAACCCTAAAAACTTTTGATTTTAGGGGGTATGAGGACAGTCATATGTTCGGCCATTTGGAAGAAATTACACCTGGTAAATATTGAAGCCTAGGGTACCACTAGAAACAATATCCAAAAATATTTGGGGGTTGTTAAGACCGATTTTGTGAAAAGCCAAGAAAACGGGTTCTAGGAGGCCTAATTGGGGTAAAAGGCTACAAGGCCTAAAATTGGGTTTTTCTTGAATTCGATGGGTAAATGAAGAAAGAATCCTACAAGAAGGATCAGAGTGGAGAAATATCACCCTAGGAATAGTTGGAAGACCTATTCCAAGACCCAAGAAAGGTTTGGGAGCTTTGTGGCAAAATTGAGCCCAGGGAAGCTTAGTAGTGAATTGAGAGAAAAGGTGAAGAATTTGAAATTGGTGGAGAGTCTTATGAAGTGAGAGGGGTTTAGAAGAGATCCCTGAGTAGGGTAGATGTTCATTGCATGGGAAATTTGAATTACACCTTTTTCAATCATGTGCTGAATTGAATTAGTCTCTCATTGTTTTCAATCAACAAGGTTGATCTGAAGCTTTGATTAGTTGAGTATATTCTCACTTATTCGCCACCTTTTAGCCAAGTTGAGTGAGTGGCTATGCATGGTAATTTCTGCCAACACCCATGCCTAATCTGTAGGATGTGAGGTCTCTTTTTTTTTGTATGAATAGTAGAGAAAACTCACTTGTTGAGGACACATTCCATAAGCAATCTCTCTACATTATTATTTGCTTATTCTATTATATTTAGGAGAGAGAGAGAGAGTTTTGATTATTTGTGAGAAAATAGTATATTAAGTGAAGTATATTGTCAACTTGAGAGATTGGTGTGTATTGTGACATCACTTGAGAAGTTACGGTCAAGGTAGTTGTTGTTTGGGAAATCTACTTTGCAGTCATTCTATTGGATAAGCGTTAACAGGTATGCAGATAATTCTTCTTTATTTGTCCTAGCTTTTTAATGTTTGTTTAAATGAATGTTTTGGTTAGTCTTTTGTGAATGTTGCAATTGGAAGGAAATAGTATTGCTTCGAAAAGGAAATAGAATTTATTTATATTGTTTATGTAATGCTTGTATGTTCTCTATAATAGGAGGTCTATGTTTGTCATAGGTATTACATACTATATATGATTCTAAACATGTGTAGCATAAGAGTTTCTAGTATCTAAGTTATTGAATTATAATAGTTCGCTAGGGGGGTCACTCCTGAGATTGTGAGTCCAATGAAGGGAGGGAACTTTTATGATTGTTTAAGATTAGAAATATTCTAGTGCATGTGGGGTTAATGGTAGGGAATCCTGGGGTAATATTTTATCCATGGGAGGGATTACCTTTAAATAGAATATAGTGGCCTTAAGTCAAAATGAGCTTTAGAAGTGTAAGTGAATATTGACCTTTACTCAAAGTACTAAGTAAGAATACATTGGCCAAAGTAGTGTGATTGCCTTGGGCTCCACTATCAGTTCATGTCTATGTAGTGCATGCTAGTTGCAGATTGTAGGGAATACAAGTTCTAGTCATGTAGGACACAACACTAAGCTCAGTGTGGTTTTTCATACGGGGTTACTCAACCAATCTCTTTATCGAAGGGTGGGGTCGTCTATCATTGATAGATCTGCGGGGGACTGCATACGAGTCTATGGTTAGCAGAAAAGCACTTGAGTGATGCTTCTCCTGCTCGACAAGTGATAGAATGAAATGTTTTGAAAGGCCGGGATCCTAGACCATATATATTGATGAGTCCAAATAATGACTCATTTTTGTTAGGATTTATCATAAGTTTTTCAGTGTTACTATGGGGTTTTAGCACCTAGTTACTTATACTTTCTATGTTATTTCCCTGAACTTATGAACTCTCGACATGAACTTATCCCTATAACTTTTAATGATATTAAACTGTTATGTGATATATCTATATTAATTTTACATGTGATTGGATGAATGTTATTCTAAGGTGATTATGAATATACATTTGTCTTGTGCATGCTAATGTCATAATAAAAGTTCAGATTAAGATGCAGATATAAATGGAGCTTGCAATGTGGAAGAAGTTCATGCCAGCTGCCCGGTTGCTAAAAAAGTCAAGTAGAGATGGACATTGAAGAATACAGTGGTTGAAAACTTCGAGCTTGTGTGGAAGTTAGCCTTAATGATTGGAAAGTTAGCCTTAATGACCATGTCTATTAGTTGAGTAGATTTAGGAGGTGTTGTTATGCTGGATTTTTGTTGAAGCAAGTCTAGTTTGATCGAATCGTGTGCATGCATAACCTCCTTCCTCTTTTTCATGGTTTCAATAAATGGCATCCTCCTAATCTGTTGGAGTTGACTGCCTTGTTAGTTAAGTTAGTTAGTATAGACATGGAAAATATACATTCTCGATTTGGCACATTTGATTCAGATTACTAACGACATTTCCTCCTAAATCATACTCTCAGCATTTCATCATATTCTATCTCTTAATTTAATAAATCATTGTTTATTTGATTAAGTCTTCCTCTTCCAGTAATTAAATTAATCAATTTAATTTAATTGACCTTACATCTCTATTTAATTAAATAAATCTTTTTATTTGATTAAATTCTCTAAAATCGTCTTATTAAATTAAATAAATTAAAACCTTATTTGATTTAATCTAACATATTCCTCCTTAGTTAAATAAATCAAATCATTTATTTAATTAAATCATTTCCCCTCAATTCTGATTTAAATTAATTCATCTATTTGAGTCAAAATGGTCAAATCATCTAATTCTTCATTAAATTAATCAAAACCTTGATTAAGTTAATCCCTCTCACTAAAATCCTCTAGATTTTGCAAGTTGCACAATAAATCAATTACTTTGATTTATTAATTCATCTATTTTCCCTCACAAAGCATCAAAATGGAATATTCCCTTAATTTGAATTCAAATTCAATGGGTACTTCCAACAAGGCATTTAATGCCTCTTACATGTCTTTAGCCTTGAGCCAAGTGACAATAACTCCATTTCCCTTCCCTCTAAACTTGCCAACTTTCAAATTCAAATTTGAATCTTATGGCATTTCTTGTGCACATTGATCAAAATGTGCACAACCATCAACCATTCACATCTTGACAAGTGGCACTTGGCCATTGGATGTTGAATGATCCCACATTGCTCAAATTCACTCTTCTTCCAATCTTTGAAATCTATAAATTGGAGACTCTTCTCCTCAATCTTCATCCACAACTCATATGCAAAGTTACTCTCTACAATTGAGAACTAATTTTGCCAATTTCATCCAATTATCCACCACATTTGAGATTTTGTAACAAGGTTATGCTCAAATCTCTTTGGAGATTTGACCATTTCTATCATTCAATCAAGCATTTAGGAATTGGGAAAGGGCCAATTGCAACAATCCATTGGCACCAATTCCCCCATGGAATCATCATGTTATTAGCTTAATTAAGATAGAGTTTCTTTTGAAATTTACTTGTGTTCTTCATTTCTTAGTTAAGCTTGAATAAATGGATTTTTATGGGGAATCCCTCATTGTTTGCATGCATTCTTGAACTAACACTAACAATGTTTGGCTTCTTTGTGCAATTGTAGGTTTAGGGGTTCACATTTTTGTGGTAGAGGGAGGGCTTGAAGTACTAAAACACGTTTTTTAAAAAAATTCCGCACCTTTTTTTGTGCAGGTCCAGAACGACGCAAATGATAAATTATGCGACATATGTGCTCTGTTGCAATGCATTTTCCATTTGAAACGACGCATGTGCTCTGCTGCACCACATTTTCCTTCTGAAATGACGCATACGCTCTGCTGCATCGCATTTGATTCTTAAAATGACGCATTTGCTCTCGCGTGCCGCATCCGCCTGACAAATACTCTCTGCCGTGCCGCATCTGTTCTGTCACTGTATTTTGCGAGCCACATTTGCTCTATTGTTGCGCTGTTACTTTTTTTACCGAGGCGCATTTGATCTATCATGCACCGCATTCCCATTTCTGAGACACATTTGATATTCTGAGCCGCATTTGCTCTGTTGCACGCCGCATCTGTTTTTTCGAGCCGCATTTGCTCTACTGCGCACTGCATTTGATATCCTAAGCCGCATCTGCTCTGCTGCACCGCAAATGACTGATACACAGTTTCAAAAATTTGTTATTAAGTGTTTTTAAACACTCTTGGGAGGAATTATAACCCCTTTTTAAGGATTTTTATTACCTTCTTGCTATTATGACACACTAAAATTCTTTTGGGCTCTAAAAAGAACAAGCAAATTTTTATTTTATGTTATCATGCTTATGTTGTACAAAGTGTTTTTTAACACTCATTAAAGAATTTGATAAGTTCATTGATCTTAGGACACTAATTTTCAATTTGGTTCTAAAATTTACAACTCAAATTTTCCTTTCAAAAGTTTCCAAGGGGCTAAAAAGAATTTTAGGCAGACAAACTAGATTTGGTTTGAAAGGTAACAATTGAACAAGGCAAATTCACACTTCTATTTGGTGTTTAAAAAGAATTCATCATTGCTTTGAAGGTTAAAATGAACAAGTGTCTTTTATGTTTTGCAAACTTTTTTACAAATTAATATCACTAAAATACGTATGCGCTTCTCTCGCGCTTTATAGCGATCTTGAGAATCAAAAGTATTTTGGTGATATTAACTTGTCAAAAAGTTTGCCTCCACATTTCGATTTGGGCACTTAAAATTGAACACAATATGCGAGTGTGAATAGACTTATTGCGAGTGTTCTCCTTTTGTTTTTAAACAAAAGTTGATCGAACTACAAATAATGTTTGTTCGCTATTGTTTATCTTAGAGGGCCTGCCTTGTGGGAAAAAGTAATCACCCAAGGGAACGACCCAACCGGGAACACGCTAAAGCCAAGCGACTTCCAACCGGTATATAAGTGTGGATATTGGAACAAAGGCCAATATCACGAGGATTATTCCGACGAGATGGACAACAATGGACTCTCGCCGATGTCGGATAATCCCCCACAAACGGAATGCCCGAATTAGAACCCCTTGTTTAGAAGTTGGCCAAAACCTTGTCTATCTTGTTGGTGCAAAAGGTTATGTCCTTTGAAGCCGCCCCATGTAATATGCGGTCTTGTTGTGGAAATGGAAAGTATGCCATGGGAGGTTCATGGGTACTAATGCTTGGTTGACCCGAATAAGTGAGTGCCGTGGAGGGGAGCCAGTGTGGTCAAGCATTTAGCCATTCGCACAAGATATGCACAACTGGATTTATCCAAGTGGGAACCCAACAAGGTATTGTCTCATCAACCTAGGACTGTGAAAGTGCTTGAAAAAAAAAAACACATTGCTTGACCTTGAAAACATTTGGAAAACAAACATACACAGGAAACCTTGAAATTTCAAACACCTTGTGGGAAACAAATACCTATTGAAGAACTTGCCCACTCTTGATTTCCCTAGGAATGACATTCCTAGAGGTTTCTAAGTGTGTAAATTCTACCATCATTTGTTTCCAATAAGGATAAACATAAGGAACTTTTGCCCTATTTTCCTCGATTTTCGCATAAAGGACATTGTGGGATGAGAAAGAGAATGGGACACTAGACATATAGTTTGAAAACCTAAGCAAGCAAGTGTCTTGGATAAAAAGAACTTCATTTAAACCAAGATAAAGAGAACAATTGAATTACACATGTGTTGTTTCCAATGATTTCTCGCAAGATTAAAATCCCAAAGCCAAAGTTCAAGAAAGTGAGTCTAAAAATCCGTGAGCAATGCCTTGAGATGCTCTTTGAAGTAAGGGAAAGACTTGTATACAATTTTTACAAAAAGGCCTCAAGGAACAATCCCGCATTGTATGCATTTTATTGCCAACAAAATCTCGAACTTTTTCAAAGGTTTGCATTTCTCCCATAGGTAGTCAAGCATGTTCTTTAATACCGAGGTTTTGTAGAGAGAGTCGTATCTAGGTTAAGGTTCAAGATCAAAGTTGCCATTCCCATTCATTCCTCCATCAAGTCAAGTCTCATTTTCATCATCAAACCTTTTGAGAACTCTAGAATCAATCATCACGCTAAACTTAGAGGGCTAAATCAACATCATCATATCTTGGCTTAACACACTTAGCCAATATAGTCTCAAATCATTGGAAAAATTTTCTTTGAGATAACACAACTTATTAAAGTCTATTATTTCTCCAAAACATTGGCATAACACACTTTGTCAATTCATCCACTTTGTGCAAGTTCCCTTAGGATAACACAACTTCCTAGGGAAAACAACTTCACAACCAATCTTGTTTGACTTAACGCATCTAGTCAAAATTATCACAATCAAATCAAATCAAAAGCCCTTGCAAAGTTTATCATGTACACCATTCAAAATTTATCCAAAGGTTTCATTCACTCATCCCATCCACTTTAACCCATCACCATTATCACCATCTTTGATCTTTTAGCTTTTCTAGTTCTTCTCTTTTGGACCTAAAAGATTAGGATCGAACAAATCCCTATTTTTTATGGTCCAAACAAGATCTCAACACAAGAAGGACATGGAGAATATCAGAGAAATATCAGCTTCTATGGACACGAGTCATCTAAGCACCGAAGTGAACCTAGCAGAATCGAGCAATCCCCCAAGCAACTCTCCCTTATCATCACAAAATCCTCAAGAGGAGAGTCATCAAGAGGACGACACAAATGAAGACATGGGGATGACGCCAAATGAAATCATGGAAATGGTTCAGAATCCAGAGAACCACAAAGTTGTTAGTGCTATATTCAAATACCTAAATACGATAGCAAGAGGAGGGGTCATGCCCCCTCCCGACCTTAACATAAGCACTAGTACAGATATATCCCCATCGTCAAACATCAATCAAGAAGTTCCTTGCACCACATCAATCATCACACCAACCTCCCTGAATGTGAACAAGGGGAGTGCCATGTTCCAGGAATTGCAAAAACACCACCTTGTAGCTAATAAAGAAGCAATCATCACCCCCACACCAGCTACATTTATTCCAGAAAACCCATCTCACCCATACGTCCCACTCACATTTCATAATCCCACTGGTTCATCCTCATTTCATGCCACTCCAGCCTATCAATTGAACATACCGACTCCCACACCATATGAGGAAGTTGGTTTGCTTGGAACGACGGAAGCTATCAATCCTTTCTCTTTCCAAATAGGTGCATCATCCCTTCCCCCACTTCCGTTCGCATCTGCATCACCTCCTGGAATAGGTCTTTCACCATTGCCCATCAAATTTTTTGTTAATCCAAGCAACCCAACCACCACTTTGAACCTGCTTCTTTTGCCCACATCCTCACAACAAATCGCAACCATCCCTGTCACCATGGTTAATGCATCTATTGGTCCTCAAGTCTCCCAAAGCATGCCTCCTCAAGGACCAATCGTCTCGAACACCCCTCCAACAACCCAAATCACAATCACCACCACAATTCCTCCACCCGCCATGATAGTTGGCATGATTCCTGTTCCACCACCAATCCCACCGAAAGCCAACACAACAAATTCATTCACCACTCTAATCTAAACCTTCCAGAAGGCAAACCAACAAAGAGTACTCCAGCAGCAAGCCCAAGCTCAAGCCCAAGCACAAGCCCAAGCTCAAGCTCAAGCCCAAGCACAAGCATAAGCGCAAGCTCAAGCTCAAGCCCAAGTGCAAGCCCAAGCTCAAGCTCAAGCTCAAGCTCAAGCCCAAGCCCAACAACAAGCACAAGCTCAATACCAAGCGCAATTGCAAGCAATCCACCTACAAGCCTACCAACAAGCCCTGCAAGACTTTCAAGCATAGTACCAAGCTAAACAACAAGCTTTATTGGCACAACAGCAACTCGACCAACAACAAGCGTTACTAACTCAACAGCAGATTGACCAACAGCAGGCTTCATGGGAACAACAGCAAGCTTCATGGACCAACAACAAGCGCTATTGGAACAGCGACAACAAGATCAACAATATGCGTTGTTGGCACAAATGCAGGCTTACCAACAAGCCTTAAACACACAACCAAGCTCGCAGCAAACACCAACCAGTACTCCCCCCACCCAACAAACACCTCCAACACCTCACCACTCATTCATCCCACTCCCCGACCCAAGCAAGGATGTCGCAACACAAATCAAACTGCTCTCACAGTAGGTGTTGGACTTGCAAGCAGGAAAAACCACAAGGACACCAGGAAACTTGTGCCCTTATCCATTCGATAGAAGTCTCACCATGGTACCATTTCCAAAGGGATTCGAGATCCCCAAATTTGATAAATACAATGGAACGGGCAACCCTGAAAACCACGTCAGGGAATTTCAGGTGCACTGCATGGAAGTCGCATATGATGACACATATCTAATGTGGCTCTTCCCTCGAAGCCTGACTGGTCCAGCTATGGAATGGTTTTCTCACCTACCCACGGGCATTAAAACATTCAAGGAAATTGTGGAGGCTTTCCTTAAAAATTACACTTTTAATATGGGTGCGGATGTCAGTTTAGAAGAACTATCTGCACTCAAACAAAGAAGAGGAGAGTTATTTGCATCCTTCTTGCAAAGATGGTGATCTAAGGCCAATCAGAGCAAGTGGACCATGCCAGAGGAACAACAAGTTTGCACCATCATAGCCAATCTAGATGAAAACTTGGCATTCTACCTAAAAATGCAGTGCATCACATCTTACAATCAACTAATTCCAAAGGCGCTCAACATCGAAAGAGCCCTTACTGCAGGAGGAGGCGCACCTACATTCACTCCACCGCAGGATAATTGTCCATCCAACAACTACAATGATAAACCTCGAACATGGTCGAGGAACAAAAATATCACAAACGACGGCGTGGTCGATGCTAAGGTAGTCATCAGTGCTCCTAAGCAAAATCATCATCAACCACAAACTCATAACCACAACAATGTGCAGGCTAATGCGGTAGTAGCACAGTCACAACCACCTTCCACCAGTCAAGTCAACAATGTGGGTAATCAAGGAGGACCACCTCCCTGCAATAAGTTTCCCCCTAAGAGCAAGTTCATAGCCCTTGGCGAATCGATTGAGTCTATCATGAAGAAATTGGTCAAAGAGAACTTAATCAAGATCTCTAACTTCGAATAATACATGGAGCCCATGACCAAACTGCCGTGGTACAACGAGAATCTCCTATGTGAATTTCACAAAGTCAAAGGACACACCACCGCCAACTGCATGAGACTCAAGAATATCATCCAAGACCTCATCGAGGATAAGGTCATCAACATCGAGCAGCCGGCCGAAAACCAAGACCTGAAAATCTACACGAATCCGATGCCAAATCATAATCAGGGAAATAACCAAGGGAATAATAATGGTAAACAAAAGTATGCTAGTGCTAATCTAGTATACGAGGAGATAGTTAGATGTGTCGATGAGTTGGTCACTGTCATAAATATCAAGGGAGCCAACAATGACTATGGAGTCACCACATGAGGCGGAAAAGTTACCATTGTCGGGGCACCTGCTAAGACCCCCATTACCAATGCAAAGGCCGTCTCCTATGATTACAATGTAATTGACCAGCTGAAGAGAACACCTGCACAAATATCCATCATGGAATTACTAAAAATCTTCACCGCTTATAAACAGATCCTGGATGAAGCACTAGCTGCCTCTACCGTTGCCGCCACCCTTGACACAGAGCAATTTCAGGCTATGGTAGGTAACATCATTACCCCAAATCTCATCACATTTTCAGACCAAGATTTCCCCCTGCAACCATCTCATAACCGCACACTCCACCTCCAAGTCCTAGTCCATAAAAAGAAAGTCAAGAGAGTCCTGGTAGATGGTGGTGTAGGTCTTAATATTTGTTCTCTGAAACTTATAAAGAAATTGGGATTTGCTAAGGATTCCATCAATAAGAACAAAAGTATCACCATAAGAGCATATGATAACCAAGAAAGAGTGTCTCAAGGCACTATAGAGATCCCCATCCAAGTGGGGCTAGCAACTATGGAAACAACCTGTCAAGTTCTTGACCTTGATTTTCCATACAACATCCTCCTGGGACGCCCATGGATACACAGAATTAAGGTAGTGGCCTCAACCTATCATCAGTGCATTAAGTTCTCATATCAAAACGAGGAGGTTACCATATATGGGGATCCCGAACCTTTCACCTATTGCAAAAACTTGGAAGCCAAGTTTTACAAGATCCCTCAAGTGCCTAAAAATGATGAAGGACCATCCACTTCATACATAGACCCAGCTAATCTTGCCTCCACTTCTGTGACAGAGACACCCGCCATCCCCGACATATCTGAGATCAAAAACATGATACAGGACAATGGATGCGGTGATTATAGAATGAGGAGAAATGCTTTTGTTGTGGGAGAGTTACCACAATCTCCTAGGTCACATGGGCAACCACAATTGATTCAAACACCTGATCACACTAGAACGGAACCTGCTGGATTCCACAGTTGGGGGGATCTCAGTCAGGAGAATGTGGACGAGGAGGACATCACAAACACTCTATACCAAGATGAAATACCCACTCCCACCCTACCCATGGAGGAAACAAATAGAGGGTTACAAATGATGTTCGACATGGGCTATAACAGGAATGAAAGCCTAGGAAGAAACAGTGATGGACGGTTGGAGCCCATCATTGTAGAAAGAAGAATGCGAAACCTTGGCCTCGGCTGTACCCCTCTGAGTATAACCGTGCGTGGCAGAAGTGTTCCTAATAGGGCAGTTGGGTCCTCTCCTCGGGTCTCGGCAACTAACCTTAGATTACTTGTATCCACAGGCCTACCTCTCGATAACTTCACATTTGACATAACTGAGGTTTGTAGTAGCAGTGACGACGATGACACCATAGGTGGCTTACCTAGGCTCTTTGAAGATTCCACCCTACTGATGATTAGTGCCTCACCCGCTGAGCCAATCCAACGAACCCACCAAATCCACTTAGTATACCCCCAACTCATCGATCATGACCAACGGGGACCACCAATTCTAGACTTGTTCGAAAATGATGAGGCTCTCTCAGAATTCATGGGACTAAAGGATACTGTTCCATGTGGAGATCACAAGGCAGGATTTGATATCACTCTAAACACACAAGCATACTATGGGGAGATGATTGAGTCCTTCAGTCGAAAAAGGAAAATATCGAGAATAAGCTCAAAGTTATTGAGTGAAAACCACACTGTGGCACTCTCTAACCATAAAACAGTAAAAATAAAGGACGCATCCGATGGTGAAAGCCTCCCCGAGGCGCTAGAGGATGAAGGATTCAATCTCCCCCCTACTGCTCTACACCAGGAGAAGTCAGCAGTGTTGGCAGAATAGTGCAACCCGGTCAACTTAGGAACAGAATCAAAACCACAAATTACCTTCTATGTAGAATCCCTCCTAGTAGAAGAACAAGAACTATTGGCAGCATTCCTAAAGGAGAGAAAAGGTAAATTTTGCGTGGACCTATGCAGACATGCCAGGCTTGGATCCTGAAGTGGTAGTACATCATTTGGCCATTTACCCCGGAGCAAAACCAGTCAGACAGAAGCTAAGAAAGATGCACCCACAAATAGCCTTGCTTGTAAAGATTGAGTTGCAAAAACTTCTGGATGTTGGCTTCATACGCCCGATCAACTATCCAGAATAGGTATCAAACCTTGTACCAGTATCAAAACCAAAAGGGGGCATCCGCATCTGCACTGATTTCAGAGACCTAAACAAAGCATGTCTCAAGGATGACTTTCCACTACCCAACATTGACATGATAGTGGATATGACGGCCGGACATGAGATGCTTTCCCTAATGGATGGTTTCTCAGGGTACAATCAGATAATGATCATAAAAGAAGACCAACACAAGACATCATTTACATGTCCTTGGGGCACCTACTGCTGGAATGTAATGCCATTTGGGTTGAAGAATGCAGGAGCTACTTACCAAAGAGCCATGACATTAATCTTCCATGACATGATCCATAAAATAGTCGAAGATTATGTGGATGACATATTGGCTAAATCAAAGAAGAGACAAGACCATATAGCAACTCTAAGTGCTATCTTTGACAGGCTCGAACAATATAAGGTTAGACTCAACCCGAAGAAGTGTGTCTTTGGGGTGCAATCAAGGAAGCTACTAGGATACATAGTTTCAATGAGAGGAATAGAGGTGGACCCTGCAAAGGTAAAAGCAATCCTTGAAATGGAAGCACCAAGGACGTTAAAACAACTAAGAGGATTGCAAGGTAAACTCCAGTCCATCCGGAGATTCATAGCACAATTGGTGGATAAACAGATTGCCTATTCACACCTACTTCACAAGGGAGTAGCTTTCAGATGGGATGACAAATGCGAGCAAGCATTCAGCAAAATAAAAGAATACCTACGTACACCACCCATCTTGATGCCACCAATTGTGGGGAAATCATTAATCCTATATATCTTTGCAACAATAGCCGCCCTGGGGGCCCTTTTAGCCCAACATGATGAAAAGGGAACCGAGCGGGCTATCTACTACATCAGCAGAACAATGGTGGGACACGAGCTCAATTACACATCAATAGAAAAAGTTTGCCTAGCACTGGTATTTGCAGCTCAAAAATTCAGACACTACATGCTAGCGCACCAAATCAAGTTGATTTCCAAAATAGACCCTCTAAAATACCTATTGTCAAAAGCAGCGCTTACAGGTAGAATGGCTAAGTGGGTAATGATATTATCTGAACATGATATCGAGTATGTAGAATGAAAATCCATAAAAAGACAAGTCATTGCGGATCAGCTGGCAGAAGCTCCTCTCTACACAGATAACCCACTCATATTAGAATTCCCAGATGAGTCCCTTTTTAACCTTGGTGCAGTAGACCACTGGAAGTTATACTTTGATGGCTCTCACACACAACATGGATCAGGAGCTGGTGTGTTCTTCATCATGCCGCAAGGAGACTGCATACCTAGATCATACAAGCTAGCATTCCCTTGTACTAACAATATAGCAGAATATGAGGCTTTGACCATAGGTCTCAAGATTGCAGCATAATGGAAAATCATGGCACTAAAAGTCTATGGGGACTCACAACTTATCATCAACCAAGTGAATGGTGAATACCAAACCAAGGATGATAAGCTCACACCATACAAGAAGGTGGTAGAAAGCCTAAAAGAATCTTTCATCGACATTACCTTTGAGCAGATACCAAGGACAAACAACAGAGCAGCCGATGCAATGGTGACAATTGGATCCTTACTGGACATCCCTCGTAACGTCTCGAAACATGAATTCCTCGTAGAGCAGCTTCTCGTACCCACATTCGAGGTACCAGAGTTAGAATACGCATGTGAACTCGTTGGTCCCGGTGATCTTTGGTATCATGATATATACACCTACTTAAAGTTAGGAATCCTCCCCACTGACATCACCCCGAACCTAAAGCGCATTTTCATCAAAATTACTTCACGATTCGTCATCCTAGGAGAAACCCTCTTCCATAAGAGTACCGACGAAACCCTGTTACGTTATTTAAAACCCGAGGAAGCCTTGACTACTCTAACTAAGGTACACAATGGCACGTGTGGGTCACACTCAAGTGGTATGACCTTGGCTAAAAAGTTGCCGAGAACAGGGTACTACTGGCCGACGATGGAAAAAGAGGCGCACAACTTTGTCAGAAAATGCCTACAATGTCAATAGCATGGAGATCTTATTCATGCACCGGCTCAAGAACTACATCCCATTGTTACACCTTGGCCCTTTTCACAATGGGGGCTCGATCTCATTGGTAAAATATCACCCACCTCATCCAATGGCCATAAGTTCATCATCACCGCCACCGAATATTTCACAAAGTGGGTCGAAGCAATTCCCATGACCTACATCACGGGAAAACAAATATCCAAGTTCATCCTGAACTACCTCATTTGCCGATACAGTGTTCCTCAATCCATTATCTCTGATAATGGGACGCCCTTTAAAAATCAGGATGTTCGTGATTTGTGTGAAAAATTCAAAATCCAACACCGTTTTTCCACTCCATACTATCCACAAGGCAATGGCCAAGCAGAAGCTACAAATAAAACCATTTTAAAAATCCTCAAGAAAACAGTCAATGACTCTGGTCGTGACTGACATCTGCAGTTAAATCCCGCCTTATGGGCCTACCGCACCAGCATCCACATGCCAACAGGTGCCACCCCATTCTCTTTGGTCTACGGATCAGAAGCCATCCTCCTTATTGAGATCGAGCTCCCATCACTAAGGATATCACTGCAAAACCTTCTCACAGATGAGGAATACAGGATCACAAGACTCAATGAGCTGGAATTACTAGATGAAAGGCGCATGGATGCCCTTAATCATCTACAAGTGTACCAGAATCACCTAAAAAGGAGCTACAACAAGAAGATCAGACAACGCACTTTCCAAGTTGGTGACCTCGTGCTGAAAGAAAACCAAAAGAACGTGCCAAATTCGGATACAAAGGGAAAGTTTGAGCCCAACTGGCTGGGACCCTTTATCATCACTGCAAGCTACAAATCGGGGGCATATCAATTATCGACACCAGAAGGCGAGCCCCTGCAAGAGCCCATGAACAGTTCACACCTCAAAAAGTTTTATGCCTAAATCTTGCAAGGTATAAAACCAAAAATACAAAAACAATCAGAAAAGGATTGAAAATAGTAAAAAGAAGAAAAAATTGTCCTCTAGTGAAAACCACTTCGGTGGCACTTTGGGCAAGTATCTTGGTGAAAACCTGGCAAACAAGCGTCAAGTGTAAATAAAGCATCTTCCCCATCTATCAGGATCTGCACGACTCATCCGCTCGCATCCATACCATAGCCTGCGTTGGTATTTGTACCATATTCCACCATTGCAACTACTTGGCATTTCAAAGGTCAGTCTGTCCTGCCTTTATTGAAGTAGTCTATCGCACCACACTGGGGGCACATTCTTGCAAACATCGAATCGGATTCGTGTACGTTCTCAGGATCTTTAAAATTCATCGAAAAATCCAAAAACATCCAAATTATTCAAAAAATCCAAAACCATGTCGAAATATCAGAAAATCTTCAAAAATTCATCATTTAGTCTTGTCAGTCTTCCACCTAGTCGAACTACGTCATCTCTAAGCTTGAACGTAGGCAAGGTTGATCATTGATCAATCCCCCGAGATGGTTAGGTCAGTCCCTTAGGCGTCCGTCGCATTGGCAATACCTTTGCCCATCTAAGTCTACATATTAAGTTAGTCCTTTAAGCAATAAAAAGGGGGGCAACCTGTTTGTCCATCTGTCTTATCATCAAGTCAGTCCACCACCATTCAAACTACGTGGTCTCTACGTGTATAACGTAGGCAAGGCTAATCTATGGATCAGCTCTTGAAACCCCTAGGATAGGTCTTTCAGTTAGTTTGTTCGTCATAAATCCTGAAAATACCAAAAACATTGAAAAATGTGAAAATACCAAAAACAGCCTCAAAATATATGAAAAACCCAAAATGGTGCATCCATTTCATCTCGCTTTCACCCGTGATTGTCATCACTCATAATAAATCATCGTCGCTTTCCCCCTTTGGTGAGTCAATCAGAAGCAAGTCTAGCAGGTTCCGAAGTGAACTCCCTAATCGTCAAAGTCTCGAAAGTCTAAGTCAGTAAGTTAGCAAGTTGGTCAACTCGGAGTATCAATAGCTTATCATCCAATCAGTCTCACCAAAACCCTGATCACTACATGTCCTAGGATGAAGCTTTCCCACGATGGACATAAGCATCAGGTACCCCACAGTAGTTTAGCCTTGGCTAGCGATACGAAGAACATTAGCTTGTTTGTTTACTTCATTTTGGTCTTTTTGACTTATCTTATTTTGCGCTCATTCCAAGGACCTCTCAATGATGCCTAAACAAAACAGGTTTAGAGAGAAAGGAACGGGGCAATGATCATTATCTTTTTATTTGCTATGTTTGTTGGATATTCTTGTAAAATAACTTCGTCATGCATACTTTGTTTTGTTTGTAGGAAGGATGTTTTAGGTATCTTGTTGACCACATAAGAAGGCTTGCCTTTTTATGTTTTGGCCTGAGATTTCTAGAATATCTGAACTACATTCTAAATAAGGTTATGTTTGTCAAAGTGTGAACAAGAGTACTCCTATCTGTTTGATGAGTCAAAGTCCATCACACTAGGTACAACGCCATCCTGGTCCTTTATACCTTGATGCCTCGTACCTATGGGTGTTATCAAACATAATGTAATTGGCCCTTTGAAAATCCCAATTCCTAGCAAATCATCATCATCATCGGTAATAATGTGAACTTGTGTGGATCTTCCTTCCATCCATTCCATTCTTCTAATTCTTCTATCTTTACTAACATCAGTGTGTCATATCAAAATATACACGAGGCTACCCATGGCCAATGACTGTCTATACATCATCAGATTGGTCTACATCAAAGAGTTATATTTCATCCTCTCATCAATAGAACCACTCCTCTCGCATTTTATCGCGATCTCAATCAGAAAATCGAACATTTTCCACTCGATCTCTCGAGGGGGCAATACACCAGCATAATCCTTCTGCTAGGGCAATAGTGGGGCATCTGAAAAATCGAAAAATTTTGAACTTTGATCACAACAGTTTATTCTTTGAATCAATGCAACAAGTACATTGCTTCAAAGAGGGGCAAAATGTAGACATGGAAAATATACATTCTCGATCTGGCACATTTGATTCAGATTACTAACAACATTTCCTCCTAAATCATACTCTCAGCATTTCATCATATTCTCTCTTAATTTAATAAATCATTGTTTATTTGATTAAGTCTTCCTCTTCCAGTAATTAAATTAATCAATTTAATTTAATTGACCTTACATCTCTATTTAATTAAATAAAACTTTTTATTTGATTAAATTCTCTAAAATCCTCTTATTAAATTAAATAAATTAAAACCTTATTTGATTTAATCTAACATATTCCTTCTTAATTAAATAAATCAAATCATTTCCCCTCAATTCTGATTTAAATTAATTCATCTATTTAAGTCAAAATGGTCAAATCATCTAATTCTTCATTAAATTAATCAAAACCTTGATTAAGTTAATCCCTCTTACTAAAATTCTCTAGATTTTGCAAGTTGCACAATAAATCAATTACTTTGATTTATTAATTCATCTATTTTCCCTCATAAAGCATCAAAATGGAATATTCCCTTAATTTGAATTTAAATTCAATGGGTACTTCCAACAAGGCATTTAATGCCTCTTACATGTCTTTAGCCTTGAGCCAAGTGACAATAACTCCATTTCCCTTCCCTCTAAACTTGCCAACTTTCAAATTCAAATTTGAATCTTATGGCATTTATTGTGCACATTGATCAAAATGTGCACAACCATCAACCATTCACATCTTGACAAGTGGCACTTGGCCATTGGATGTTGAATGATCCCACATTGCTCAAATTCACTCTTCTTCCAATCTTTGAAATCTATAAATTGGAGACTCTTCTCCTCAATCTTTATCCACAATTCATATGCAAAGTTACTCTCTACAATTGAGAACTAATTTTGCCAATTTCATCCAATTATCCACCACATTTGAGATTTTGTAACAAGGTTATGCTCAAATCTCTTTGAAGATTTGACCATTTTTATCATTCAATCAAGCATTTAGAAATTGGGAAAGGGCCAATTGCAACAATCCATTGGCACCAAGTCCCCCATGGAATCATCATGTTTTTAGCTTAATTAAGATAGAGTTTCTTTTGAAATTTACTTGTGTTCTTCATTTCTTAGTTAAGCTTGAATAAATGGATTTTTATGGGGAATCCCTCATTGTTTGCATGCATTCTTGAACTAACACTAACAATGTTTGACTTCTTTGTGCAATTGCAGGTTTAGGGGTTCACAGTTAGAATCTTTCCTTCTATAAATAATGATCAAATTCTCCTCTTCAAGAGGTTGAATGTTCTGATATTGTACCTGCATTTTTAGTTTCAATAAATAAAGTTATGTTGTTGCTACATTGTAATCATGTTTTTAATGAATAAAATAATATTTTAGTTTGTTGCATATGAGTTAGTCTCAGGGAGACTCATTCAAGGGGGCCCACTTGGTGAGAATTCCATCCATTTAGTTCAATAGTTTCTTTTCTATTCAACAATTAGTTATAGTCTTAGCAGTTGTTTGTTCTTGCAGTCATTGGAACTTCGTTCTGTGTTTGTTCCTGCAGCTAAGGCAGATAGAGTAACTTCCTATCTGTTTGCTGAGATTTCTATTCATGTTATGCATTTTAGTTCAGTTTAGTTGTTGGTTTATGTTCAGTACTTATGTTGCTTCCTTTCAATCATTTCACTTTCAATACTATTTCCTTTCTAGTTATAGGATAAAGATGACTACAATTGAGTCCTAGTGCACATACTGTGCTGACCCATCTGAATTTCATGTCCCTGGGTTGATAATGAAATGAACCTTCATGATGAGGAAGATAACTACTTGGTGCAAATATCTAATCTCTAAGTTATAGCTATAAGGGCTTAGTTATTGAACCATTAGAGGAGGCCAACATTTTTGGCACCATTGTCGGGGATGGTGTTAAGCTAGGAAGTTCTTAGAAGTCATTTCTAGTTTCTTTCTTATTTTAGGTATCTCTGAAGTTTGTTTTTAGCATACCCTTCATTTGAATAAGTAATGATCCGCTATTCTTTCACCAATTCTTTGTATGAGTTGGCTGATACTAAGTTAATACCGCATGCATAGGGGTAGGAGAAGAGATGCTCTAGGGAGATTCCTTTTTATTGAGCCTAATCCTAATAATCAACTAGTTGAGTTTCAAAATTTTCCAGGAGATGAAGAAGAAGAAGCAAATCCTTTTGTTGATGCATTTCCCCCAATTTGACCAGTTCTGAAACTTCCTTTGAAGAGCAAACGACCCAAAACCTGATTGAGAATCCATTTGCTCTGATAATCCATCAAGAAATTATGGTTGCTCAAAATAGGCCTGTATGTAGCGTTATTTACTATCCTAAAAGATGCAAAACACAAAGAAATGCAAGGAGAAACAACACAACACCACCTCACGATTAGCCTAAGTTGAACTTGAATAAAAGAAAGATGAAACAACAAATATACCTTATCCAAGTTGATATTTTTGGTTGGCCCTTTGATGTAGCTTGAATGTGTGCTCCTTGATGGCAAATATGATGAAAATGATATGTAAAGTGATCTAGATTGCAAGATGAATGCAATGAAAGATGTGGGTATTTTGGTAGATGAATGCAAATGGAAGCTTGATGAATGCAACAATGGAGGTTGAATGAAAGTATGCAAGTCCTTGAAATCTTGTGTGCTTGAGAGTAGAGTGCTTGAATGCAAATTATGTTATGAATGTGATATCCTAAAAAATGAGACAAAATCTTCCATTTTAAGGGAAGATTCTCTATAGAATTCAATGGCTAGGATTTAGCCAAAATGGGCAAGATGGAGGCTATGGTGAGTTGAGGACTCACAAGCCCTCACATCTTGCCATGTGGAAAATGAGGTGTCAAAAGGACAGGTGATGTGGAAAGAGGACATGTGAGGTGGAGGTACTTGCAAGTACCTTTAGATTAGGGAAAGATTTTCTCAAAAAGGAAGTTCTTGTCTCCATATGAGGATGATGGCGACAAGTGAGGAATTTTAGAAAGTCCTCTCTTATCATCATGGGGATGAGAGAAAAGAGGGAATTTAAAATTGATTTAAACTCAAAAAGGTAAATGACTAAATTAAATAAATTGATATATTTATTTAATTTAGAGAAGAAATGATGAAAGATAAAGTATTTAATTGTTAAATTAAATACTTTAGAAACCTTAGAGGAAGGGGAAATATTAATTAAATGTCATTTAATTAATATTGATGAAATATACAAATAAAGGATATGGATTTGACCATATGAGAGTGGTCAAATTTGGATGTCTACAAGGCCTAACCAACCAACATTTCCATTCCCTATCCCTCAACAAAATGACGTTGATAACCTCAAGAACATTCTTGCTTTAGTTCTTCCTAAATTCTATGGGCTTGTAACAGAGGACCCAGACACTTTCTTATTTGAATTTGATATCCTATATAGAAGCTATGATTACACTACTGATGCTCATAGGCTTAAATTATTTCCTACTACCTTAAAGAAACTGCATTAAGATGGTTCATGAGCTTAGGTAGGAATAATGTGAATAGTTGGGATGTTATGAAGGAAATGTTTCTTGAGAAGTACAAAGAATATTGTAGAGGTAGTGATATGAGAGGAGACGATATCTTCAAGATGCAGAAGAAGGAGGATGAAAGTTTGGAGGACTATCTGTCAAGGTTCTTGTTTTGTTTGCATAAATCTCCACATCATGCACTCAATGAAGAGTCTCAAAAGTTGCTCTTCCTTAAAGGGATCAATGAAAGTTGTGTTGATGTTCTGGACTTGATAGGAGGAGGAGATATCACCCAAGTTCCATGGGATGGTATTAAGAAGATATGTCAGAATTACTCCAGAGCAGCTATAAAGAAAGGAAGAGGTTACCAATCTTCTATGGGTAAATCCTCCATTAATGGAGTTTCAAGGATGGAAATCACTCATTTTGTCACGACCCCTATTTTCTCTAAGTGAATTATAATTCAATAATACTATTTTAATGGTCATTGCATCTTATTTTATTTAATAAGGAAGAATGTTTATATATTTGTTCAATGGTTATGGTAATGATTATGTTTATTTAATTAATTATTTTGTTAGACAAGAAAATTAGGTAATCATATAGACTGAATAAAATTATTAATGTATTGATGATCAATTAAATAAAATTGAAATTGACGCTTTTATATAATTATGATAATAATGGAATAAAATATTATTAGTGCTTTTTTTAAAGTTTAAATAAATTAAAATTTGAGTTAACAAAGATTATTGAAATAAATATATTAATTATAGTATTGTAATTAAACCGAAAGACATGTATACGTAAATAAAATTATATTTTGCTCAAAAAAAAAGAGAGATTAGGGCAAGTATTGGTTTTTGGTAACTGCTCTGCATGGGGGCAATTGCTGCAATATTTGGGGGGTTCTGGATTTGGAACTGACCTGTCATTTCGGGAACGAAGTACTTTGTTGGACTGATCAAGAAAGAAAAAGGGGTAGTTATAGAAATATGGGGATCTTGGGGAGTTTTGGGGGTTTTTGTTTGGTATTTCCCTAGAAAGATCTGCAATGGGGGTTTCTTTTTTCTTCAAGATTTGAGAGTTTCTTGGCTTAATGGAGGTGTGATGGCTTAAGGAGGAAGGTGAGGCATTGCATGGGACGGGAATGGATGGTTTGTTTGAGATGATGAAACCCCTACCAAGGTCGTGCGATGGAACATTTGTAAGTGCGGTTAGAAATGCTTCTAGTGTCGGGTATGAGCTCCTACTTTCCCCATGAATCTAAAAATTCTATTTAATTATATAATATTCTTGATCTATCGTATGTCCCTTTCCTTATCGATGTTTTTATTTTGAAATTGTTGGCAACTCGTTCTTTTTGAGTTAGGATGAAACTCTCCCATGACCAATTCTTATGATCTTGTTTCTTATTTCACGGGCATGTTGGGAATGTTTGCATGCATGAATACCATTGCTCAATATCCTTTTTAGCATAGTCAATTCTATTATCTTTGCTGCAAGTAGTGTTCATGAACTACTGAATGCCATTGTTCTCTATTCATTGTATTCATCAATTTGTTTGTGTCTGGTTGGTCCATTTCTATCGAGCTCAATGTAACCCCGGGTTCTCAATGATCGCCCTACGAGTAGGCACATCTATTCTTGTTTCAAAGTTTTCATTTTGGCATGGGTAGCAGGGACTCTTCCGTCGGTTATGGAAACTAGCTTATACCTATTAATAGCATTTGTTGAAGCTTCCTTCTATAGAATCTTCAACTGCTAGCTGTGCGCCCTCCCTCTCTGGTTGCACCATCACTACCTAAGCCAAGCCTTATTTCAACTGATAAATGCAATTGCTAACTTTACATTATCATGGTAGACTAATGATTCTATTTTCTTCTCTTCCACAACATTAAGTAAAAAGTCTTGAATTTGGAAACACCCTATTGCCTCCATTTGCCAAGCCAATTTCTCCATCTTTGTATAGATCTCCCATGCTTGTGGATGTGATCTGTCTCCTACACAAAAAATTGTGTACCATTTTATGGCCTTCAATCCAACTACATCAGGATTCTTTTTAATTCCTCTATCTTTCATCAATCTCCTTGCTATTTGAACCTCACCACTCTTGTCGCTTTTGCACAGATGTTTTAGAGAACATAAGTTTCAACATTTTTAGGATCCAACTAAAAACAATAGTGTTACTAGAAATACATAGCCTATATTCATATATGACCCACACACGCCACAGGTTTAACTGGCATCTTAGTTATAAGGTTTACGGTGTCCCCAAGATAGCCAGCTTGGGCATGAAGGTTAACTATACACACCTAATGATTAACTATATATGTAATGCAATAAGGGTTATTGATGTGTGAAGTATGTGCAGTCCTCGTCCACTAAACTTGCATGATTGCATGTACCTAGAACACAAGTAAAGATTATAATGTTAGGATGTGTTCCCGAGTGCTTCATTAATTCAAAGATTTTGAGAGCTTCCTTGCAAAATCCATTTTATGCACATTCTGCAATCATTTCATTTCATTCCATGAGAGGACATCTCTTTGAGGCATTTTGTCAAATAATAGACATTTTATTTCTGTTTTAGAATTGATAAAGTTTTGTTTTCAGCTTGAATTCCACAGAATATGTGGGTAAAATTTGAAGATAAATATATATATTGCAGAGAATAGATACACCTTAAAATCTAAGTATTTCTGAACACATATACATTTATGAAGTTGGGCAAGTTCCATTCTTAAAAAGGTATTTTTGTTCAAATTAATCAATCCATAATAGTTGGCCCAACCATTTAAATTTAAATCAGCTGAATGGTCAACTAAAAATGAAAAGTAAGATAAGAATTAAGGACAAAGAGAAGTGGATTGTGCCTTTAAGAGTTATCAACTAGATGCATAAATCATTCTTTATAAACTAAATCTTTTGGGAAACTTTGACATGTAATGTGTTTTTCCATGAAAAGCTTAATTTGCAATTACTTGAATCATCTTTTAAAATTTGATATGAAATCATGCATTACTATTTTAATGAATGTATTTATCCATAAATTTTTGAATTAGTAATTACTTGAACTTTGTGCAATTTTTGTGTGAAACCATGTGTTATGCATAATTTATTTTAATGAGAGACTATTGAATTATAATTGCATATATGTCTACCAAAGCATTTCCAACTATAACACCTGATAAAATCCCCCTGCCATTATGCTTTGGTGCATGTCCATAGACCGTCCCAAAGCTCCTGCTTTGAACCCCTATCATGGTAAGCTATGATTAACTTGTCAATGGTCCCTTGGTCTACTGGTGAAGTTGAAAGGTTCTAAATCTTGTTTATTTCAGCCTTGGTATTCTATATACAAAGTTAGAAAGTAACATTTTATGTATACCATATTGAGTTGCCTGAGGGAATTGGCCGAATGTTCTAATTTTTCATTATTGATTTACTAATTATTAGTTTGAAAATGCCAAAACATTATATGTACTTCCTTGAATTCATTCTTTATGGTATTGAGCAGAAAAGGAATATTACTCCTAGATTGGATAAGGCATTTTATTGGTTCATATTTTATAAATGAAATTTGCATTGATAGTACACTCAGTGCTTTGTAAAGTTGACCAATTTTAAAAGTATCTCATAGTGTTGTATATAAAGGCATATTCATATCCATCATTATGTTGTTCTTGAAGTTTTGCCTCTGAATCTTAAGTGATGCAAGATCAGAGGATGTTTTAGAGAGAAACAAAGGCGATACTTTGTGTATGAATTTCAACAATGTTTTTGGATGGTGAAGTATAGCTAGTGAGGCATTGAAAAATCCATCAGTGAGATAGTATTGCTAGTGAAGTATTGTAAACAATAATTTTTATCAAATTAAGCCAGTGAGGCACTTTTACGAGTGGTTTTTCATCCCTAGGAAGGTTTTCCACTCATGAAAATATTTGTGTTATCATTTATTTGTGGATGCACTTATGATTTTGCTATTTCCTTATTTTACATTGTAGTATTCGAGTTTACATGTATTGCTGAGGTGATAACTCATGTGTAAGCCTACATGGCTAAATCTAATGAAGGCACAGCCTTGTTTTAATATACTTGAATCATTGATGTATGTTATTCCATTTAATTATAGCGATGAAAGTAATTTTACCATTTTGGAAACTTAAGAATGTAATTAGCATATGTGTTTTTCTGGTCCTTACACATTTGTAGTCAAATTTCAAGCAGTACATCATAAATAATATGGCAACTCAGCTAGATACACTTGAAGCAAAGAAGAAACATGAGGAGGTAGAGGCAATGTTGGAAGAATATTGTCCTCATTGGAGGCAAAAGAAGAAGGACTGCAAATATAAAATGGTAGCCAACATTGACAGCAAGCAAATTCCACCAAAATTCAAGTCAATTAAGGGTGATGATGATCGAGTCTTTTACATTGAACAAAGAAGGCCATGGGCTCCAAGACAAGGTATGCCACCAGACCCATTATCTTTTAGTGGACCTTATATGAATTCTTATGCATTTGGTAGTCAATGGCAACCCCCATATCCATCAAACTTTGGAGATTATTCACCTCAACCTTGGAACAACTTGTGTATAGGTGAAAGTCTCTTAACCTAAAGTTCAAAATACCAACAAAATGCAAGGAAAGAGAAATCACAACAACACCTCAGATGAGGCCTGAGTTAAACTTGAACAAACATAAGAAAGGAACGATATTACCTTGCCCAAGTTGATCCTTTGGTTGGCCTTGTTGATTGTTTGATTGTGTGCGCTCCTTGTCCAAGTTGATCGGTTGGTTGGCCCTGTAGATTCATTTGATTTGTGTGCTCCTAGATTGATTTCGGAAGCATAACGGCTTGTTGTAGTTTGATTTGGATGCAAAAGATGGTGGATTGAGTGCAAGATAAAATGGGTTGTGAGAGATTTTGATCGAATGCTTAGGGTTCTTGGATGGATGTGAGTGATAGTGATTAGGGTTTCCCAATGGCTAAGTGTTAGCCATTTAGCCAAGGAGAGATGGATGAATAGTCTAGATTCATTCTTGGCCAAGGGAAAGAGATCAAGGGTGGAGATCAAAGGTTGACCAAAAGGAATTAATAATTCCTTTTTAATATGCATGGGGAAGACAAAAGGAAGAAAATATTCCTTAGAAAGCCTTGGGTGCATAAATGGAATTAAAAATTCCATGAGGAGTGTTGGAAGAATAAATGGAATTAAAAATTCCATTGGGATGTGACAAGAGTTGACCAAAGGGGGTTGATTAGATTAGTTAATGAAAGATTAGAAGAGGGCTAGGTGGCTAATGAGGTTAGGGGCCAACTTGCAAAAGTTGGAGGATGTGACACCTCCTAATCATGGATTAGGAATGTGTCACATCCCTAATGATGGGATTAGGAGATGAATTAGGATTAAGAGTTGATGAGACATTTAGGGAATTAAATAAATGGATTGTTTATTTAATTCTTTGGAAGAAAGGGATAAAGGGGTAAGGTATTTAATTATTTAACTAAATACCTTAGAGATTTAGAGGAATTTAAGGATATTAATCAATTAATGACAATATTATTTAATTAATGCAGGTAGAAGGATATTTAGACGAAAGGGATAAATTTGACTAAATATAAGTGGTCAAATTTAGGTGTCTACATTTTTCCCCTCTTTGAGATGGTGTTACGAAGTAGCATCATTTCAAAGAAGATTAAAAGATAGCACCAAGAAGAAGATGGTTAGATTGGGGAAGATGCCCTAGTCATTCAAAGGAGTGACTAGGAGGAAAGATGATGAGAGTGAAGATGAATATTAGGGATTGAGGATGCCCCCTTGAGAGGACATGTGGGTTCAAGAGAACACGGGTGTGCTCTCGAAATGGATGAGATGATGAAAGAGGAGATGAAGAAGGTGATGCAAAATCATGGATAAGAGAGGATGATAATCGATAGGAGATTGGGAAGAGAAATGGGAAGAAAGAAAGCATAAATGGATTCAAGGAAAAATATGATGCTGCCCCAGTCAAGCTACAAGTCAAGATGGACTAATGATGGATGAAGTGTTGTTGATGAGGGAACGATATATCTTGAACAACATAAGGATAGGGAAGGATACATCCTGATGATCACGATGAAAGTGTTGTTGATGAGGGAAGGATACATCCCAAAACAACACAAAAAGATAGGGAAGGCTACATCCCGATGATGATGATGAGAGTGTTGTTGATGAGGGAAGGATACATCCCAAAACAACACAAAAGGATAGGGAAGCATACATCTCAATGATGATGATGATGATGAGAGTGTCATTGAAAAGGGAAGGATTCATCTCAAAAAACCACAAAAGGATAGGGAAGGATACATCCTGATGATGATGATGAGAGTGTTGTTGACGAGGGAAGGATACATCCCAAAACAACACAAAAGGATAGGGAGGGATACATCCTAATGATTATGATGAGAGTGTCATTGATAAGGGAAGGATACATCCCAAAAAAACACAAAAGGATAGGGAAGGATACATCCCAATGATGATGATGAGGATTGGGTCAAGGCTTGTATTAAGGCTAGGAACAAGACCAAGGATGGATTGATGATTTTTGCTAGATTGAATGGATTAGGATTGGATGGAGATGTGAGATTGTTAAAATGAATGAGGATGATGGGGGAAAGATGCTTAGAATAACAAATCTATATTATTCTAAGAAGATGGATGAAGAGATTCTTATAATAACAAATCTCCATTATCCTAAACGGATTAAAAATATGATGAAATGATGAGAAGGGTGGAAGAGGAGGGATGGGAATGGATTGGATAGGATAGGATAGAGAGATGAGGGAGAGTGATGAATGGATTAGAACCAAATCAAGCAAGTTAATGGTTACGCGCTATGCTGCCATGTAATGAGCACTTAATTTGATATAGCATGAGATACTATGCACCAAGGTATGAGGAACCAAGGTAACATCGTAGCATATGCATAGGACTGACACAATAAACAAAATGTTAGTCCAACATCCCAAAGTCATAGGGGCTTTGGTTGGGCCTGATGTTGAGATAACCACAAACACAAAGGATGTCCCAGTATAACACAAGACCACGGGGATCTTGGTGGGCACTACGAGGAAAAACCAAGAAGACATAAGTAGACAAAAAGATCAAGATACACTCCTATTTTTACCTAGTCAAAGCACACCATGATATGATGGATCGCGGTGACCCTGACGAGGTATGATAGGAAGCTCAAATGATAAAAAAAATGTCAAAAGCATTAAAATATCACAATCAAATTCACACGTCCTTTTCCACAGGATAAAAAGGATGGATGGGATTGATGCAGTCTGTTAGGAACGATCCATCCTATTGAGACCAAAGATGGAGACTAAGCTAAAAGATCGACATGATGAAAGATGTCTTAAAATAACTGAATCTGATAATAGTAATGACCTTTGTTTGTAAGCACCAACTAGGATAGGGACGTACTTAACGACAAACAAGATGACAGGATGCAAGACATACAGACCCTAAAGACCTAGGGGCTCGGGGGTTGATCAAAGATCAACCTTGCCTATGTGAAAGTGCAGAGCCCTTGTAGTTCGACAAAAGACCATGGATAAAAGTGAAAAGAGGATGATGGAGACCACAATGGATGACAAAGATGGACGAACAAATGCCCTAGGGGTCGATCAAAGGATCGACCTTGCCTACGTGAAAGCGTAGGGGCAACGTAGTTTAACATAAGGCCAAAGACAGATAATGGACAAGGGATGATGAGATGACCATGATAAGTGGATAAAAGGACTTAGACGATATGATGAGTTAGGATAGGCCATGTGGATGGGATGATTGATATGCATAAGATGTAGGCTAATGTGAAGCTCAGGGATGAGATAGTTATCCAAATCATCAAAAGATGAATGGGGACGATGGTATGATGGATAGATGAATGAGGAAGAGAGATAGGTGAGACAAATGTGGGAAATAGGTAGGAGTGATGATAGTGAGATGAATGGTATTGGATTGCATGAGGATATCCTGTAGCTAGATACCAATGACAAGGGATTATGAGATAGAATAAGGATAGGGATGAATGGATAGGAAGATAAGGATGGGGAGATAGAAAGATGCTAGGATGGATGGATAGAGGGATAAGGATTTGGAAATATGGATAGGAAGATAAGGATGGGGAGATAAGGATGAAAAGATGAAAAAGGACTAGTGGATGGGTGGACTGGAAGATAAGGATTTGGAAGAGGGAAGGGATTACTGGGATGGATGGATGGATGATGTCGCCAAGGACTATGGGACAAAGAAGGAGATGCCCCACTCTAGATATGTTATGTGTGACGAGGCAAGAGGGATGGTAGATAACGGGATGGGTGGACAATAGGAGATAAACATATGTGGATAGGATGCATGGATAAGGAAGGAGGATGGAGGAGGATAAGGGAATGTATGCCAAGAGATGTCCAAAGCATGTATATATATGGGCCCCTATCTTGATCAAGATCACAAAGGAGATGGAGAGACTAGATACAAATGGGATATGATGGATAGGATGTAGAAGATAGGTGGATGTAAGGGACGGAGGAAGGGGATGCATAGATGGAAGTTGCCCCCAATTGTGGAAGTAAACCGGATGGGGGATTTACACATGACACCTATTTACTAGGTTTTCATCATGGTACTTATCCAAGGCACTTGTTTGCCAAGTTTTCACCATTGAACGAATTATTTCTCTTTACTATTTTATTTGGGATTTGTTTGATTTTTTATTTATTTTTATTTTTTTGACAATTTTTTACTTTTTTTGGATTTTTTTGGCTAGTAAGCGGGTGGAGATGGATGAAGAGAGGGATATGGATAAATGGATTCGAAATACATGTGATAAGGGGATGGAAGAAGGAATCAAGCATCAAGTTCCATATGAGTTAATAAGAGCCCATGTGTAAAAATGACTATTGGATATTGGTACAAACTTATTAAAATGGATGGATTATGCAAGAGAAAAGACTAAAGGGATTTGATGGGGGAGATATGGGGGATAGTGGATAGGATGTTGGAAAGTGTATGGATGGAAGGATGGAGTGGATGTGTGATGGGGGAATGCATTCAGGACCAACATTGGCACATGTGGTGGTTGATGTGAAAGGATAGGGGGATGAATGGATGAAGCGTGTGGGGATAATGGAGGAGTTGGAATAGTGAATTTTGGGACATAGGGACCCAAAATAGATTTAGGAGATGGAGGATGTGAATGATTTTTTGGTGGATTAGCAATATTGGATGTCGTTATGGATTTTTCATTTGAAGGCATTGTATATTTTTTCTTTGGGATCCACATGGTTTTGATTTTAGCTTTAGTGGGCCTTGATGGCCTTTGGGTTTGATTTGGATTTTGGATTTAATTTTTATTTTCTTCAACATGTCGTTTTGAGGGGACATGAGGAGATTTTGATGCATGTGGATGTTTAGATTTATGCATTTTTACTTTGGCATCCAAAGTGCTTGTAGTAGCAATGGGATGGGTAGGAGGCGATGGATGATGTGGAGAAGACATGGATGGAGTGATAGAGGTAGGATTTTGACGATGGTGTGTGGATGGAGGATGAGAGATAACATGCATGGAGGGGTGCCTTTGTTGATCCTGATTAGGAGTTATGAATTTAGGATTCTTGTGATGCATGCTAGGGATAGGTGATGGATGGATGGGAGGATAAATAGGATAGGATGGAGGGGGTGATTTTGGGATATAAGGACCCAAAATGGATTTAAAATATGGAGGAAGATGTACGGTTGTTTTGAGGTAATATGATGGAGGAGGGGGGATAGCGACAAATGGTTTGGTGGAGCAATGGGAAATGCCTCTTATTCCTTTAGAAGAGGATCACTTAGGATGTATGGAGGTTGTACCAACATTTTTGGATTGTGGGTCTTGGGAGATATATCCAAGACCTTGCGCACCTTGATGTTCTTTGACCTGGATGGGCTCTAAAGTACCTTGCTCATGAAGGTCTAAACCCTTTCCTTGATAGTTCATGTTCTCGAGCATGTGATCTATGGTAGGGTGTATATTCTTTTGGAAGCATGATGTGAGCCCATTATTGGGCGGAGGAGGCTAAGTGGTGCATATGCTTTGTTTTTCTTCTGTAAGAAGACCACCATGGATGAGTGTAATGTTACCAAGGTGATACAAAAGTGGCATTGGGATGGTAGGGATAGATGGTGATGAAGAACCATGAGATGGAGATGGTGGGATGGCAACATCTTGGTCTAGAAGAGTGAGCGATAAGGGATCAGGAGAGGCATTAGATGGTATGATAGGATCTAGATTGGTGATAGTAGGTGATAAGGGCTCATGGGAGGGAGTGATTGGATCTGGAATGATAAGGGGATCATGGGATGGAGTGAATGAGCTAGTGTGATCTTGAGATGGGGTGGATGGGGTGGTAAGATCATGACTTGATGGAGGATAGGGATCTTGAGATGGAATGGATGGGGGAATATGATCTTGCGAATGGAATGGATGGGAGACTATGATTTGGAGGAGGGGAGATGTTGGTAGGCTTTGGATCAAGCTCTTGGCAAGACTCATCTGGTGTGGGAGGCATGATGATGGAGGAGTATTGGAGGGACTCCTTGAATGGGGGAGATGAAAGGACAAAGGATTCGTGAAGTTCATGGGATTAGACTTCAGTGAGACAAGGGCTAGAGGGAGCAGATTGGATTTGGGTGTCTTCACGAGTTTCGGTGGTTCTAGGAGTAGAAGATGGGGATTCAATGGATTTAGTGGGTTTGAAGGATTCAACAGTTGCGGTGGTGTTAGGGGTAGAAGATGGTGATTCAATGTATTTGGGGGTTTTGATGGTTTTAACGGTTTGGACGATGTTAAGAATGGTAATGGGGGTGATAGACATAGGATAGAGTGGGATGGCATGGTTGTACAACATTCGGATGTGGATTTGGGGATGTATCTTCTGTTTTGAGTCCTTGGGCAACACTTGGAGGGGATGTAGGAGTAGGTGGGGTGATGGGAATGGATGGAGGATTATGGATGGATGGAGGACTAGGATTAAGTATTGGTGGATTAGGATTAGGGATTGGTGGATTAGGATTAGATAAGGGGATGGGATTGGACGTAGGACTAAGAAGAGATGGATGATTAGGATTAGAAATTGATGGGTTAGGATTGGTCAGAGGATTAAGGTATGATGGATTGGGGGGAATTATGATAGAATGCACTAAAGGGGGGAGTGAAATGGGAGGATTTGGATGCTAAATTAGGTTGGGAAGATTGGGATGGTGGATTATAGTAGGAATATTGGGATGGTGTATTAAGATAGGAGGGTGTGGTGGTTGAATCAGGATGGGAAGATTGAGATGATGGATTACGATAAGAGGACATGGGTGATGTATTTGCATAGGAAGATATGGATGTTGGATTAGGATGGGAAGATTGGGACAGTGAATTAAGATAAGAGAACAGGGGTGATATATTTGCATAGGAGGATATGGGTCGAGGATTAGGATAAGAGGACTGAGATGGTGGATTATGATAGGAAGGTGTAGGTGTTGGATTAGGATGGGAAGATTGGTACGTGGGATTAAGGTAGAGATATTGTGATAGTTGATGATGATAAGGATAGGAGTATGGGGATGGTGGATTACTATAGGAAGATGTGGATTTTGGATAGGCGAGAGATGTAGAGAGAGGACATGATAGATATGTGGATGGTGAGGGTACTGGATATCTCTTGTCAAGGGTAGCATAAGGACTATTATTAGATGCAGAATAAGGCATGGGGGGATAGTTCAGAGGAATGGACAAACTTGGAGAGGGGATCAGAAGAATCTTGCTAGCAATGACAACATCAAGGGGATCTATATTATACTCATCAATGTCCACTTGTCAATTGAGAGCGTCCCATCAGTGGGCTAGGGCAAGGTCGTCTAAAAACCACTCGGTCGTCCCCTTGGTTCGGAGGGTTCCCCGGGCAGCGCTGAAACATCTTTGGAATTGAACCCCAACTATGAACCAACGGATGCTTAGAATGCGAAATTGGTTGGGGAGCTGAAAGGCAGTATTCCAATGGCATACGACAGAAGCCGGGTTAGACACACTCTAAGGTAGTATATCCCTTCTTAGGGCGCATAGGTAGGTTAGAAGCATATGACCGCCAGTGATAAATTATGTCAGCGCCATTTGGACCAAACCAGACCACTTTGGCCGGCCAACAATCCAATTAATCCCCATGAGAAGGGCTAGGGTTGGGGCGTCGGTCGGACAGAGCCCGCGCCAATGGGTCAGCATGAGAGTGCCCAGTTTGCAAGCAAGCATTGGGTATAGGAGGCCTGGGTGAGTGTCGTCTCACCCAAGGTGGAGAGTATTTCAATAATGTCAGAAAGCCTGATCGGTGGCAACCTCTGTCCCCGATAACGTTACCCTTCAACCCAACTATCGAGGGGTAACAGCCCCGTGCGATACAGGGCGCACGGGGAGTTGATGGCCAAACACGTGTTCATTTGAGCAGGCCCCAAAGACAACTTGTGGCCTTCGATAAGCTAGATTCCTAAGTGATCTTGGTATAGGAGTGGGCGACACCGTAACCAACCGGATTATTGACGTGGTGACCGCGACGGAGAGTGCCCAAAAGTACCCCACTGTGCTCGCCAACCACCACTTGCTAAGGTTACGGGGATCTCGCTCCCGTAGTTTCCCCTGGTCTTTAACAACTTTGTAAAGGAGTTGGTTTGTTACGGAAACCCCTCTCCCAGTGCAAACTGACGAGAGAAGGTTCGCAACTTATCCCGCGTGCGACTACCTCGATGTATGAGCTTCAAAATCGACGAAGAGGGCGGTGGATGTTAGGGGAGGGGTTACGATTATCACACACGTGGTTGTGGGGTGGGACTCCTCACAATAGGCTGGTAAGGGCACAGAGAATACTTGAACCCAATGTGGGATCGTATAGTACGAAAGGAATAGTTAGTCGTACATGGGTTCATTGCCAACCATCAACAACATGGATGGTAATTAGTCCACTATGAATAAAAGGTGGGCCCACCAAGTGGGCTTGGCACCCAATCTATCGGGGATAGGGAAACGATAGATAAAAATACGTTCCATTACAAGCTGTTCGAACAAGAGGTACAGTTGACTTGCAAGCTTCTTCAGAACAGTCGATAGAGTTATTTCGCCAGTCAGTAATCAAGGCGAAGGAAGAAGGCCCAGGTCAGATCTTCGAAGGTAGGCAATGGCGAAGGGCTTCTATATCTAGGGCCCTCGGCCCAATACACCCACCTGGGGGTATTGGATAGGCCGAGGTAATTCTCTCTCCGTCCTTTGCCCCACCAACCTAACTTCTGATTAGTGGCAACTAAACTATATCCCCCTTAGGTGGCAAGTAGATCAAAGGTAGTTGAGTTATAGGAAGTCAGAGCTGGAGTGAGCGATCCTTTAACTCTACCTCCCACTTTTCCTTTCCCCTCAACTACCTTCCCCCACTCTAGTGGTCTACCCACCACTTCCCCGACGCCCTTGCCTAACTAGGATCGGCGCCCTAACAACTATTATCCTTCCCACTGACTGGCCCTCGCCAACCATCCCTTCCACTATCAAGCAGTTCAGGCTAACCTTCAATCCATCTGACCATCCCTACCCAACTACACTATCCACCCAACTCAACTATCCAACCAGCCTGAACTACTATCCTAACTACCCACCCATAACTCTAACGACTAACCTGAAGTGAGCTCTGCTCACTCTCTTTATTAGACTAATTAGGGCAGCGGAGCTACCCGAAAGGACTAATAGAAGTGTGGCCTACAAGCACGGACTCCCCCCCTTGATGGGGCCCCACCCGGTTTACCTCATCCATCACCTCACGACCTTCCTTCGGGTGGCCGGTTCCCCTCTCCTCGGGAGAGATAGGTGGGCTATATTCCTCTAGAGGAATATATCCTACCTTATTGATCTCTCCCAAGCATCGGGTCTGTATAACCTCTTGGCTATCCTTCGGAGTTTGGCCCCATCGACAAATGATAGCCGGTAGGGGAAGCCGGCACAAAACTATCCCAAGTAGGGGGATGCCTTTCATTGGGAGTCGCATTCGCCCTGTGCCTAGTCAAAGAGCAGGAAGGAGTCGAACCTTCACTCCCCAAGGGGGGAGGCCACCAGCTGGCTGATCTATATAATCTTACTCTTGGTCGGTGGGGTTGGCCAATCAAGAAAGAAGATCTTTGTCTTTCGGGTTGGCCAATCAATAAAGATTACTCTTGGTCGGTGGGGTTCGCTAATCAAGAAAGAATCTCTTGGTTGTCCTTTCGGCCAATCAATAGATTCCTAACATAACACTAGCCACTCTTATCATGTTACGTATAGAATCTAGTTTTCTAGTCCTCTTGGCCCCAAGCATCTTGATCAACAATGATATTATATTATCGTTGTCAATGTAGTTGGGATTCCCCTTGACTACTATTATTGGTTGCACGGGAGGAGGATAAAGATTCATGATGTTAGATGAAAAGGAGATGGATCAAGGAAATGGGAATAGATGATTAGAAGGATAGAACAGATGATGAAAGATAAATAGGATGGATTGGAAGATGATGGAAAAAGATATAGGTGGACTAAAGCTGAAGTTGGGATGCAGGTTAAGCTCAGATGGGGATTGGATTAAAGCTCAGATTTAGATGATGGTATTAAGGCTCATATTAGAATTGGATTGGAGCTCAAATTAGGACTAGATTGAAGCTCAGACTATGGTCTAGAAAATTCTAGGAGTGACAGGATTGAGAAAAAATAAAAATGAAAATTTTCATTTTTTTCGATTTTTTCTGTCGTAGTAAATCACATTTTCGAAGGTCTTCAGAGCGAAATTTGGGGTTGAAACTTGCGTCAATCCCTAAAATTGGGCCACCAAAGGTGCACTATTTTAGGGACTGAATTATTACTCTTGGAGACCTTTCCAACGGTGTAAACGGTTCTGACTTCTAAGCACCGAGTAGATAGTTATGATCCCAAGGGGTAAATAAATTCTTAATTTTTTTTTGAAAATTGGATGGTTTGGGGATGAATAGGAAGAGGAGAAATGATTAAATTATGGTTTTGGATTGAGGAAGATGTAGGCTAATTGTGGCATGAAGGATTGACCCTCTCTATTTTGTATGGGAAGCGAATCCGGTCGAAGAAGCAGATTTGGTCGTTCATAGAAGTGGATTTGGTCGAAGAAGCGGATTCACCCCTAAAGGCAGATTCGCTCAATCAGAGCATGCAAAATCACCTATTTTAGCAGATTCACCTAAATAGAGCATGCAAAATTTCCTGTTTTAGCAGATTCCCCCAAACAAAACATGTAGAATTGCCTGTTTTCGCAGATTCGCCTAAATAGAGCATGCAAAATTGCCTGTTTTATCAAATTTGCCCAAACAAAGTATGCATAATCGCTTGTTTTAGTAGATTCACCTAAGAAGAGCATGATTAATCACCTTTTTTAACATATTCACCCAAACAAAGCATGCAAAATCGTATATTTTAGCAAATTCACCTAAATAGAGCATGCATAATCACTTGTTTTAGCAGATTCACCCAAACAAAGCATGCAAAATTGCCTGTTTTAGCATATTTGCCTAAACAAAGCATGCAGAATCACTTGTTTTAGTAGATTCGCCCAAATAGAGCATGCAAAATCACCTGTTTTGGCAAATTTGCCTAAACGGAGCATGAAGAATCACCTGAGTAGAAGGTAAATTCACCCGTGTACAAGGAACAAGAAAATTTTCTAAGAGAAATGCCGGACAAGATTGGAACGGGAAAGCAGAATCGCCCCTGTGAGAAGTGAAGGGGAACCTGTGCCAAAAGATGACAAGCATGAAAAAAAACAAATAGAAGGTTGGACTGATTCGACAGAAAAGAAAAGCAGGCAACATGATCCTAAGACTAATGATAAGGATGTCTACCTAAGCTGAACAAGGTTATCTCGTGAGTCCCCGATATACGCACGGTACGTGGGGCACAACCGTGAACACCATCTCTTCTACAAGAGTGAGTTGGGAGCCCCAACGAAGTATTGGAAACTTGGACCAACTCTTCATGTCTTATCTAGGTATCACCCTAGCTTCGACACTCCGCCAGACACGATGTGACTAGATTGAGGTACAACTTTCGCTCTCCCCCCTTTATATACCCCCTCGGTAATACATGGTTAGAATCGTCCCTTGGGTGATGAAACCCTAAGCAGGTCTTGCTAAAGGAAGAAGATGTTAGACACTTCAATTGGTTCCTAGGCTCGCACGAAGTGCAAGGGGAGAGATTAGATGCACTAGCACCTCCTAGGATGACTCGACTAGACAAGAGTGAACTACGATTTCTCTTCACCCAGGATCGCCAAATGGCACAAAGGGGATTGGATACGTTGAAATACCACTCACAAGCACAACAAATAGTTAATTAACCCTTTAATTAGAGCTACGTGTGCCTAGCTAGTGAGAAAAATAATAGACTGATTACCTAAAGGTGTTGGATCGATCGTTCTGTAGAAGATGTGTTAGTAGTTTTCAACCTCCAATCTTGGACAAATGAGAAACAACTAAACAAATTGTTAGATGGAAGCAAGGACACTCACAAAAAACTTATTTAGCAAATTAGTATCTGAAAATGGAAGCAAAACGACATAGAAAACAAAAGATTAGGGTTTCAGATTCACATCATATTCGCCTCTGTGTGAGGCAAGTTCGCCCCTCTGTTTGCAGATGCAGATTTGTCTGTTCTGGGGTGCAAAAATGTCTACCCAAGTAGATTCACCCTTGTAGAACAGGCATATTCGCCCCTTTTAGCAGATTTGCCCCTGCAGAACAGGCAAATTTGCCTCTTTAAGTAGATTTACCCCTGTAGAATAGGCAGATTCGCCCTTTTTAGCAAATTTGCCTCTACAGAGCTGGCATATTCACCTCTTTTAGCAAGTTCGCCCCTATAGAGCAGGCATATTTGCCCCTTTTAGTAGAATCTCCCTTGTGAGTGGGCAGGTTCACCCTTGCAGAGAGGCAGGTTCGCCCCTATACCAGATCAGGTTCGCCTCTGATTGTAGTTTTGCCTCTGTAACTAAAATCTGAACCTACAAAAATGCAAACAACAGAGGATGTGAAAGAAACAACTCATGATGTGGGTCCCACCGAGCGTGCCAGAAATGTGTGCAGGTGAAAGTTTCTTAACCTAAAGTGCAAAATACCAACAAAATGCAAGGAAAGAGAAATCACAACAACACCTCAAATGAGGCCTGAGTTAAACTTGAACAAACATAAGAAAGGAACGATATTACCTTGCCCAAGTTCCTTTGGTTGGCCATGTTGATTGTTCGATTGTGTGCGCTCCTTGTCCAAGTTGATCGGTTGGTTGGCCCTATAGATTCGTTTGATTTGTGTGCTCCTAGATTGATTTCAACAACATAATGGCTTGTTGTAGCTTGATTTGGATGCAAAAGATGGTGGATTGAGTGCAAGATAAAATGGGTTGTGAGAGATTTTGATCAAATGCTTAGGGTTCTTGGATGAATGTGAATGATAGTGATTGGGGTTGCCCAATAGCTGAGTGTTAGCCATTTATCCAAGGAGAGATGGATGAATGGTCTAGATTTATTCTTGGCCAAAGGCAAGAGATCAAGGGTGGAGATCAAAGGTTGACCAAAAGGAATTAAAAATTCCTTTTTAATATGCATGGGGAAGACAAAAAGAATAAAATATTCCTTAGAAACCCTTGGGTGAATAAATGGAATCTAAAATTCCATTGGAAAGTACATTGGGATAATAAATGGAATTAAAAATTCCATGAGGAGTGTTGGAAGAATAAATGGAATTAAAAATTCCATTGGGATGTGACAAGAGTTGACCAAAGGGGGTTGATTAGACTAGTTAATGACAGATTAGAAGAGGGCTAGGTGGCTAATGAGGATTAGGGGCCAAGTTACAGAAGTTGGAGGATGTGACACCTCATAATTCACATCATAATCATGGATTATGAATGTGTCACATCCCTAATGATGAGATTAGGAGATGAATTAGGATTAAGAGTTGATGGGACATTTAGGGAATTAAATAAATGGATTGTTTATTTAATTCTTTGGAAGAAAGGGATAAAGGGGTAAGGTATTTAATTATTTAACTAAATACCTTAGAGATTTAGAGGACTTTAAGGATATTAATCAAATAAGGACAATATTTTTTAATTAATGCAGGTAGAAGGATATTTAGACGAAAGGGATAAATTTGACTAAATATAAGTGGTCAAATTTAGGTGTCTACAAAACCCTCCAAATACTTGGCCCAATTACCAAAACAATCCACCTTAGTGGAAACAACCCTAGGGGAATTGGCAACAACCTCAAGGAAACTGGCAACAAACGTCTCAATGGAGGGGAGGATAGCAATGGCCAAACTAGGCAACTAGTTACATGCAACAATCTTCACAGCCTCAACAGCCTGCCATAATGCCTCCTCCTAACTCAAACACTAGCACACCTAGACCTACTCAGTTACCAGCTCAACCCACACCTAACCCAAATAACAAAACACAACAACAACCAGTCTATTCTGCAGATCCAAACCAATTTATTACCTATGTTGTGAGTCTGAGTGATATTCATCCATGTTCATGAACCACTTTGTCATCTCCTTCCACTCCTATTATAGCAAAGCTTTCTGTGGAAGACAAGGGGCATCAAATTTATCTGATATCCCTACTCAGACAAGTGTGCCCAAGAATCCTGAACCAGTTTGGCAGACTGATCCTGACCCACCATTTCCTCAAAGGTTAGAAGTTGCTAAGCAAAAGGAAGAAACAACCTTTGATATTTTGGATCAGTTAAAACACATATGTGTCAAGATACCTCTATTTTAGGCCATAAAATATGTTCCCATAAATGGTAAGGCAATTAAGGAAGCATGTCTCAAAAATATTGGGAGGAAAAAGGACCCCACCACCGTTCATGTGGTGGGACACTTGGCAAATTTCATGCTTGGGAAAGTAACTGTTCCTAAGTATACTAACCTGGGTAGTCCTGTAGTTGGAGTCATTATAAATGGAATCCAAGTAAAGAATGCTCTAATAGACTTGGGAGCTGCTATCAATGAGATGACTAAAGATATCCTACAACAACTGAATGTTACAAATCTGAGACCTACTTCCATTGTCCTGCAGCTTGTTGATACTTCCACTGTCAAACCAGATGGTATAGTTGAAGACCTCATTGTTATTCTAGATTCTTGGGAATATCCAATTGATTTCATTATCCTTTCCCCTAAAGCTACAATAGGAGGGTATCCTATTATTTTGGGAAGGTTGTGGTTAGCTACAATAGATGCTTACAGTGGATTTTGGTCAAGGGACATGACTATTTCTGATGGGAAAAGCACTAAAAATCTTGTCCTTTATCCTCCTGCTCAACCATCCCATGATATGGACAACCCCATCTAGCCACATGTTAGAGAATAGGTAGAGGAAGTCAATTATGTGGCACAACTCATGATGATAGGCAAAAGTCCTTTTATGCAGCTTCAGGAAGAGGATGATATATTATCCCATATAATTCAAAACCATTGTGAAGTGCATGAAGAACCACCCACTCATGAATCTAGTTTTGCATGTCCATTACAAACACTTTTGTCGGCTTCTTCCGCACCTGAATTTCCTACAACAACAAATATACTTCATACACGGTTACCACATGAAGTAAAAGTGGCAAGCATCAATGAAACAACCATGTTTGAGTTGATCACACAAATACAAGTTTTAGAGGGGAAACATTTGAATATTAATAACAAGCTTAGTCAGGAGCAACAACTATCTCTGACAAACTTGTTAAAGAAGCATTTGCATGGGATTACCATGAGATGAAAGGATTAGATCGCAAACTCTGTACTCATAGGATCTACATTAGAGATGACTGCACAACAGTAAGACAACCACAAAGGAGAATCAATCCTGCATTGAGGGAGATTGTGAAAGGAGAACTACAGAAGTTATTGGATTCAGTATTTATCTACCCTATCTTAGACAGCCAATGGGTGTCGCCTTTAGTAATTGTGCCTAAAAAGGGAGGTAAATGGAGAGTTTGCATTGATTATGGAGAACTAAATTCTGCCACTAAAAAGGATCACTTTCCCCTTCCTTTTATATATCAAGTATTGGATTCACTTGCAAGTAAGCAGTATTTCTCCTTCCTTCATGGGTTCAATGGCTATAATCAAATACATATTACACCTCAAGATCAAGACAAGACGAATTTCACTTGTCCTTGGGGAACTTATGCCTATTTAGTACTCCCATTTGGTTTATGCAACGCACTTGCAACCTTCCAAAGAGCAATTATTAGTATATTCTCAGATATTTCACATGATTGTATGGAAATCTATATGGATGATTTCACTACTTGTGTTGATTTTGCAGAAGCATTAGAAAATCTCAAAAAGGTTTTGCAAATATGTGAGGACCATAATCTATCCTTGAACAATGATAAATGTTTTATGATGATGCAAGGAGTGGTCCTTGGCCATTATATCTCTCAAAAGGGAATTCAAGTGGACCCAACCAAAATTGAGGTAATTACCAATCTTTCTATTCCTATCAAGCAAAAAGATGTTAGAAGTTTCCTGGGACATGCAGGATATTATAGGTGCATAAAAGATTTCAGTAAAATGGCAGCACCACTTTACACTCTTCTGACTAAAGATGTTAAGTTCCAATGGACAGAGGATTGTGATAAATCATTCTCTGATTTAAAAATAACATCAACCCATGCTCCTATGCTCAAAGGCCCTAATTGGGAACTCCCTTTCCAGATTCACACATATCTATCTAATTATGCTATAGGGGTTGTCTTAGGACAAAAAGAGGGAGCAATAGAGAATGCAATCTACTTTATCAACAAGAACCTACAAGGGGTTGAGTTTAACTACATAGTGACAGAGAAGGAGATGTTGGTAGTCATTTGTGCTCTCAACAAATTTAGGCATTATATCATAGGATACCGGATCTTTTTCCATACAAACCATGCAGCCATAAGATACCTTATGAACAAGCCATTGATCACAGGCAGATTGGCAAGGTGATTGTTGTTAATTCAAGAATTTGATATCACCATTATAGACAAGCCAAGGAAGGCAAATGTTGTGGAATATTTCCTCTCCAGATTGACCACATCAAAGGACACTCAAGTCATTGATACTCCTTTTCTGATGAACATTTGTTCTCCATTATTGTGTATACACCTTAGTATGCAGATATAGCCAATTATTTGGTTACAGGAAGAGTTTCCCATCATTTCTCTCCAAAATAGGAAAGGGTTCTTATTGAAAAACTTTTCCATTATCATGGATGGCAGGTTGCTTATTCTATACTGGACTAGATCATGTGATGAGAAGATTTGTAAGAGATTATGAGACTTATGATATACTGCATGCATGCTGTGATGAACCCTGTGGGGGACAATTTGCAGCTAAGAGGACAACCATGAAGATCCTCAATACAGGATATTACTGGCCTACACTTCATAAGGATGCAAGCAAGTACACTAGGAAATGTGATAGGTGTCAAAGGATGGGCCGACCAACTAAATTAGATAAGATGCCTCTATATCCTCAAGTAGTTATCACACCATTTGATAAATGGGGTCTTGACTTTTTAGGTCCAATTGATCCACCATCAAATGACAAATCTTACATCTTGGTTTGTATTGATTATGTGACAAAATGGGTTGAGTTCAAAGCTATGAAACATGCTAGGGACAATAAAGTTGCAAAATTCCTCTATGAAGAAATCTTCACACGCTATGGAGTTCCTAGAGAGATAGTCACAGATCAAGGGGCTCAGTCCACATCTACTCTAGTCACAACATTAGTAAACGAGTATAATGCCAAGCATATAAAATCTACATCGTATCACCCTCAAGACAATGGCCAGTTTGAGGTAACAAATAGGGAAATAGAATCTATTTTGACCAAAACAATAGCCATTCACAAAAAAAATTGGGCAAATAGGTTGCCAGAAGCTATCTGGGCCTATAGAACCACTTGGAAAACCACATATGGTTTTACTCCCTTTGAGCTATTATATGGAAAAATAACAATGATTCCTATAGAGTTTAAACACAAAACTTTTAGAACAGCACTAGACCTTGGAATAGATATATCTAAGGCACAAAAGGACAGGGTTATGTAACTAAATGCCTTAGATGAGATGAGGAAATAAGCCATCCACCATACTGAGATGGTGCAGAACCAGAGAGTTAGATGGCATGATAAATACATCAAAGACAAGAAGTTCCAACCAAGTGATTGGGCACTTCTTTATGATTCCAGGTATAAAGATAACTTGGGAAAACTTCAAACCCAGTGGTTGGGACCATATGAGATTGTAGAGGTCTATCCCAATGGTGTTGTTCAACTTACAACAATTGATCCTATCAAGTTCAAGCTCCTGGTCAATGGTCATCATCTCAAGCTATACCATAAGCCTACCTCAAAATGGGAGTTCATGTAGCAATTTGTTGAATACCAAAACTCTAAAGTTCCTATAGCTAAAGGAAGTGGACCTAGTGTTCAACCTTCTGGCTAATTAAAGGTACACATGCAATCATAATAAAGATTTCCACTTTTTTGTGGGAATTAATTTCTCCATCAATAAAGATTATCCGCCCATTCATTTCCATTCTCTCTCTCTTCCACATCACTCCACCACCACTTCATTTAATTACTCAACTGTACTTTTATGATGACTGGTACTTCCTTCCACATTCTTTGGAAAAGATGTTCCACCTTTTCAGGTATGTGCATAAAACTTAATGTATATTAATTACCTTGCATTCATTTGTTTAATTACTGTATTTTAATATTTATATTTCACATAGCAACCCCTATTTAAATGCCCTATTTTATCCAACTCCCATTCCAACCTGTGCAGACACATGCTTTAATTTAGGTTGGGGAGGAAGTGTGAGATTATGTTAGATTTCATACATGTCATCAGTCACATCAGTCACATTCCATAAATTTGAAATGATAAGTTGAAGTGACTTTCTGCATGTGACATTAATTTGCCACCATTCTCCTTGATAATACCCTCTCTTTACTGCCTTAGTCGAAATCATGATGTCGTTAGAAAGGTAAAATTGAGAGTTTTCAACATTGGTTTTGGTATTTGTGAGAACTACAAGAAGTCGAAGAGACATTGGGTTTTGTCTGAAGGATTGCAGTAGGAAGTATTTGCAAAATAATTTGCCCGAGTGTGAGTTGAAACAATGGGAGGTCCGTTAATCATAAATGAACCAACGGTTCACCAGGTAATCCTACAAAATGCACTATGTGAACTTGAATTCAGGAATTACGGTTGGTTGGATTACTTTATGAAGCTAGATAGTTTCAATGAAGACATTGCCCTAGAGATTGCACAAACATTTTCAAATGGCGAGGAAATGGTTAAGGGGTTAAAAGTCATAGCTACTAAGGAAAGAATTGTTGAAGTGTCAAGTTTGCCCGTCGAGGGAGAATCCTACCCTACTACTAAGGATGCTAGGTCATCTAGGGCAGAATTCACGGAGCCTAGTGATACTCCACTTATTGTAGACTAACAAGGTACGAGAAGACTTTCTTTGCTAAAGAAATGGAAGCAAGTTGCTATTTTTATTGTCAAATACATTACCTGTGAGGGTCACCAATCTTGTCTGCATTTCGTGCATTTCAAGTTGTTGAATCATCTGAGGCATGGCAAGAGAATGAATGTACCAAATGTTTTGTACAATCTTCTTGCAATTATGGTTGTTGAAACACAAAAAGGTAGGGAAAACTTTGTTTCCCATCATTGTTTGATTAAATTACTAGTAGAAAAATCTTTGCAAGATGTGTCCAGTATGTCATGGGATGAATTTTTGAAAATTAGAGAATTCAAACCAGAAAATGTGGGTCTTAGATGTCGATCCCTAACTCATAGGGTTAGGAGAGATGATGGGGTTGTTAAAATTACTTCTGGAGCTTCAAATTTTGGGGTAACACTTAGTACAAACCCTCCTGCAGCCGAAACTATTTCCTTTGAATCTGAGCATGTAGATGAAGAGAGTTCATCTTCAGAACCTGATATTGATATTTCCCCTAAAACTACACCTCACACTAGGGTTGATGTTAGGCAAGAGGAAGTAAAAATGAGAAAAGCATAGAGTAGTAAAGGGAAGGCTAAGAATCAAGAGCCAGAGAAGACAAACCCTAGCCCTAGGAAGTGGAAAATTGAAGAAACAGAGCATCTTGCAGCCGCTGGGAAAAATAAAAGTCCTCCCAAGAAGTCAAAATTCTTCCAAGTTTGCTACTGATTTGTCTCCAAGAAGGAGTCGTAGACTCAGTAAGACACCTAAGAAGAAGGCAAAGACTCCTGGAGAGTAGGCAAATATAGATTTGACAGAGACTCCTAAGGAGCAGGTAAATATTGGGTTGGAGGAACTTGTTGATGTTGTAGAGCGAGTAGAGCATTAGGTTGCAGAGCAAGCTGAACATCCAATTGTTGAGAAAATTGAACATCAAAAACCAGTGCAGGGGAAGATCATGGTAGGAATGCACATACCTTCTACTTTTTCATGGGCATCTGTAGCCCTAGATTTATGGAAGGAGATGCAAGAAAAAGAAAAATAATGGAGAAGAGAAAAATGCAAACTATAGGAAGAGATCGATAAGAAAAATAAAGAAATTAAGGAGAAGAATACAAAAATTACTACATTACAAGAAAAGGTAAGCAATGTGGTGACCTTAGTACCACAAATTTTGGAATGTAGGACTCCTCCACGGGTATATGCATTGCATTTAAAAGAGCGTCATATCTCTTTAAAGTTGTCAAGGGTTATTTCTGGTTTAAACCCTTCCATTGAAACCCCACATGAATTTTTTTGAGCTTACTAATATTCTCCTCTTGAAGTTAAGAATTTACTATGTGAATTGTATCTGGATAACTATGTTTTTCCGAATGATCATGAGTGGAATCCATTGTTATATATTGGAGATGTTCATTTGAGGGTATTGATGTCATGGATTCAAAATGAAAATAAATGGGGAGAACAATTCAAAATATACAAAGAAAAGGAGCTCCATACACCTCTACCTCTAAGAGCTGAATCAAGTAATCCTATAGAAATCTACTACACATGGCATAGATTTCTTTACAGGCCATCATACAAACAGAGGATCATGCCTTTTAGGGAGGAAGCATATGGGGAACATGAACAGGTAGCTGCTACGACAGGAAGAACAGTATTGGGATACTTGTCACAGAGATGGAATGATTTGCCAAATCAATTAAAACAAGCTGAACCTCATTCCCTGTAGAATTATCATGCAACTTGCAAATGAAGCAACAGGTATATGCACTTTGGGAGAACAAGGCAGCAATATTGGCTCCCATTAATATTTTAGCTACCTATTCTATTGTGGCCAGTACCTAACTACAAAACTTATCAATATGATATAAGTGCAGAGAGGCCAAGGTGGGGTAGATTGGAAAGAAAACATGGGTTCTACTAGGATTCAAACTCAGATACTGCAGAGACTAATAGAGGGCAGACAAAAATTACTGATTTCAGGACTTTACTAAGACAAAGGAATTGAGTTCCCTCTACTGGAGGAACAACAAATCATTAAGTTGGGGGGGAGATGATGAGTCCAAATAATGACTCATTTTTGTTAATATTTATCATAAGTTTTTTAGTGTTACTATGGGGTTTTAGCACCTACTTACTAATACTTTCTATGTTATTTCCCTGAACTTATGAACTCTCGACATGAAATTATTCCTATAAATTTTAATGACATTAACCTATTATGTGATATATCTATATTAATTTTACATGTGATTGGATGAATTTTATTCTAAGGTGATTATGGATATACATTTGTCTTGTGCATGTTAATGTCATAATGGAGGTTCAGATTAAGATGTGGATATAAATGGAGCTTGCAATGTGGAAGAAGTTCATGCTAGCTGCCCGGTTGCTGAAAAAGTCAAGTAGAGATGGACATTGAAGAATTCAACGGTTGAAAACTTCCATCTCGTGTGAAATTTAGCCTTAATGACCATGTCTATTAGTTGAGTAGATTTAGGAGGTGTTGTTATGCTGGATTTTCGTTGAAGCAAGTCTGGTTTGACTAAATCCTGTGCATGCATAACCTCCTTCCTCTTTTTCATGCTTTCAATAAATGGCATCCTCCTAATTTGTTGGAGTCGAATGCCTTGTTAGTTAAGTTAGTTAGAATCTTTCCTTCTATAAATAATGATCAGATGCTCCTCTTCAAGAGGTTGAACATTCTGATATTGTACTTGTATTTTCAGTTTTAATAAATACAATTATGTTGTTGCTACGCTGTAATCATTTTTTTAATGAATAAAATGATATTTTAGTTTGTTGCATCTGAGTTAGTCTTGGGGAGACTCATTCAAGGGGGGCCACTTGGTAATAATTCCATCCATTCAGTTCAGTAGTTACTCTTTTGTTCAACAATTAGTTACAGTCTTAACAGTTGTCTATTCCTGTAGCCATTGGAACTTCTTTTTGTGTTTGTTCCTGTAGCCAAGGTAGACAGAGTAAATTCATGTTTGTTTATTGAGATTTATATTCTTGTTATGAATTTTAGTTCAGTTTAGTTGTTGGTTTATGTTCAATACTATTTCCTTTCTAGTTATAGGATAAAGATGACTACAATTGAGTCCTAGTGCACATATAGTGTTGACCCATTTCAAGTTCACGTCCCTGGGTTGATAATGAAATGAACCTTCATGATGAGCAAGATAACTACTTGGTGCAGATATCTAAGCTCTAAGTTATAGCTTTAAGGGCTTAGTTATTGAACCATTAGAGGAGGCCAACATATATCTTATGCTCTAAAGCTCAGTTGAGCTATGCATGTAATTGTGTACATTCTTGGAATATTGTAATTTGCAAAATTACTATATTGAAATGGAATCCTTATTGTATTTTCTTATAACATCTTTGTTCATATATTCTCAATAAAGAAAATAATTTTTTTATTGCAATGGTTTGTTACATAGTTTATTTACTCGCATAGTGAAAACTTAGGAAAATTACTTCAGTGAACAATTGGCATGCTACATAGGCAACAAGTTCCTTGGCATCCATTTCTTCAAGCCTTGACATGTGACACCCTCTGATGCACTTCGTTGCTAAGACAACCAATAGTGCACCTTTAATTCCTTCCCAAGCTCAAAATATGTTTGGTCTTCCACCTAGCTAATAAGTGGCACTTTCCGACACCCTTTGAGCTTCCTTTTGCTTTTCCCCTTAAGAACTTCACATCCTGGACATGTGGCATGCAAGCGCTATTTGTCAAGGCTTTCCTTCTTATAGCCTTCAAAAAACTCTGTGGTGCCAACATGTGGCCCTCTTTGCTTTCAAATGCCTTAAAAAACAAAAGCCTTCAAAAAGATCGCATGGGGCCACCGCATGGCACCCTTGTGTGCCTTTGCAAGAACGAGAGGTTGTAGTCTCGCTAGAAACTATGCCATACTGACATGTGGCACCTTATGACACCAATAAGTAAAGAATTTATAAAGGTCTATGGGGTACTTAGAGACAAGTCGAAACTAAAAGGAAAGCCAGTGAAGTATTCCAAAAGCATGAATAAATCACAATGGAAGGAAATTGCAACAAAAGAGTTAGACTTGAGCTATGGGATATTAAATATACAATCTTGGTGACTTGTGTGGGGGCCTTTTCCTACGGAGACATGAACTCAAAACTCTAGTTTTGCATCAAAATGAAAGGTAAAAAGAAGAAAACATGACCTCAAAGCTTAGGGAGTGTAGATTGTAGAGGTACCCAATCTGCCTCCAAGGGTTGTACCTACACTTGCAAATCTTTGAACGCTTGGTCCAAATTGATCATCTCTTTGAAAGAGATATCACTCAATGTTGTTAGTGCAAAATCTTTTCAATGCCCATGATGCTCAATGATGGACTCGGGGCTCGGAAGATCGACTGATCTTGTTGCTTGTTGTCCAATAATTGCTTGATCTGATCTTCAATCAAAACTATTCCATCTGATAGGAAAGGGATGGAAGTCCCAATTGCACTAACCCCTCATAATGCCCCCTCATATCCTTTACCTTGAGCTCCAAGGTGCAATGGTACTCCTTACCCCTTCGGGTTGCCTTATTGCAATTAATGAATTCATTGGCCCTCTTTGTGGCCGCTATTTTGTCTCCAATCCCCACAACTACTAAGGCATCATCCATTGCCTTGTATAATTTCCCTATTAAAAGCTCTGACTCTATTACCCTAAGAGTGACTATAAAATTTGTTCAATAGCAAGGTTGACCCTTGCACTAAATTCTTGTGCACTTGCCATGAATTTTAGGGCCGATCGTAGGTATGTTACTACATCCTTTATTTTCTCCCAATAAGATATATATAATTGTTATAGTAGAGGGGAAAATTGGCTTGTTGCATTGGATTTGCGGCTGTATCCTGCAATCGCTAGATTAGAGAATCCTTATTTATGATCTCTTATTGCAATTTATTAATCAATTCTAAAGAATTCAAATTCTCCAGGCGCAATTGTGCTAGCTCTTTCTCTTACGCCTACAAGGCAGACTCTATGGTCTCTTTCACTCGCTTCTTCGAATCCACCAAAACTTGAACTTCATGGAGCTCAGCTTGGAATTGAGACTCCTACTGATTTTACACTTGCATCCCCAAAGTGTCAGAGACCTCCTATTAGATTTTAGCCAGCTCTTCCATTTTATCATGCAATTTCTTCTCCACCAACTCTTTTGCATTCTTCTCATTTATAGCTAGAGATTGAGCATCGAACAACTCATTCTAGATTTTTGCCTTCTCCTTCTCCATATTCTAATGTAGTTATTCCTTCTAATTTGTGGCATTAGAGAGGTCCTTGTGTACTTTTTGTTATGATCGATGACATAGTATAGGTTAACTACACTTGATCCATATGGATTTGAAGCATATTTAAGCCACTATACGTTAACTACACTTAATCCATATGGATTTGAAGCATCAGTCCCAATAAGATAATTCAATGTAAACAAAATGAAGAAGCCATTAAAACTAGCATATGAAAACATGAAAGCTTCACAAACATCTATTCTAAGTCATTGAAACTTATCCTATTGGGGGAGCGGTGTCGCATTGATGTGGAATGGCGACCCTTTCCCAATCCCTTGGATAATGAGCTTGTTTCAATCAATTTTATCAAAAAATTGATGAAACTGATGAGAGATGTGTGTGAAACATGATGAAATCCATTTTAACATGATAAAAGCTAAGATGATAGATGTGAGTATATGCAAAGCTATTCTAAATGTATGCAAGATTTGAAAGATTAAAGACCTAGTTTCAAAATATACTAAATGGATGCAACTAAGTTACCATGAAAGCCATTAATGGATGCACTAAGCTAATAATGCATGTAAATTAATCTAAAATGCCTTTAAAACATAAAACATGGATGCAAGATGAGAGCGATTTTAACAACATAAGTTTATTATTAAAAGATGGATCCCTATTCAATAGATGAAAAGTCTATTTATAGAATAGGCAAAATGAAATTGATGTTCTAGATTGAAAGAATCAATCAATGGTTAGGATGGAAGGAAGATGGAGGCATGTATCATGGATTCCCATCAAGGGTTGAGAATGCAAGTTGATATTTAATCAAGGGCTCACAATCATCCAGACAAACACACATTTAAAACTTACACAAGAAGTTTGTTACAAGAAAGAATATTCCTTTTTTTTCAAATGAGTGAAGAGGGAAAGAATATTCTATGGGAATATTCCCTTTTGGAGGAAAATTAGCATTTAGTTAATTAAAACCAAATTTTAATGTGCAAAGGGGAAGTAATATTTTATGAGAATATTCCCTTTTGGAGGAATGTGCAAAGGGGAAGTAATATTCTATGAGAATATTCCCTTTTGGAGGAATGTGCAAAGGATGAATATTCCCTTGCAAGTGGGATGATTAGAATTAATTAATAATTTGATAATTAAACAAAGTTTAAATTATGTAAATTAGGGGAGTTTAGGATATTCATTAAATAATTGGCTTATTTAATGAAAAGGGGAATGTGATATGATATTTAATTAAATAGTTTGAGGTTATTTAATTAAATAGGAGGACTTAGGGATTTAAATTAAATAATTTGATTTATCCAATTTAACAATACAAAAGGTTACTGCAAGTGGGGGTGAAATAACCTAATTAGGTCTATTAGATTAATAGATGAAAATGATGTGGTTAATTAAATAACTAGGATAATTTAATCAAACAAGTGAAAAGAGGTTGGGTTTATGGATGAAACAGTGTTAGTATATCAGATTTGAGTGCATGATATCATTCAATACATTTTTAAGTGTCTACATTTTGACCCACTTTGAAGTGAGGTACCTGTTACATTGGTTCAAAGAATGACACTTTCAGATTGATGGTGCTGCTCATATTAAAAAAATTAAAAAATTCTAATTTTTGGATGCCCCACTATTGCCCTAGTGAAAAGAATAAGTTGGTTCCCTACCCCCTCCAGAGATCAGGCAAAAATTTTGAATTTTAGGTTGATCTCTTGACAAAGGTAAAATATAGGTTCAAGTGCCAAAACATGCCTTAGAGATGCAAAAAATGGCCTTAGAAATGCAAAAAATGGCACAAAATAGGTTGTGAAGCGTAAAAATAAGTAAAATAGGTCAAAACCCTAGCTTTTGGCTCAAATTAGGGCAAAAAACCTTAATTTTTAGGTTTAAATAGGCGATGAAGGGTCACTTTCAAGTCATTTGTGTATTCACACTTGAGAGAATTGTTGCATTTTGAGCTTTGACCTCTTGATGAAATGGCGCAATGAGTGCTCCCACGACATATTTCAGACTGGGTTCAAGAGTACTAGAGGCCTCTAGGCGCAGTACCAACAGTATGCAATTTGAAACTTTCCTTGCATTTTGAATTTTTGATGCATTTATTAGGCTTTGAAATTTGGTCTAGGTCGGCATCATTGTATTGCGACGTGATTTAGAGTTTAGGCGATGCTTTTCAACTTTTTAGCAATGCCATTGTGAATGGCGACGCACTTTGCGATTTAAAATTAGGGTTTCCAGATTTTAAATTGTGACGTAGATGGAATGAGCGACGCATCCCCTTGATTTGTAATTTAGAATTAGGGTTTTAAATTTCAAATGGTGACGCCTGTGTAAATAGCAACGCTAGTCACGATTTAGAATTTGGATGCATCTGGTGTCGCTATTTGGAATTTGAATTATGGTGATGCCTTCATAAATGGTGACACTTTGTCACTTTGGGGATTAAGACACTCCAAAGTTAGCCAATTTTAGCAAAATTTGACGTCATGCGCTTCGTGGGTGTAGGAGGTTATCTAGCCTTTGATGTCTTTCGAGCATCGACCCACTGTACTTTTTGCAATGGATGATTTATCTGAACTTTGACAAGAGCACCTTGGAGAGATTGGATTGTGGTACGTTGCATGTATGCCCGTTGTGAGGACCCATCTGGTGATAATGATAGTGTTATGCAAGCAATGACATAGTGAGACCTTGTTGTTCCACTTACCCACCAACGAGGCTATGGTCACCCTAGAGGACGTATGGTGGATATTGCGATTGTTGATACATGGGGACCGTGTAATTTATGATAGTGATGCAGGTTATGATGCCTACCACGAGGTTCTTGGTCAAGACACTGTTGTCTTAGCCAACTCATAGATTGACCTTGAGATGTACAGAGGGTGCTTGTCGATCTTCAGATTGATAGTCAATGCAATGATTTCAAGCATCATTGCCCTAGATCGACGGAGTAGAGGGTTCAGTCCTGGATGGGGCTAGCATGACAACAAATGATTTTTAGGAGGACTCAGTATGCATGGGAGCTAGTGATGTTGGTGTCGCTTTATCACGATATGCATTAATTTGTGTATTATGATGGCAGGGCGATTGGTGCAGTAGTCACACTCTTGCATATATGGGCATGGGAGCATATTGCCATGCTTCGACCAATCGTCCACATGGCTGAAGTGGAGCTAGATGATCCAATTATGTGGAGGTACAGAGGGGCTATCACTCTACAACATACTAGCCAACTTGCTATTCCCTACTGGAGGAGAGTGATTGATGATATAACAGTGTTTAGATGGCGGTCATTGCTACAAATGCCTGCTTGGTATGACGACGTGCAACAACTCTTCTTTGCTTGCTAGACCCATTTCATGTGGGGTCAAGAGCATACGATGATTGAGCGGTACCTACTGGATAGGGTAGCTAGATAGTTTGGTGAGAGGCAAGATGGGCTCGACGATCATTATACTACCATTTTTGCTAGATCAACTTGAGAGGTGACTTGGGGGCCTACAATACCACCCCACAAGGTCGTTGAGGGTTTCAGACAAATGGTGGCCAAACCATGGGCCTATGATCAGGGGCAGGCTACCTATGCCTGTGTATGATGCTTGGTTTGTGCCCCCTCCCAGACTTACAGATCCAACAGGCATTCCTCCTCGAGGGAGGTCGAGAGGGAGGGGTGTAAGATGAGGACGAGGTCAGCAACATGATGGGTAGGGCAAGGGGCAGGGTAGAGGATAGGATGGCCAAGATGGCCAGAAGCATGATGGAAAGGTCCCTAGTGCACCTCCACCTCCTCCACTACATCAACAGCCACCCTACAACTGCCACTAGCTCAACAACCACCGCCAGGGCTAGATCCCTGAGATGTACAGATACAACAGTTGCAACAACAAATATAGGTAGTGACAGTTAAGTGAGATCAGGCTTGGTAGCAGGTTCTGGCACTTATGGTAGAGAGACCATGAGCGTTAGCTTAGAATTTTTTTGATGTTTAGTTGGCATAAGAGGTCGGCTGGCGACAATAGTTAGAGGTTGTCTCTCAGTAGCATTCTCAGCAAGCACAGGGGCTAGTTGGACAAATAGTGTCAGTGCAACTGTACAGGATGACGAGGGAGGAGGTGGTATATTGTTGGACATCATACTACAGAGACGTCCCCCCACGTTGTTGATAGTTCGATTTTGAGCACTAGAGTCAGGTGCAGTCGAGTGCCTCCACCTTGGTCATGTAGCCAGAGTAGCCAAGAGATGGTGACAAAGGCAACTAGGGATAAACCTTTGCTTGAGTTTTGCAAAAACCTTTTTGTATAGCCTGATTATTTATACAAACATACATTCATAGGCTCATTTTTTATAGCCTCTTGTACATTGTATATTTTGATGATATTCATACACACCGATTCAAATATTGTACCATGGCAATCATTTTTTGATATATATGAGATGATTCGGATCTATGATGTGATGCGCCTTTATTTCATGCTTTATGGATGTATGGATGCAAATGTTTATGATGTGATGTTATATGATATGTGTTACGATTATGTATGCATGCTGATGATTTTGTGGATGTAAGATGGATGCATGATGATTTTTTTTGTTGACTATCATGATACTAGCTTAGCGTGGAAAGAAGATAGAAGAATAAAAAATGATTTAATTGACCATTGATTTTGAGATTAATTCAAAATGTCCAACAAGTCCATGATCCATTGAGAATTTATTAGATATGGGGATGAGAGGGATGATTTTGCTCATATTCGAGATTGGGACTCTTTGTAATTCCTTATTTTTTATATAACACATAGACACGATGCATCATGGTATTGATAACCAAGATGGTGTTGTATCTAGTGTAGTAGACTTTGACTCTGCAGAAAGATAGGATAGTTCTTGTTTACACCTTGACATACGGACATCTCGACGAAATTTAGTTTAGTAGTTCATAATATATTGGAGCAAAGCATACGTAATAGTCAACAATCTATTGCAAATGACCTCCCCACACACAACTAATCAAGTATAGGCCAAGATTATTTTAAAAGAATACCAAGCAAAACAAATGAAAGATAATGATCGATGCCCCATTCCTTTCTCTCTAAATCAATTTGATAGACATCATCGAGAGGTCCTCGAAATGGGTCAACAAGATAAATCATAAGAAAAGATCAAAGACAAACAATCAATGTTATCTATATCTCTTTCCAGTTTAATATAGCTAAGGTGATTTATGATGTTGATGTCCATTGTCGGAAGGATTCATCCTAGGACATGTTATCAGATGTTTTGATTAGGATTATATGTGTGATAAGCCATTGATACAAATTTCATTGACCTATTTATCGATGATCTAGACTTTAGATTTTGACACTTAGGTTTTTACTTTATGACTTGCTATACTTGCTTTCTATTTGTTTTGCCAAAGGTTGAAGGTGATGATTGATTTATTATGGGTGAAGGTTTATTGCGGGTGAAAGCGAGATGAGATGAATGGTTTTGGAATTTTTGGAATATTTCAATATTTTTAGTGATTTGCAATGTTCTAAGGTTATTTTTTGGTCTTTTTGAAAGTTTATATGAATGTTTAGGTTTTCAATTATTTGAGGTTGTTTTGGGTTTTCCAAGGTTTTCAATGTTTTTGTGTTTTTCTAAGTTTTCAAATGTTTAGGGGTTTTATAAGTTTTCAAATGTTTAGGGGTTTTCTAAGTTTCAACTGTTTTTGTGTTTTTCTAAGTTTTCAAATGTTTTTGCGTTTTTCTAAGTTTTTAATTTTTTGGGGGTTTTCCAAAGTTTTTCGACCAAGAACCTAACCTAAAAGACTATCTGAGGGGCCCCGAGGGATTATCAAAGATGAGCCTTGCCTACGTTATACACACAAAGACCATGTAGTTCAATTGAATTGACTTATTGTTAATGAGATTTGAACAGTTGATGGATTGCCAATTTATTATGATGGACCATTAAAGGACTGACCTAGGGTGTCTCGGGGGCACATCAATGATGGCCTTGCCTATGTTCAAGTTTAGAGACTCATAGTTCGACATGGTACTATTTTTGGAATTTCGATGTTTTGACATGTTTAGGGATTTTGATGTGTTTTGGATGTTTTGGATTTTTGACTTTACAATTTTCTAAATGTTTTTGGATTTTAGTGTACAGGATTTGAATGTTTTTGGATTTTTGGCTATACAAGATTTGGATGTTTTTGGATTTTCAGCTATACAAGATTTGGATGTTTTTGATTTTGCAAGTGTTTTTTGATTTTGATGAGGTTTTATGAATGTTTTTGGGATTTCTTATGAGATTTCCAATAACCTTAAGATATACAAGAACCCAATCTGGTCCATAATGAATTGCCCCCGGTATGATGCAATAAAATACCTTGATATAGGTAGGACAAGTTGACCTTAGGAATATGCCAAGTAGTACTAAAGGGGATACAATTCTTCACAATAAAAGTTATGACATAGACGCATATGGGTGATGGAATAAATAGGATGAATTATGTGATGGATGGATGTGATGCCAAGAATGATAAGATAAAGAGCCAAAGATATATGGAGGTGCTTTATTTACGTGAGGCACTTGTTTGCTAGGTTTTCACCGAGGTACTTGCCCAAAGCGCCACCGAAGTGGTTTTCACTAGAGGATGATTTTTTCTTTATTGTTTTCAATCCATTTTCTTTTCTTTTTTGAAATTTTTATCATTTTTTGATTTTTTGTATTTTTCAGATTTGCACCCTTCAAGTCTAGGCATAAAATGTTTTGAGATGTAGGTTGTTGGTTGGTTCCTGCAAGGGTTCACCTTTAGGTGTTGATAATTGGTATGCTCCTGATCCATAGCTTGTTGTGATGACAAATGGGCCTAACCAGTTAGGCTCAAACTTTCCTTTACTGTCCTGATTAGGAAAAAAATTACAATTCTTCTTGAGAACCAGGTCCCCTACTTGGAAAGACCGACTCTTGATCTTCTTGCTATAGCTTTGTTTTAGTCGATTTTGGTATACTTGCAAGTGATTAAGGGCGTCAAGATGACGCTCATCCAAGAATTATAGCTCATTTAGATGAGATACTTTGTACTCTTCATCAGTGATCAAATTTTGTAGTGACACTGACAATTAAAGAAGCTTGACCTCGATAAGTAAGATGGTTTTTGTTCCGTAGACCAAGGAGAACAGGGTTGCACTTGTAGGTGTGTGGATACTGGTTCGATAAGCCCATAGGGCAGGATTTAACTACAGATGCCAGTCACAACCAACTTCATTGACTATTTTCTTTAGGATTTTTAGAATGGTCTTATTTATAGCCTTAGCTTGACCATTGCCCTAGGGGTAATACGAGGTAGAGAATCGATGTTAGATGACAAATTGTTGGCATAGCTCTTTCACATTCTGATTTTTGAAGGGTATTTTATTATAAGAAATAAGGGTTTATGGAACACTATAACGATAAATAAGGTAATTCAAGATAAATTTGGCAATTTGCTTCCCCGTTATGTAGGTCATAGGAATGGCTTCGACCCACTTGGTAAAATACTTAGTGGTCGTTATGATGAACTTGTGGCCATTAGATGAGGTTGGAGTAATCTTTCTTATGAGGTCAAGCCCCCACTATGAGAAATTCCAAGGTGTGACCATTGGTTGTAACTCTCGAGCTAGAGCATGAATAAGATCTCCATTTTGTTGACACTGGACACACTTCTACATATACTGATGGGCTTCTCTTTCCATGGTTGGCTAGTAATACCCCATCCTCAATAGTTTCTTAGCTAATGTCATACCACTAGAATGGGAACCACATATGCCATCATGTACTTCCTTTAAGGTGGTCAAGGCTTCCTCTTGGTTAAGACATCATAGTAATGTCCCCTCAATGCTTCTACGGTAAAGGTTATCACCTAGGATCATGAATCGAGATACCTTTTTAACAAAGTTATTTTTAAGGTTGGACGTGATATCGGATGGGAGGGTTCCTCTGCTAAGACAGGTGAATATATCACGATACTACGAGGAACCAGGACCAACAATCACACACATAAACTTAGATTTTGGGATTTCAAAAGTTGGTATGAGAAGTTGTTCTACCAATAATTCACATTGAAGGGCATTGTGCGACATATCTAACAATGATCCAATTGTTTTCATAACATCTACTACCCTATTGTTCATGTGAGGAATCTGCTCAAAATTTATATCTATAAAAAAGTCCTTAAGACTTTCTACCATCCTTGTAAGGAGTGAGTTTATCATCCTTGGTTTAGTAGTCATCATTGACTTGGTTGATAACCAACTATGAGTCCCCATAGACTTTCATCTCTTGTATCTGCCATTGAATTGCTATCCTTAGATCAGTTATTAGGGCTTCATACTCTGCAATGTTGTTAGTACATGGAAATGATAGCCGATATGACTTTGGAATATAATCACCTTGAGGGTGATAAAAAGAATACCCACCCCTGATCCATGTTGGGTAAATGATTCATCAAAGTACATTTTCCTTTGATTTGTTGCATTGACAAGGAACACTAATTCATTAGTAAATTTAGATATCAAAGGGTTCTCTGCATAGATAGGTGCTTCTTCCAATTGTTTTGTGATCACTTTTCCTTTGATTGCCTTGCGCTCCACATAATCTATGTCAAAATCAGTTAAGATCATTACCCATTTGGCCATTCACCCCATGAGAGTTGCTTTGGATAACAAGTATTTCAAGGGGTCAATCTTTGCAATAAGCTTAATTTGATGCGACATCATGTAATCTCTAAACTTTTGTGAAGCAAAAACCATCGCTAAGCATGATTTCTCAATGAATGAGTAATTCATTTCAAAGCCTACCAAGGTTCAACTGATATAATTGATGGCTTTTTCCTTTATATTTTCATCATGTTGGGTTAGAAGAGAACCTAGTGTTGTTGATGTTGCTGAGATATATAGGATCAATGGATTGTTTGGTATCGGTGACATGAGAATTGGAGGTGTCAATAGGTAGTTTTTGATCTACTAGAAGGATTTATCGCACTTCTCATCCCACTTGTAAGTTATTCCTTTGTGGAGAAGGTGCGAGAAAGGGTGAATTTTGTTTGATAAGCACTATGAACCTTCTAATGGATTGCAATCTTCCTTGTAGCCCTCTCATCTGCTTTAATGTTTGTGGTAGTTCCATGTCTAGGATGGATTTCACTTTTGTTGGATCAATCTCTATCCCTATTTGTGATAAGATGTAGCCAAGAAGCTTCCCTGATGTAACCGTAAAGACACATATTTTTGGGGTCAACCATACCTTATAATCTTCAATCCTATCGAAGATGGATCCCAATACCTCTATGTGCTCACTCATTTTCTTTAATTTTTCCAAAATATCATCCACATAGTCTTTGACTATTTTTTAGATCATATCATGAAAGATTAGGGTGATGGCTCTTTGATAGGTCGCTCTTGCTTTCTTCAGCCCAAATGGCATCATGTTCCAACAATATGTTCCCCGTGGACAAGTGAATGCAGTTTTATGTTGATCCTCCTTGGCAATCATGATTTGATTATAACCTAAAAAATTATCCATGAGTGATAGAATTTCATGTCTAGTTGTTAAATCCACGATGATGTCGATGTTAGGAAGAGGGAAATCATCCTCCGGACATGCTTTGTTTAAGTCTGAAATTTGTGCATATTCTGATGCCCCCAATGGATTTGGAGATAGGTACTAGGTTGGAAACCCACTCAAGATAGGCAATCGGTCGGATAAATCCAACATCAAGAAGCTTTTATAACTCAAGTTTCACCAAGAGTGCTATTTGAGGGTGCATCTTTCTCAATTTTTGCTTCACTAGTTTGGCTTTAGGACAGACTGCTAAATGATGTACAACCACTTCTGAATCAAGCCTTGGCATATATATGTATGACCATGCAAAGTTAGCCCTTCGCTCTTTCATGAACATTGCTAGTTTTTCTATTCTTCATCCAATAAGGATTTGACATAGAAAGGGATCTTGGGTGCTTCTTTTGTTCCCACATTGTCTGGGGTGGCCTTTTCTGCTAGCACTACTGACTTTGTTGGATGCATTGGACTAAGGGGGAGATTTAATCCCTCATCCTTGGGCACTTCAAAGAGGTTTTCACCTTCGGATGCATCCATTATTTTTACTATTTTAGGATCAGAGAGTGTCACAGTGGTTTTTACTCAAATATTTGCATGTTGTCCATTTTGTGACTGAAGGATTCAATCTTCTTCTCATAGTACGCTCTTGTGTCTAGATTTATGTCAAAACTAGATTTGTGATATGTCCATTATAAGTTATCATGGAGTCCCATGAATTTTGAGATCACTTCATCATTTTCGAATAAATCTAGAATCAGTGGTCCTCGTTGATCCCAGTCAATAAGTTGGGATATACTAGGCTTATTTCAATGGTTTGATCATTTGGGGTGTAAGATGTTGTGGATATCATGAAGAGAGAGTTATTCTCAAATAGGTCAGCAACGCCAAGGGGGAAGTCATCTAGGGTAGTATCATGTGATGTTGGTAACCAAGAGGAGGCCTCAACCTGTTTAGCAAAAGTACTTTTGCCAATAAGGGTAACCTTGCAAGTAGTACATCCTAGGCCAAGATTCCTTGGACGTTTCTCAGGAATGATGGGTTCTAACAAACCGTTATCATTTTGACCTAGTTTCTCATTCTTGTTGTACCTCATCCCTTCATTAGTTGCAAGCCTTTGTTGTTGTTACACCCCAATTGTGTAGTTACTAATTACTATTACTACATAGGGTAAATAAGAATGTAATGTGAATTCTAGAGATGAATAAATCATGCTTGTACCTTATTATCAATGTGAATGTTATCTCGTTTGATGTTACCTTGGTTGATGTTATTCATGGTGAAATACTGCATTTATGTGAATGAAAGGTTATTGAATTATTATTATTCTAACTTTGGAAATGCTTATATATATACTGCATATGTTGAGAGCAATTGACTGTCATGTGCATGTGTTAGTGGATGTAGGTACGTGTTTCATTCCTCCAAGCGGGGGGGAAGTATCACTCGAGAGAATATCTTGGTCAGGTAACCAATAAAAGTAAACTATCTGAGCATACACACACACCAAATTAGAATGATTGAGTTGAGTCAGTTTGTGGGAAATAGGTAAGTCATCCTTAGCATAATGTGTCTACATTAGTAAGAGTCTTGTTTACTTTTGATTGTGTTATTGAGTGGTTTTTATCTATTTGAGCTTTTGTGATCTTTCTTGTACTATTGCGATTATATTGACAAGTGAGACGTACATGGAAGTATGTGTATATATATGCACATGTGTGTCAATGGGATCTAACGAAATGTATATGCATATGTAACACACGTAAACACTTATCAATATGATGGTAATCATGAATGGCTATATGTGAAATGGATGTGAACATATGTATATATGTATAATATATACACATATCCATATGTATATGTATATCAATACATGCGTACATTGGCGAATGGACACACTCATACAGATGCATCGATATAGATATAACTACACATACATGAACATAGAGGTATATACATTTATATATATATATATATATATACATATATATATATACATATACATATATATATATACATATATAAATATATGTATATATATATATATATGCATACATTCATTATAATGTGTTTATTATATACTCTCTTGCTTGTACTCATATATATATATATATATATATATATATGTAAATATATAATAATGGTGTTATATATAAATACAATATAGTATTTAAGTATATATATGTATATAATATATATTATATATTATATAATTAACATAATATAAATGTTATTTGAATGTGACTATCCCTTATTCTATTGAAGCCGATTTACAAAGGTTGTAATAGTCAATAGAGACTAATAATAGTCATCAATGACTATGAGTTTGAAAGTCAATTTGGAAATTCTTACAACTGTGTAGTGAAGCCGAGTTCCACTCACCATGTCATGTATGTGGAAACATATGAATGAATTTTTAACTATTGTTTATCATTGATGCAAGCTTAGACTTGGTTGACGCTATGATAAAGAGCAACTTTGACTTTGTCCAAATGCCTTTAAATGTTTAATCGACTCATTCCTTAAATTCAGTTGATATGTGCTAAGTGTTATAGATTTATTGTTGACTATTTCTCTCCATCAAAAACCATGACAACTTGATAAAAGAATAGAGGCTTTGGCGCCACCTCTTGAAACATTTTTCTGTTGATGTCTTTGTTGGAGTATAATTTGAATTCTCCATGTGCATTTTGAATTAGTCTTTGGATTATTGTCAAGGAAACAAGTCAATATGTAGGTGATTATGTTGAGTAATAGCTTGAGAAATTGCCACATTTCTAAGATGTGATAGTGGTGTTTCTTTGCATGTTTGCAACTATCATTTTCATGCCTAGATTGTAGGCAGAATAGTTGCTTGTTTGCTATATAAATAGCAGCAAAGAGTTCTTTGTTTGGGATGTCACATTCTCACTCATTCATGCGTTATTCTTTGTGCATAAAATATACTTTTAGAGAGCCTTTCCATTTGCAATATTTTGATCATTTGTGAGGGAGTGTCATGTGATGTTTAAAGAGAAGTTTTAGTTGTCTTTTAAGGAGCAAAATTGCCAACTTGAGAGATAAGAAGTTGTTAGTTTTTTTGGAAGGAGTTGTTGTTCTAAAGGAGTTGTGACTACAACTAGTCGAATTGGGAAGCTATAATATAAGCATGGGAATATTATTCTTTTGATTATTCTATTTTCTTGATTATGCTATGTTTTGAATGATTGAACTAGCCTTGAAGATACTTAAATAAAGGTAATGTTTACTTTGAAAGAAAAGTAGAATCTATATGATTTGTTTGTTGTGCATTGTTTGTAAATACTCCATGACAGGAGAGATTGCTTGACATAGGTATTTAACTATACTAGATATGTTGAAGACATATGTATTTAACTATATTAGATATGTTTGAACATGGGTTGCTCGTAGCTAGTTATTTGATTATAGAAAACTAGTGGGTTACTCAGGGTTGAGAGGTTTAGTGAAACCTACTGGGTTAGAGTTGTTGCTTGATTAGTGTCAATACACACTTGAATACAAAGATATCGTATTGACAAGAGTAGGTTCATAGTGTAAACCCTTTTAGTCAAAGAGGTGATACTCTCAAATGGAATCATCTTTTGGATATGATAATTCTTCAATTGAGACCATGCAATGTGTTTGTATTTACTCCATAATAAGAGATGGGTGTTTATCATAAGTATTATATACTAGGTATGATTGAACATGAAAGGAATATATGGTACACTTAGCTAAGTTATTGATTTAACTAGGAAAGCTTGTGTTTACTCCTAGGAGAGATAACCCAGTATGGGAGGGAGTTTTGTGTATTTACGTGTAAGTAGGGTTACTCCAAGTATATAGGTTATCTGGGATGATGGACTATCCATTGAAGGAAATACCTAGCTTGTGTACTTACTAGTTAAATAGTTACTCCAAGTAGATTAATATGGTTGTAGGTTATCTGGGATGATGGAATATCCATTGAAGGAAATACCTATGCGTAGCTTAAGATAGCCTTAAGTCAAATTGGCCTTGAGTAGTGTATGTGATAGATGACTTTCATTCGAAGTACTGAATGAGAACACTTTGGCCAAAGTAGTGTGAATGTCTGAGACTCCACTCTAGATTGTATGACTACTGAGCCTACACTGTCAGTTCACTGTGATCCAATATTACATGCTAGACAAAGATTATGGGATTACAAGTTCTAGTTATGTAGGACACAACACTATGCTTAGTTGGTTGTCGTTATCGGTTACTCTACCAATATCTTTGTCGAAGGGAAGGGCCATCTATCGAATGATAGATGTGCAGGGGACCGCATTATGAGTCTATGGTTGGTGGAAGAGCGCCTAAGTGATGCCTCTCCTCACAACAGGCGATAGAAGAACCAAGATTTGAAAGGAGGGATCCTAGACCGTCTTAAAGCTATTTGTTCTAAAGCTCATTAGAGTTATGTATGTAAATGTATGTATTATTGTATTGTTGTAACTTGTGAAATTCTTATTATGAAATGGAAGCTTTATTGTAATATGATATGACATCTTCTTTGTATATTTTCAATAGAAGAAATATTTTTTTTATTGCAATGACTTGTTACCTTATTTATTTACTCACAAGGTGTAAATTTAGAAGTTTTTACTGTATTGAAGGGTTAGCATGTTACTGTTGTCATCTTCCATGGGAAGAATAGGGATGGGTCAATCATCCTGATAGAGTAGTTTAGAGACATCCTCCTCATTGGCATCTTCTTTGTTCAAATCCCCCCACTTGGTGAAGGTAGTAGTTGCCATCTTTATTGTTTCAAGCACTTTGTTGATAGGTGTGGGTCTCCCATGAGATTTGGGAGAAAGAGGTAGCTCCCCCAACACAAAAGTATCCTTTGTTAGTTTATAATTTTCATAACCATAATCCTGGATCACTGCTTTGATGTCGGGAATGTTCTGTACAATGGGTATTTTTGTTTCTCAGGTAGATGCAAGGGATGATGGTTAAAAAATGACGAAGATGGCGTAGGTCCTTCATCATTTTTAGGGATTTGGGGTATTTTGTAAAACTTGGCCTCAAGGTTCTTGCAGCTGTAAAAGGGCTCGAGATCTTCATGGATGGTAACTTCTCTGTTCTCAAAAGGAAACTTTACACATTGATGATAGGTCAAAGCTACAACATTTAGGGCATGGATCCATGGTCGAGCAAGCAGGATGTTGTAGGGAAGATCAAGATCTAACACTTGTCATGTAGTATCTACAATGACGAGTCCTACTTGGATGGGTAGCGTGATGATACCTTGCAATACCCGCTCTTGATCATCATATGCTCTAATGGTTGTACTCTTTGATTTCTCAATAGCATCTTCTAAATATCCAAAATTCTTGATAAAATGAAGGGTGAAAATGTTCAGACCAGCACCTCCATCTACCGAGACTCTTTTAAACTTATTCTTATGAACAATGACCTCAAGGTGTAAAGCACGATTATGAGATGGATACGATGGTAGGTCTTGTTTTGAGAAGGTGAGAAGATGAGGGATAGTGATATGCCCTACGATAGCTTGAAATTGTTTTGTATCCATATCCTTAGGGATGAATGATATGGATAAATCCTTCTCTAAGATCTCCTTATGTGAGGGAGATAGACTCAATAGTTCCAAGATAGAGATATGTGTGGGGGTCTTCTTAAGCTAATCTAGGAGATTATACTTTCTAGGGTTTGATGTTGGAAAATTAGGTTGTGCCCTAGATTGAGATGGGACTCCTTGGATGGTGAACTTTCCACATCGTGTGATGACTCCACACTCTGCACTAGGCCCTTTGATGGTGACAATAGTGATGACACTGTCACAAGAGATGACTACATTGGAATAGACATGTTGCACATTTGTGTAATCCTTACCTTTTCCATTGTTATTTCCTTTGTTGTGATCTAACATGGGGTTCTTGTATATCTTGAGATCCCGATTACCAACTGGTACTTCAACATATATGTCTCCATTCTCAATAAGATCTTGGATAACATTTTTGAGCCTCATGCAGTTCGATGTTTTATGTCCCTTAATTTTGTGAAAGTCACAAAGATCTTTTTCGTTGTACTAGGGTGGTTTATCTTGTGGTTCTTGGTAGTTTTCGAAATTGGGAAGCGTTATAAAGTTTGACTCTACTAATTTCTTCATGATAGTTTCAATAGGTTCCGACAATTGTGTTGGCCAATAATAACCTTCACTCAACTATGTTAATGTCTTATCTACTTTAAAGTTTTTTCCAAGACTTTCACTATGCTTCTTTGTTATCAAATTATCCTTCATGGATCCCTAGGTTATGCACAATATCTTTCCTTTAAACAATAGTATTTTTTGAATTGAAACACCACAATCATGGAGTTTAATCCTTCTCTAGACAAGAATATTACAAGTTACCCATGCTTCCTTGAAATTTGCATCCTCTTCATATAACTCCTTTATTGAATAAAAAACAACAACATTCACCCTTAACTCATTCAACTTCAAACATCTCCTACTTAGAGTGCATCAACTACCACTTCTATGCTTTGAAATAAATGAGTAACTTTGCAAAAATTATACCCATTTCAGCTGCTTTTGACTCAACTTACCTTGATTGTTTATATATTGTAGTACACAATGATCCATGTACAACACAAACACGTTAGTTAGAAGGTAATGTCCCCGCTTCTTGAGTGCATGCATAATTGCATAAAATTCTTGATCATAAACTATTTTTTTCTTCATTCAATTTCTCATTGAAATTAGCAATGGTCATTCCACTTGCATCACAGTCTACTTGGAACACTTTATCAAAATTAGGCAATTCCAACATTAGCTATTCGATCACCTTTACTTTCAATATTTGAAAAAAAATCTCTAATGTAACTACCCATTTGAATTCCTTCCTATCACCATTCATAGTCTCCATGATAGGTGCATATATTCCACTGAAATTTCTTATGAGCTTCTTATGGAAGCTTTCTAGTACATGAAAAATCCTCACCTTAAACATACTTCTTGGTGAGGGCCGATTTAGAATTTCCTTAACCTTTTCTATGTACATTTTCAATCCTTCTTTTGAAATAACTAACCCTAAATACACCAACTCCATAAAAATACACCTTTTCAACTTTATTAACAAATTCTCTTCCTTCAATATTTGTAAAATTTCCTTAACATGCAATAAATGTTTTTTTGTTGTACTAAAAAACAAAATTTCATCTAAATATATAATTACAAACTTACCAAGGAATTGTTTGAACACTTCATTCATGAATCTCATAAAAATGATATGTGCATTTGTCAATTCTAATGACATTACCAACCAATCATACAAACTATCCTTTATCTTGAATGTTATTTTCCATTCATCTCTTTCTCTGATTCTTATTTGGTTATATCCACTCTTTAAATCTATCCTAGTGAAGTACTTGTCTTTGTTCAAATATTCCATCATGCCATCCATCCAAGGTGATGAAAATCTATACTTTATAGTGATTTTTTTTATGGTATTTGAGTTTGTACACATTTTCCATTCTCCATCCTTATTAAGCGTCAATATTGTTGGTATAAAACATGGGATCAAACTTTCCCTTATCAAACCCTTGTCCAAAAACTCCCACACTTTTCTATTTATCTCTTCATTTTCCATTGGTGTAATTCTATATGACACTTTATTTGGAAAACTATCCCTGGGTATGAAATCCATACAGTGACTTATACTTTGCATGATTGACAACCCATATGACAATTCCTTCATCAATATCTTTGTATATTCATCCTTTTTTTTTTTTTTCATTGGAAGAGCTTTGCTCTTCTCTAATTTTCTCTTTATCCTTTAATGGGTTCATAATATATTATCTTCCATCTTTGTTTATTTATATGTGTTTGTTTTACCATCACGTACAAATTTCCTATCATACTACTAAGTTATACACAATGGAACATGACATGGATCTAAAGGCATCACATCACAAGGACTCTCATCCTTATAACTACCAATTTGAAAATTTACTAAACATTGCTCATTTACCACTAATTGATGTCCCCTTTGTAGCCAAAAAATTGTAAGAACTCAAATGATTTATATTCTTCACTTATTTCTTTTCCACCACCTCCTCTAATAGTAGATTGTTAATGCTTCCATTATCCATAGTTACCTTAGAACACTTTCCTCCTAAATTACTTTTTGTTCTAAACAAATTTCTCCCTTGAACAGGTTCTTGTTTTTTTCTTAGGTTTTAATTAAACAAGATTCTCATTGGAGGGTGTTTTGAAATCTCATGATGTATGCTATAGGCTCTTCCTTGTAATATTGGAACAAATTAACTTCGGTTATTGTGATTTTTTCTAATAAGTGGTTTTTCAAGTATTATTAAACTCTCTTATGTTTGTAATGATCCAACCATGTTTGGAATACAATTTAATTTGTAATAATTATATGGTAACATTTGGGATTTTTCACACCTTGTCTTGTGAGGGAACTGACATTATTGTGATGGCTTAATCATGATATGCAAGCATGTTTTCTTTAAAAAATGAAAAGTTTTATTTATGTTCTTGGATATTTTTATATACAATTACGATCCACTCACATAAGTGCTAAGGTATCTACCTTTTCTTCTGACATGTGTTGAAGTTGGTGTCGATTATGCATAGCATATTGTATTGTATCCCATACATTAATGGATTACCTACTTTCATGTTTTGGTCTCATGATCATGAAAACTAAAGTAGATAAACTTTATGCTTGGTCAATTGAATTGTATTTGGGTTTTGGTTGTTGATAATATTATTAGGGAGGTCATATCCCACTCTACTTGTCATCCCTTTTCACATGTGTGTGTCCATGCATGTAGTAATGCTCTATTGGTTTCTTGTGATGTTATAAAAAGCCTTGCGAATGTTCCACTTGATTTGCCCCTATTTCTAGTGTGTGTGTTACATCTTGTGCAAGTTGATCTTGGTGGCTAGATCCTTGGGAATTGTTAGACTTATTCTAAGTGAATTATTTATAATTAAACCATATTGGTTGTAGGAAAACCCTTAGGGAAGTTTAATAATTAATCTTGAGTAGTCAATTATATAAAAGTCTTGATCTAGACACTTTTGTTGTAACACACCAAAAATTTACCCTATTGATTCTACCCAAGTTTTAACTCAGAATGTGAATAGTTCAAGTTCTCAAAACATGGAAATAAAATTTTCATTTTTAATAACACATTTGCACATTTTAAATAAACCATTTCATATTACATTGCACGAATGAAATAACATTACATAATCCCAAGTAATGAACTCATTTTTCAAATACAATTTACAAGTAGATTCAAGATCATATTTATGATTTCATAACTTACAAGAGCTTAATGGTACAAGATTATAATGGTCAAGATGTCCACATATAGAACACACATCTTCATATTATTTTGCTTCACAAGCCTCAGTTGCCAAATGCAAGAGGGAGAGCATCACCCAAGTGCTTTTCCTCCAACCGTGGACTTAAGTGATCCCCCACACATCTCCTAACTGGTAGATGGCCCCATCCTTCAACAAAGATTTTGGTATGGAAACCCTCTAGAAATTCCTACTTGAGCATGGTGTTGTGTCCTACATAACTAGTTATTGTCATGTTGTGGTTACCCTCCAACTATGCATGACACTCTCGACTAGCTATGCAATCCTGGCACACAATGAATTGAAAAAGTGTATGCAGTGACTTCTACACTTTCTTTGGACAAATTATATATATATATATATATATATATATATATATATATATATATTATAAATCAACTTTCTATGAAGTGGTGTCATATGTTCACCCACCCTCTCGCTCGAATTGGAAACTCTATTGACCTGTGAAAACTCTTGTCTTGGTTTGACCTCAAGATTTAAATAACATAAATAAGATTGCATATAAAAGTGATCACACTTGTATTGATCTAACTAATCAAATAGGTTTAACCCAACCTCTTGAATACCCTATTACACATTTGTAACATTCCTAGGATTGGTAGCCACCTCTTATTCAAGTTCTTTCTTTTAATCATGGGAGTAATGACTCTCCTAGTTCATGTGCATAATTAGTTAATACTAATGACACCATGTCACTGACTGAACACATCTGGTATCAATCTAAAGCACTATCAATATGTATAATAATCCATAATTAAACTTGTATTGAGTTTCAGACTCTTTGTTATCATATCTAGTATGACTCCATCCTTCTATAATACCATAACCAATTTGGTTATTCTTGACATTAAATATCATATAAAATACTATGTTTATAGTAATGTCCAATAATATTAAGTCAACATAATAAACTATTTAACTTCTAATAATTCATCTAAGAACCTTTTGACTAATCTCTAATTTCCTCATGGTTCTTTCCAAGTTATCCTTCACATCATTTATATAAGATACCTAAGTTTGTGTTCATAAACAATCATATATCCTTTCTCTCAATATAACACATATATTCACATGTTTAAAATGTATGTTAAGTTCATATCTAATATGGAGGATATTTTCAGCTTGAGAGGAGTTTGTGCTTCTACACCTTAAAATCTCATTGCATTATCGCTTTAGTTTTTCACAACGTAAAATCCTCTCCTTTAAGATTAGAACACCGTGAATAGGTATAGACTCTTAGTCAAGTATAAAATAATATCATTTAAAAAGGTAATTAGAAAGTACATATCTCTAATACATTTTTCAACCTCATTGTTGAATATCAATATAATCACATTCAAGTTTATGTACCCTATCCCTAGGGAATAAACTAATCTCCTGCTTTCAAGGGTTATAAACAATCAGGAACATAAGTTATCCACACATGGTTAAACTACCAAATAAATGTATTCATAAAATAACACCATACTCTAAATAGTAATGGCATAATACATCTATTAGGATTTCATCCTTTTCATTTCCAAGCAACATAACTCATTCAAACAATACAAATACAATACTATATTTTGGATATTATCATAATACCCTATTCTAGCTTATCTTTGCTATAATAATCAAGAAATATAATTATGATCTAACAAAATATCAATCCCTTCTAGCTTATAATTAGTCTAGCTAACTGTATAAATAATCTAGTTGATTTGAACTTGCACACGCATATTTTCCAATAGCAATAGTATGCACACCAATAATAGCTCAAACACTTTCAGACATTAATAATACTTAGTTTCAAAATTAATAAGAGATATAGAGATAGCTATCTTAAGCATGTCTGGTATAAATTAGCTCCCAACAAATATCTTGAGACTCCTTACTCAATGTAAATGGCTCAGCTTGCTGCATCCTCCAATCTCAACTCTTGTTGTTGTTGTTACTTAGTTGATAACTTTAGCTACAAAATCAGCCTAGATACTCACTCTAAAACAAGCATTATATGCTCTGAAAACTCTCAAATACATTGCTCTCAACTTACAATATAAACTGCTCTCAAACTCACAAAAAGAATACAAAATGAACAATATGAATGCACTCAAGAATGAACAACCAAACACCAAGCTACTGCCTTCTATTATGTATAATTGGAAAGTAGTTTCTAGCTAAAAGAAAGCTAAGTCTCATGCCACCTCTCTTCCCTTTTCCAGTCGTGGGCTTTTCTAGTCAAAGTAGTTGCAATTTTATCTCTTATAAACTCTCAAATGCCTCCTTCAAATGCCATGACCCCAGCCGATTATTTCTACCTGTGATTTGATATTCAATAACTCGGTAAAAAGCTCCAATAACATAGCTCACATAGAGTCCAAAACATAGTCAATTTATTCTTCTACCTAAGTGGTGGCTTTTTCAAGAACATCACATGTTATTTTACCAAGTCAAAAATTTCTTTTAAAAGCTGCGTGTGGGATTTATATACTCTTGTTTGAATACTTATTCTATCGTGGCTTTTTCTGCCTTTTAGCTCTTGCAACTTATGTGCCCTATGTAGGCAGTTTATTATTTTATAACTGTTACTTTTAAATGCTTCCAAATAGCTATTAGTTTCCACTGCCATCTTGCCTTTTGGCGTGACACTTTGCCTTCCACTCTATGTGTGGTTACTCAACCTTATATGGCTATCTTGTGCATACTTTATAATAGCAGTTGTATGCTCATAACATGTTATATTATATCTATTTCTATCACATTATAATATGCGTATAACATTTGACACACACATATATATATTATAATACCTTTGTATTATAATATGCATATATATCAACAGATATACGTTCATACAATTATATATTTTTATATCTGTCAACTATATATATGTTTGTCATTTAATTAAATATGTATATACACATATATACTTATATATATTATCATCATTTTAATATCATATCATATATATATATATATATCGATATGTATATATACAAGTATATATCCATGCGTCTACGCATATGTATGACATACCTATATATGGGTATACATAGACATTTCTATCTACACATGCTCATACACACATACACTCATATATATGAGTTATCATATAAATACACACACACACACACACACACACACACACACACACACACACATATATATATATATATATATTTAATATATACGTATGCATTTATATATATATTTAAATTAACAAAAAATATCTCATGCTCATTAAAAGGATTTTAACACTATGACTCAAATTGACTAAACAATCAAAGAGAATCAAATACAAACACCCAAACATTCTTATCAACCCAAAAAGCTATCAACAAGGTTTAACACTCACCGACACATAGCTCAACTGACTTGACAAGGCTTATCTAACCTGGGCAGTGAGTGTGTGTAGATCTACTCAAATAGGTACACCAATGGTTTCCATACCAACTTCCTCTTCTGGGTGCTACTCTCCCTCTCCTCACTGGAGGGTTTGAATCTTTCCCACATCCAACTTAGTGCAACAAGTACGTAGTCAATTGATACATATAAATTATATACATTATATATCATTTGTAGCATTAAATAATTTAAAGAGTAATTCATCATAATGCATATTCATACATTTTATTCATCCATTGAACATATTAATGTCATAATCTTGCATTTAAAATCATATTTACTCATAAAGTTAAAAGTAATTTGGTAACTTAGAAATAGGGTGTAACATTTGTAGAACTACAACACATGAGTAGGCTAAAGCACCCCTTGGGACTATAATGTATCATGTTGGTGTTCTCCTAGTGTGTTAGTGTCCTTTTAGTGTGCTATTATCCTTCATTTATTAAACACTTTGCAAATTTCCCAACACTTTTTGAAGAAATTTCATGAATGAAAGTTATTTCCTCGGTCTTTCTCAATCTTCCCATCATCTCACCTTGTTAAGATGTGTATTATCTCGAGAGTTATCCCCTCTTGCATTGGGAAATTTGTCTTGGCATGGAATTGACTTGTTGCGGATCTAATTGGTTGAGGCCTTGTACCTCGTAGTTGATCCACCTCTTATGTAGATTTTTCATTGTGTTTGGATGTTGTTTTGTGTTGTCTTGGAATTAATATGAAGTAGGTGTCACTTGCATCCTACTTCATGTGTTTAAGAGAGAGTGAGGTGACAAACTAGTGCTTGATTTTCATCATGGAGAATGCTCCATCCTCTTGTATGGTTAGTGTGGTGACTTTAACACATAATTAATGAAATCTTCTAATTTGTGCGACCATGCTTGGTGTACTGATGATGTCATATGGTGTATCATTGTTCTTATCTCAAAACCTTATGTGTGAGAATTAACAATATGACATGTAGATGTCACACTTGCAATTGCAAAAAAATGTTCATTTGGTGTTGGTTTTGCTAATATCTTTGGCAAAAGTGAGGCAATACACATTACCTTACCTTCACCATTTGTACTTGTACCTTTTAATGCCACATTGGGGACATATTATTACATGAATATTTTGGCTATTAAGAACCACTTCACTATTCTCCTACTTGTCCATTCTCATCTCAACCTTAGTTCCTCAATGTTATTTATTGCTTGCATATGCTTGCCATACTTTATTATTCCTAGATGTTACACTTGTTTGTCATAAGGCAGTTGCTATTATTATTACTCTACATGAGTGTATGCACATATTCTCATTCTTAGATTACATTTACACTTGCACGTATCATTTTTCTTCTCATTTGATTCCTTGTATCTTATACATACAACCAATTGTTGGGGATATATATTATCACTAACATTCTTATGATTGAGCTTCTAGATAGTGAAAAATGCTACATAAAGATTCTTCTACCATGGTCATATGGATTAATACCACGTGACACATTAGCATCTTATCATCAAATAGCCACCAACGATGGTAGAGAATTACTACTTCTCACACAAGTGGAAATTTTCTTACCCTACTTCTCCCCATTTCTAATTTTTTCAAATTCTTAGATCTAGTTAAGTAAGCTTGTTATTTGTGCCTATTTTTTAATTAAGGCATATACTAGTTACCATGCACTTCTTTTTGTTTTGTAAGTTCTTATGGAGAGCACATATTAAAGGGTGGACTTACATAATGACACTTAGTACTTTATATGGACCATCAGACATATTTCTATGTCAAACGATTCATTTTACATACACTCTTGTGAATGCCACATGCTTTGAGATACATTATCATTATAAAATTCACATCCACCCCAATTTAAAGATAAAATATAATGATAAATTTTTTATGCTTATGCCATTTCCCATTTAATTTTGCGCCCATTTTAAAAAACAACTTAATATATTTACATAATATTGTGTAAAATTGAGATTATTTTCCCATCCTTCATTCACCCCTGTACATACATTCCCATATACTCCCATACACTTAGAGTGTGGTCCCATGGGTCCTATTTTCATGGAGTAGGGGTCTCGTGAAGCAAAACAAAATAATTCTACAAGATTAATTGGAATCTTTTCTTGAAAAATAACAAACCCTACCTTTTAGGACTATAGATTTGAGCGAGTGAGTGGAGTCAAAAATCGCCTCTACAACTTAAGATTTCTTGGGCTAGAAATTGCCTCTATATTTTAGGATTTTTTGGGCTAGAAATTGCCGCTACAACTTAGAATTTTTTTTGCCACTTGTCTATCATCTAAAATTTTAAATTCCTATCAAAAAATAAAAATGATAGAAGTTTTGTTTATTTATTAATTTTTATCAAAACATTATAGTTCATTCTTTAAATTTCGAAGCTTACACTTTTAAGTTGAATTGCACTATTAAAATCATAAGACCAACGACTTTAAAATATTCCAAAAAAATCTTACATTCAATAATTTTTTTTAAGAAGCCCCCTTGCATGAGACCTTACCCTTAGATCCTTAATAAACTCAACTAGCAATTGCACCTTGGTGTGCAATGGGTACACCGAAGAGGAGTGAAAGGTCAATTAGGGGAAAAATGGTTTATTTTTTGCATACATTTGTGTAGTACATGAGATCAATTGGTAGGTCATTTAGAAAATGATTTTGTTTATATATTATTATTACTACTATTATATAATTAATTTTATTTTATTTTTTATGATATAATAATAATATTATTATAGTTTTAAATTTTTTGTATGTATTAACTATTATATTCAACACACTAATCTCATATCTAAGTAATTTATTGTGTCTAACTATAAACTTATCTATAAATTTCCCTTCAACACCAAATAGGTGGTTGATGCAGACACTAAGAGGCTTCAAAGATATAAGTAATAATTTATATATAGTATATTATTATAATATTTTTATGTATTATATAATTTAAATATAAATATAATAAATAATATAACTAGCAATTGCACCTGTGTGTGCAATGGGTATGCCAGACAATTCTAATTTGAAAAGAGTAATTTTTTTAAATTTTTTTATGGAGCTTGTTGAATGAAAAGAAAAAATATTACATCTTTTATGTTCTATATCAAATGACTACATTAAAATAATAAATTAAATATAAAAATGACTTGAATTGATGTACCCTCCTTTTGGTGCTACAAAATGAGTGGAATTGAAAGAGAGAGTTGCATCGAAGGTCTTCAAAATTACTTACAAGTAAAACATTTTTTTTTTCCTTCCATGAATCAACTTGAATATCAAATATCTCCAATTTCAAATCAATGACTCTTAAGTGTTTGATATAGAATAATACAAAATATCTTTATATTATAATATTTACAGCTGTTCACTAACAAAAAGTTAAAATTTTCTTGACTTCGAGAAAACATAAATTCTATTTTTGTTGACCAATTATTAAACACCATATATATTTTGCTCATCAAGCAATACTGCAAGTGAAAGACCATTTGGTAATTTATTCTCAAAGAAATTATTTGAAAAATCGATACCAACCAATTGACGAAGACTTGCAAGTTCAGGTGGCAAGGCACCGTAGAACTGATTATGAGACATACTTGCATTCCTAATGTTCACCAATTTCTTGATGGAACTTGGTCGTGCATTTGTCAAATTGTTTTGATCCACGTGAATTATTTGGAGTGTAGTACAGTTGAAAATTTCCTCAAGAATTGGGCCTTGTAAATTGTTGTTTGAAAGAACCAAATTTGTCAGATTCTGAAGTCTTCCAAGTTCTTTTGGAATGAAACCAGAAAGTGCATTTGAACTCAGGTCAAGGTCATCCAACAAAGAGAGATCCCCCAACTAATTTGGAATGTAACCATGAATGTTGTTACTTTCCAATTTCAGTCGTGCAAGCTTTGTAAGATTTCCAATACCATCTGGAATTTGTCCTCACAATTTGTTTGAAGAAAGATCAAACATAGTCAGGTTCTTCAAATTTGCAAATAATGGAGAAATTATTCCACTCAAATTATTGAATGATAAATCTAGAATTGTCAATCTAGAGAGTTGGCCCAAAGAGGAGGGAATAGTTCTTGAGAGGCGACGATGAAAAACACTTACCATGTAATAGAAGCCAGTGCGAACACATGCAAAGTAATAGCTTTTTCAAAGCTAAAAAGTGTTGTGTATATGTAATAAACTGGAATTTCAAGAATATCTTTTATAGACTAAACATGGAAATCTTCAAATAGTTAAATGATTGTTCTAAGATCTAATTATGCACCCCACTAACAAATAGAAATTTGCATACGTAAAGGCATTATGAGCAAAATTTGGTGATGAATGTAAGAAGAAAATATCTCATACAAACTTTGGCGGTGACAGACAGTTAACGCGAGTTTCCTGATTAAAGGCAACAATTAATTACAGTGAATTTGCAGATAAGTCTCAGGTCTTCATCGACAACAGGAGTAGTTAAGACCAACAAGTGCAAGTTCCTTCAGTGGAGTAGCAGTTTAAGTGAAGAGCAACGCTGACGAGGAGTTAGAGACCAAGAATGATGAATGTGAGGAATCATTCAATCTAACTGCTTTAAACAATCTACTACTGCATTTTACCACACTGTCAACCATGCCCTCTCAGTGCTTATAAACCGTTGATTGAAAAATTGAGCTTCAAAAGCTTAAATAGGGACACACCTTCGACGTAATAATATATATAATAAATAATGATCATCTTGTACAAGTATTATTATATTTAAGACTTTATATATAACTAATATATATAATAAAATAACTATAATTATTATAGAGATATTATTTTATAATATATAATATTAATATTATAGTTATTAATATATAATATATTTATTAACAATATATAACTTTAATATGTAAAAAATATATAGTTTTAATAATATTATATAATAGATCATATTATATAAGATACGAGCCTTACCTGTACAATCTATAATATTATATAAGCATATCTCTCTCCCTCTCCCTTTTCTCTTCCTTTCTCTCTTTCTCTCTTTATATGTTTGTCTCCTTAAGTGTGCAATGGGTACACTGAAGAGGTCTTAAAGGTGAATTATCATATCCTTAATCAAATGATATGCTACCTTGAGCATAACTCCCCAAGGACACATGCCATCTTTGGATTGTTGACATGAACAAGCAATCAAAAGCTAGTTTCTCTTTTCTCTCTCTTTTCTTTTGTATCTCTTATATTTCTCTCTCATGCTCTATTTGTCTTTGTCTATTCCTCTCTCTCTCTATCTATCTAAATTTGTCACTTTCTCTCATTCTCTATCTTTTGAGTTTCTCTCTCTTTATTAGGCAATAGGCTACACATAGTGTGAGATTTGAGTATAAAACAAGTCTCATGCTTGCAAACCACTATTGAGTTGGAAAACAAGTTTCAACTGCCATTTAATGGTAAACTAGCTGCAGTTTAATGGTAAAATCCTCTAAAATATCAAGTAAAACCTTCCAAATCTCACTTATCATTTTAAAGCCAAATAAATATTGATTTGACAACTAGATGGGAGCATTCTATTTTCATTTGCAATATTTTTTGTCAATTTGATGGCAATTTCCTTTTTTCATTTGCATTGGTTTATGTTTTAAATATGTATGCAAATATTTCATAATCATATAATACTAAAGAAAAAATGTAGATTTGTCTAAATTTATTTCATTCCATTATTTAACACTTATTATTAATTGTTTAATTTAGCAACATGTAGTGCATCCATGCACAAACACATACTATCTAACATATTAACATACATATAGTTTTCTATTGGCATAATCCTTGAACCTTCTTTAGGTGCAAGTGTTAGTATATATACCTCTCTATCACTCTTTCTTTACAAGTAACCCACTCTTAGGGTGGGGTCCCATGGAGGGGGGCTTCCTGAAAAGTTTCAATGGGTGCTATTGAGAATTTTTAGGAATTTTTTAAAGCTGGTGACCCCATGAACTTAGTAGTGCACTTCAGTTTAAAAATATTAAGCTCCAAATTTTAAGGAAGCTAGTGATCCCATGAACTTACTTGTTGCTGTGCACACACTTTTCTCAAATAAATACACAACATTTTCCCTCCAATTGTTTTTTGGTAGGAATCTAAAAGTTGAGATGATTGACAAATGACAATAAAATTCCTAAATTGTAGGGGCAATCTCCAACCCCACCCCATTTTCACCCCCTCAAATCTATAGTCCTAAAACGTAGGAGTTGCTATTCTTAAAAAAAAAAATTGAGTTAATCCTCTAGCAGGTTTTCTTTTACTTCATGAGACCTCATGCTCCTTAAAAGTAGATCCTGAAGCCCCCCATGGGACCGCACCCTTAACTAGCCATCCATGAATTTGCTTGTCTTGTTCAAGGGCCTCGAGCCTGAACATGTCATAAGAATACCAACAAAAAGTGAAATGGTTTGGCTTCACATCCCCCTCTATCACTCTTTCTTTTTCCTAATCTCTCCAAAAGATTAATATATAAAAATCTGTTAGTTTAATTGATTTTTATAATAATTTCATTTTTATATTTAAATTTTTTTATTATAGAATATAATATATTTTTAATAAACATACTATATAACCCTCGTCCAAACCTTAATTTCAGGCTGCCGCTCGCCAAATTGGAGAAGTGAAAGCTCAATACCAGCGAGGAAGAGTTTGGCGAAGCGGAAACCAATAGCGGCGGAAAACCAGTGAAAAACGGTAAAAAACAGCCGAAAAAAGGACGAAAAAGATGAACGGCTGAGATTCGTTTAACCTTCTCGCATAAGTCTATGCAAAAATCTTCATCGTTGATGGTCGAAAGAAGCTCGTGAGCTTCAAATAAGGTAAAAATCTGGTTTGCCAAATCGAACCTGGCTGCTTTAAAATATCCTCTAATTTCCCGTCGAAAAGGTTCAAACATAGCCACAACTATGTTTCCCTCCATTTGTTAGATTTGCAGAAGCAAATCAGGCAACAGGTTTACAGGAACAACAGATGTTTTATTTCTCAAAACCCTATGGTGTAGGGCTTTAGGTTTCAATTTTAAGCTTTTATCGGCACTACTCGTGCTTCAGCCATGGCGGGCACAGGATTTGCATTCGGCACAGCATCTACATTTTCATCCTCATTTGGAGCATCTACATTTCCATCCTCATCCTCGTCTTCGTCTTCAACTTCGTTTCCCGCCTTCGGTTTTGGCAGCGCCTCGGCTTTCAAACCACCCACTTCTTCGCCCTCCTTTGCGTTTGGTACTACGGCAGCCTCTTCGGCTGCGGCACCAACACCTCTCTTCGGCGCCACTGCCGCTTCAGCGCCTACACCTCTCTTCGGCGCCACTGCAGCTGCGGCAGCAACACCTCTCTTCGGCGCCACTGCAGCTTCAGCGCCTACACCTCTCTTCGGCGCCACCGCGGCCTCAGCGCCTACACCTCTCTTCGGTGCCACTGCCTCTACGCCCACAGCTCTCTTTGGTGCTGGAACTGCTTCTTCAGCTGCGGCCCCTACATCCTTTTTTGGCACAGGAGCCTTTTCTTCGGCCGCTGCTGCGCCTACGTCTCCTTTTGGCGGTGTAGCAGCCTCCTCTTTGGCTGCTGCACCTGCATCACTCTTCGGTGCTACTTCTGCTGCGGCGCCTACATCTCTCTTTGGCGGTGCAGCAGCTACTAATCTTTCAGCGCCTTCATCTATCTTCGGTGCTGCAGGCTCTTCTTCAGCAACTGCGCCTACAACTCTTTTTGGGGCATCTCCAGCCGCAGCATCATCTACCTTTTTCGGTACGTCAGCAGCAGTATCCTCCTCTGCCGCACCGTCTTCTGTGTTTGGTGCCCCGACAACTTCGCCTCTTTTCGGTGCCCCAGCAACATCATCTTCTGCTGCCGCACCATCATCCCTCTTTGGTGTCACGAGCTCATCTTCATCGGGGTTTCCTTTCTCCGGGGCATCTGCAGGGAAAGAAAATCCTGCTGTGAAGGCTACAGCAAGTTCCAATTTGTTCGGCACCTCTACACCATTCTCTTTTGCACCCCCGGCATCTTCTTCAGCTTCAACGCCAGCTGCAACTTTGGGAGGTTCCTCAGCATTATCTTTTTCAACCCCCGCACAATCTTCTACGCCGGCTATGTCTTTCAGCACTCCGGCCACGGCATTTTCTACACCGGCCATGTCTTTCAACACTCCGACGGGGAACTCTAGTCCCGCTTTTGCTACTCCGGTCACTTCACTTTCTTTTGGAACCCCTGCAACTCAGTCTTCCTCTGCATCTCAACCATCATTTGGGTTTGGCAGTGTTGCTTCGTCTTCTTTAACCACTGCTGCAACTACAACTACAATTCCTTTATTTGGTGAAGCGAGTGCACTAGCACAGTCCACCACTTCTACTGCTGTAGCCGTACCATCATTTGGGAAGTCATCTTCGTCAGGGCCAACTTCCACTACCAATTCCGCTGCATTTTCCGGTTTTGCCTTGTCGTCTTCAGAGGCATCTAAAACAACAGCTGCACCTTCGATATTTGGTAAGTCTCACTCTTGAAGTTTCTGTATTATGATGTGTCAATTACTGTTTGGTAAATATTTGGCCAGGTTATGGCGAACATTCTTAGTTTTTGAAATGTGTTATGGGCTGCCTTGAAGTGTTCTTTCCCTTGCTTTTAAAATCTTGCCCAGGGTTATGGGCAGCCTTTCAATGTGCTACGGGATTAGATCAAATTTTCTAAGACTTCTAAATCCAGTAACTCGTGAATTAACCTGATAATCATTACACCACAATCACACCTGTTAATAATCACAGAAGTCAATTATCATTTTGTGCGCACAGAATTCTCAAGCATGCAGGGTTTTGGGAAAATACTGGTTTGTTGAGCACCCAGTTTCTGATCGTCTATCTGACAAGCTCACAATGTTTGTGTCACCAATCAGGGTTAAAATTCAAATTAACTTACATAATACTAACTCTTTTTGTGGAGAGTAAACTTTACTATTAGCAATAACTTAGTAATGTAACGGATGATTCCCATAACTGATGGGCTGTTTTATTGTTGTCACTTTCTGGTGTGGTGGTGTTATGAGGGGGTGGGGGGTCGTAGCTTTCTCTTTTTTTCATAGAAAAATAAGGCTCAGCTTTTGGCACATGTGAAGGGGCTGTGAATGGGGGTGAATGACTTCACAAAGATTTACTGTAATCAGTTTTATTTGCTGCTTTTTGTTAAGAAAAGGAAATACAATGCTGCAGATTATGTTTGCTTGACTATATATATATATAGAGAGAGAGAGTTCATTAGACTTTTGTTTAGAATTTTTGATATTAGAGCAATCCGCGATGGCCCAAAGGGGAGTTCGTGTCAATTGGGGAAGATAGGGCAGGAGGAATGTAGGCTCTTGACAAAACATTGGGGAAGTGTTTAGAAGGCTAGAGGCCCTTGAAGCCAAATTACAATTGGATGAGTTCGAAGAGGAACAAGAGAACTTAGTAAAATTTAGACCCTTCGGAGAGGCTTATTGAAGCATGGACAGAACAATGTTCCAAAGTAAAGGTGGATGTTTCAGATTTTAAAGTTAAGCTTGACGTTGATATATTCTTAGATTGGATCTAGGAGTTATAGAAGTACTTTGAGATGGAAGACGTGGATGAAGATGATCCAAAATGAGTGAAGATTGCTGCTTCCAAGTTCAAGTCACATGCAACCCTTTGGTGGGAAAACATGCAAATTTTCAGAAGAAGATAGGGAAAAGAAAAAACTGACTTTGGCCTAAGATTCCAAAACATCTGAAATCTCGATTCTTTCCCTCAGATCACCAACAAAAATTGTTTAAATAATTTCAGAATTTAAAACAAAGAGATCAGTTAGTGTAGGCTTATATTGAACAATTTTTGAGGCTTCAAATTTGGACGGATATGCAAGAAAATGAAGGGCAAGCCGCAGCAGCTCAATATGCGAATGGCTTAAAGTTCCAACTTCAAGATGAGTTTGCATTGGGGAAAATTCCCACTATAGATGAGGCTTACGAATATGCCTTAAAGGAGAGGAGAAACTAAATCGAAGAAACAAAATAGTGAGAAAAAGGGGTGATAACAATCAAAATAAAGGGAAAAAGGTTTCTCTAGAACCTACCATGAGTGAAGAATCAAAAGGAGACAAGAACGGGAAGGCTGACTTCAAAGGAAGGGGAGGTAGAGGACAAGGACGATCACCTTTTGGAGAGTGGAAGTCCTTGAAGTGTTTTATTAGTGATGAAGCCCATAAGGTTGTAGATTGCCCTCAAAACCTCAAAAGGTGATGGTAGCCCAATAACAAGAAAAGCCTTGGTCAGAAGAAGCTGAGATCACCTTTTGGAGAGTGGAAGTCCTTGAAGTGTTTTATTAGTGATGAAGCCCATAAGGTTGTAGATTGCCCTCAAAACCTCAAAAGGTGATGGTAGCCCAATAACAAGAAAAGCCTTGGTCAGAAGAAGCTGAAGTTGACTCAAAAGAGAACTTGACGTTAAGAACATTAACATATGGAGACAAAGAAACCCCAAAAGTTGATTGCAAAAGGAAGAGTGTTCCAAACAAAATGCAAATGTAAGTACAAAGTGTGTAAGGTGATCATAGATGGTGGATCTACCGACAATCTGGTAAGTACATAAATGCTTTGTGATGTGGTGCCAATGGATGCATGTTATTTATTGCTAGGTAGGCCTTGGCAATATGACAAGAATGTAATGCATCGAGGTAAAGAGAATACCTATGAGGTTCAACATGAAGGAAGGAAAACACTTTTAAAAGTTAAACCCATGGAAAGAGGAAGGAGCATTTGAAGTGGTAGCTTTGTCTCTTCTAACAAAAGCTAGATTTGAGTTGGAAGAGAAAAGTGAAATTCTAGATCAGCCAATATGGGAGTTGAAGGCAAAAGAGACAAACGATTTGAAGAGTGAAGTATAATTGAAATTTGATGCAGAGCTGCAACTAACCAATGAGTAATATAAAAGGAATGCTGATTTGCATTGGAGAGAAAAGTGTATCAAGAAGGTGATCAAGTTATGCTATATTTGTGGAAAGAAAGATTTCCCCAAGATATGTCCAACAAGTTAAAACCGAAGAAAGTAGGGCCATACAAAATACTTAAGAAGATTAATGAAAATGCCTATTTGTTAGATTTTCTTGAAGGTATTGATATCGGTCTTGTTTTCAATGTGGCGGACCATTATCCCTACCATCCTGGTAGTGAACAAGTTTGTGATGACAATATGTTGGGATATTTGATTAGTCATTTACCCTTAAAGAAGAGGGAACAAATTGAGAAGATAACAGACAATAAAGTGGTTGCTACAAGATCTCAAAATTATAAAACGCATTTGATTAAATGGGTTGGTTTACCTGATTCCAACAACACTTGTGTCATTGAATTAGATCTCTTGAAGTTTTCTAGATCTCTTGGAGGTTTCAAATCTTTCAAAGATGGGGAAGATAATGTAATGGATGATTCCCATAACCGATGGGGTGTTTCCCCATCATCTTGTTAATTTCCTACTAGACTTATTATCCTTGCTTTTTTTTTTTTTTTTCTATTTTGGACTATTTTGTTGTTGTCTCTTTTTGACTGTTGTCAGTTAGTGGTGTGGCGGTGTTATGAAGGGGGGCCGTAGCTTTATTCTTTTTATAGGAAAATAAGGCTTTGCTTTTGGTAGGTGTGAAGGTGCTGTGAAAGGAGGTGAATGACTTCACAAAGATTTACTGTAAACGGTTCTATTTGTTGTTTTGTGTTAAGAAAAGGAAATACAGTGCTGCAGATTTTGCTTGCTTGACTATTTTTTGGGTTTTCTCAGACAATGTGGAACCACTTTATTCATTTTTTAGTCCATATATATATATACTGTATAATTAGTTCATTAGACTTTTGTTAGAGTTGTCTTGCAGACGTAGAGGTGTTTATCTGCATCACTTAGGGAAATATTTTGCTAAGCCCAAAGCTTCAAAGGATTGTGTACTAGAGACCTTTTCATGAATGTGATAACTGTGACATGCTATAATTGCTTGTAGAAATATTTTGCTAGGCTGGAAATTTTACAAAATTATATTTTGGAGGCCTCTGCATGCATGTATTTAACTAGTTTGAAGGAAGATTTGCCAAAGTTAGTATCTGTGGCACATGCTGTAATGTTTAGGGAAAGCTTGTTGGGCATGAAACTTTAGTGGATTGTATTCTACAGGCTTATGCATGAATGTGTTGAATGAGATTTAAGGAAAAACTAAATGAAGGTAAGAACCATGACATACATTGTATTAGCTCAGGGAAATATATTGGAAGCTCCAAAACATCAAAGAACTATGACATACTATAATAGCTTGTGCAAATATTTTGCTAGGTCTGAAATTTTAGAAAATTACATTCTGGAGGACTTTGCATGTATGTATTGAAGTTTTAGGAAGATCTGCTAAAGTTAGTAACAATGTCACATGCTGTAATGTTAAGGGAAATATTGTTGGGCACAAAGCTTTAATGGATTGTATTCTACAAGACTGTGCATGAATGTGTTGAATTAGATTCAAGGAAAAACTGACAGAAGGTTATAACCATGATATACACTGTATTAGCTCAGGGTAATATATTGGAAGCTCTAAAACTCAAAGAACTGTATGCTAGATACCCGTACATGGATTTGTTGAGCTGTGTCCAAGGCAAGATCCACCAAAGCTTAAAGGTGATAACCATGACATATGTTGTACTACTTAAATTCAAGCTGTAGAGGATGACAAATATTGTCTCTAGATGAAAAGTTAAAACAAACATATACATACCACCACAACTAAGATATGTGCAAAGTTCTTATGCATGAAGCTTTTGACTTGGAATTTTGTCAAATGCATTTTATGCAGTCCATACAATCCTTTTGTAGTGAAGTGGCCCTATAGATATCATCAATTTTTAGAAACAGGTTTTACTGAGAAATTTATTAGTTTTTCAGGGAAATTGTTATGAAATAATGTAGAGATCCCATAAAAAATGATTCCATGTCTTACTCTCCATTTATTACCGTATTAGTAAAGGAAAAGATTTTTTCTATTGGGAGAGTCCTCCGGATAGCTACACCTTCAACTACCAAAGCTTTGATTTAAAGTTTACTTGTAAGTGGAAAGACCATAAAATTTTACACATTGGTTAAGAAACTAATTCGTGCCGAGTGAACTATTTGAGAAACAAAAGCTGTAAGATCCTATAGTTATGCCTTTTAGTGATAACCATTTTGTTATCAATCACAACAATTTGCCATGTTATAGAGCAAATAAAAATTAAAAGCTTGGGCGATGTCCTATTCATTTTCTTATTGAGGGGGATATGAATGGTCCCTTTTTGTTTTTCGTTGAGGGGGATATTAATGCCATGTTTCATTTGAGTGTTTCCATTTTGTGCATGGAGCCCTTAAGGACCAAACTTGCATATTTCATTTGACTCATGCTTATACAAGGGAAGCCTCAAACAAATTTCCCTTCCACTATAGACTTCTAGGACAATCTATTCTTCATTGACAATCTATTCTTCATTCATGGAAAGTTCTTTAAGATTGACATGCATTTGGTCTATGTTGCTTCTATGTCAAGCTATGCTCCCCCAAGTTTTCGGGAAGGGGACGACAGGCACATGACATTTTTTTGGGCCATTTTTTAGGAGATGACTATTAAAAAAATAGGGAAATTTTTAAAAATATAAAGAAATTTCATATTCATATCATAAAATTGATAAAGCATTCATCATAGACATTATAGAAGCTTAATACATTACATTAGACTTGAATTGAGATTTCACATGAGAGTTGACCAACAAATTAAGAAAATTTAAATGCTTTCACTTTCAATGTGCATACATATTATATAAGAATTACAATAAAACGCCCAAAGGTTGCAAGTTTCAACTACAAAATGACAAAAGCATAGAAAATATGTAGTTGTTACTAATTAGCAAATGCATTTGGTGGGTCTATATCAAAATCAGAGCTCGAGTTCAAGTCACTACCACTATAAGGGGCTACCTCAAGCAATGGAAACCCAACCAATCCCTCCCGTGTCCCCTCATCAATCTGTATAGCATCTTTAGGATTAACATCCCAATGTGAGGTTGGAGTTTGGTGATACTAAGGGGTCTGTTGATCCTATAGCTGCAAGGCACTATGTACAACCACCGACTTCTCCGATCATATAGAGGTAAGGTTGCTCCTATTGATTGACTAGATGAAGCTATATGTGGACCAATTCCTCTTTGTAACAAAGGAATTGACAACTTGTGAAAGGAGATGAGTGGTAAGTATCCTCAACTTTGGTGCATCCTTGCCATATCACATCCACCATCCAATAGGGTTGGCTTGAGCGAATGCAGCTCTATCTGTCCTTGCCTCTAGGTTGCTAAAGATTAGACCACGAAGATTAACAAATGCAAGTCACTATGTCAAGTAAAGAAGATTCCTCTTCAGTATGCATTTTTGAAGGGCCTTCATGAGCCTTTCTTTCACCTCTTTATGATGATGAGATGGAGTCACTTTCCAATCTTACCTACATACCATTTGGGATTTAGAGCATATGTTGCCATACGAAGTGAGGTGTTCATAGTGTTCCATTGCTGCATCACAATAGGCTTAAGATGTTCATCATAAAATCCCAAAGTAGGATCCTTGCTATGAATTGTTTGCTTCATCTACCCAAGCATGCTATCAAAGGTTTTTTTAAATCTCTCTAAGGCTAGGAGAGTCAATATCAACATATCTTATTACTTGCACAATAGGCTTAATGAAGGAGCAAACATATTTGTGAGTGCAAACAAGTTTCAAAAATTAAAATCTTAAAAAGGTTAAGAATTTAAGACTCAAGTGAGAGAATGCTATTACAAAGAATGAAAATATCTTACAAGTTAGAAAGATTAATAAATTAAATTTTTAAAAATATAATAAAAAAACCAACAATTTTCTTATCTCATTGTGGACCACCAATCATCATTGTAATGTCCCCTCCTTGCCTCTGAGCAGTGGAGTTTGGTAAGGGGACTCAAAGCTAGTTTCCTTCCGTGGTGGTTTTCAGTGTTTCGGGCAAGACTTTCTATTTTTAGTAGGGGCCAATTCCATCACTTACTATTTATAGTAAGTCATAGTGTTTCTCAGTTTTTATGCCAATTTGGTGATTTTGGAGTATTTACTATTTTTAGCAGTGCTATAAATAGTAATTCAATTTTCGGTAACTGATCTTGGCCTAGGCTACTTTAGCAATGCCTATTTCTAGTTTGGGCGTTGGCATGGCTAAGGTTCGATTTAATTATTATTTATATTTCTCACTTAAGTTATTTTAATAAAGTTACTTTAACTTAAGTGAAGGGGTCAGGGGGTCATGCATAAAGCACCATGGAGCCTAATGTAACAACTTAACATTACTTTAATAAAGTTACATTATTTTTAGTAGTGCTATAAATAGTAATTCTATTTTCGGTAATTGGTCCTAGCCTAGGCTACCTTAGCAGTGTCTATTTCCAGTTTGGGCGTTGGCATGGCTAAGGTTCGATTTAATTATTATTTATATTTCTCACTTAAGTTATTTTAATAAAGTTACTTTAACTTAAGTGAAGGGGTCAGGGGGTCATGCATAAAGCACCATGGAGTCTAATGTAACAACTTAACGTTGTTTTAAAAAGCAACAAAAGCGAAATAGTTTCCTTATGAAGTTGGACACCCAAAGGAGGTATAAGGTGTTTTTAAAATAATTAAAATAAAGTGCTCATGAAGGGGGGGTCGTTGGCTTTTGGAGGGAAAGTTGATTTGAAAATGTTTGCCCTAATTTCCTCTTGACTCTTTAAAACCTCTTTTTGGGCCTCATTTGCACATCTCTGAGTTGACGACATAATTGGAGGCTGCTAGATTATGTCCAGAATATTGCTGCTGCGTGTTGAAGACGAAAACCCTCATCATTGGAGCTCTTTTCGGTGGTGAGAGATCCACCCTAACTGGATTTGGGTGGTTCTAACACAGGAATCACCTAGGGCTTTACAGTTTGTTGATTTACAGTATTTTTGGAGGGAAAAGATGAAGATTTTTGAGCACTTTTGAAGTGGGTCGTTTGGTATTTGGTGTGTTGAGCTTTTGGCTTGGTTTTGGTGGCATTTTTTGGACTGTTTTCAGAGGTTTGAAGCATTTTCTTGAAGTTCTGGAAAATATTATTTACCAGGGACAGAAAATGGAAAAAGGCAACTTCGTTTTTGCTCAAGGTCTCATTTTGGGTATTGCTTCAATGGATGCCTCTCTTCAAGGCGTCTCATTTCATGCACAAGGACGAATTTAAGAATTTTATCTGAATTTTAAAATGGGGTCACCCAGCCTAAGGGGCTGTACAGTTTGGGGATTTTCTGGACTCTTGTCCTGCTGTTGTATAGGTCACTGTTTCTGTATTGTTTGGAGTTTTTGGGGCTTGTTGATATGCTGGTAATATGGGAGTTCGTTGGCCTTCTTCATGGTGAAGTTTGACACAAGCTTGAAGTGTTTCTTGCTGCTGTTTGGAGCCCTTGTCAGGTCTGAAACAGCATTTTACCAGGTCTGATATTGTTTACATTAAGTCTGATTATGATTCACTATCAAATCTACTATTCATGAGCTGTTTTGAAAATATGGAAAGCAATGTTCCTTTTCATTATTTCCTTCTTTATGTCATCTTATTCATGCATGCAATGAAACCATGTTAAAACACTTGAAACAATCAAAACAAACCATCAGCAAAACACTTCATATCTGCAAACAGTGAACTTCAAAAAAAAAAAATCAGGGGTGACCATTACAATCATCAAGGATTTTTTTGTTTCACACTTCTTCCTTCAATTGGCTTGCCTCTGACCTTCTATTGCACTCTAAATTAATCACCATTAATTGTAAAGCCTCTTGGACCCCAAGCATCCTCTTTAACAAAATGAAGTAGTTGGCATATCTAGTATCGATGGGCCTCAGGAATTCCTTCATTGAAAAAGTCTTGAACAAATCAAGTGAAGTGTAGTTGTTGCAAATGAACATCTACACATCTCTAGCCTCTAACACCACCTCCTTCACCAAATCTATCTTCTCAATGTCTTTTAATGTATTGTTCAATCAATGAACACATGGGGTCCAAAAAATATGCTTGTTAGCGCTCTCCATGATCAAGCCAACTAATTTACACACACGGGCTGAATCAATCATTGCTTGTACAACATTAGAGGCTCCAACATCTTTTATGGCATCTTTTAAAATTTGAAATTGGAAGTTTTCATCCTTCCTTTTCCTTAAACAGTTAATAATTCTAAGAAAATAAGAGTTAGTTGAACTTGTGACAATAATATTGATGATTGGTTGATGTTTGATTTCAGTTCAACCATCCATGATGATGAAGCATCCATTCCTTATTCAAGTTTGTCTCATCTCTTCGATTAACACACACCTTAGAATATTTTGTATCAAGGAGGGTGTTGCATAGCTTATGTTCTCCAGGTGGGACAAATGAGGGACCAACAACTATCACATCTTTGAACAATTATTTAAAATAGGGTGAATGTGCCCCCATGAAATGGTGTGGCATGAGCATACAAAAATTAAAAATAGAAGATTTAGCTACATCTTGTGATTGTATGTTAAATATATCTGCAACGCTAGTAGTTCTCTTTTTTCCCTTGGTAGAAGTAGAACCCCATACAACTTGAATTCCAACATCCATGGATCTTGTAGGCAACGACACACTAGGTTGCACACTCTCCAATGAATTCCTTTTTTTCTTGTAGTTGCCTCCCTCTCCATATGCAATCTAGTTGCCTCAGTTTTTTCAAGCAGAGTATGGTTTCACAACCTTTCTCCCGTTGACCACTTATCCACAAAAGAAGACAATAAACTCTAGTGTAGCCCTATAGTCTTTTTTGCATAGATGGCATAGCCATACTCTACTCCCCCCTAATTTTGTTTTCTTATTTGTCTATTTGTGACGCAAATCATAAGAGAGGTATCTTGGGTCAAATGGGTCATTTGCATAGATTTTGAGGAGTTCAGAAGGAAATTCAAATGGGTTTGTTTGGCTTGCTGGCTTTGCATCACTCCCACTTCTTGAAGAATCCCTAGTGGCAGCCATACTTCAATGAGTTCTAGATCTACTTCTTTGCATTTGAATTTCAACCTCTTCACTATCACTACTCTCATTGTTGCCAATTGTTTTTTTTGTTAAGAATTTAAAAGAGAGCTGCAAGTTGAAATAAAAGAAAAAAGAAAATCAAAATGCCTCCCATGTGTTTAAAAAATTGAAAAAAATAAAAAATGCAAAAGAAATTGAAAAAATAAATGTTAGATGAAAAGCTAATCTCAAATGTAGTGGATTTGATGCCCTAGTGCCTTCTTCCACTGTTGTTTTCCCCTCTTTTTGTTGCTGGTTTTCTACACTAGTTTTGGAATTAGGTTTAGATATTGTTTAAAGTGGGGGGGGAAGGGGGGGAAGTGCGTTGAATGGGTCTTTGTGGGCTCGCCCATCTTTGTTTTTATATTAAAAAAAAGTGTTTTTTTTTTTAAAACCTATTTGTGACAATGTTGGGTTGTAGAGGATGGCTAGTCATCTCGAGACGGTCAAGGGATGTCTTGAAAGAATCCGTAATTGAGATCCCACAAGCCTTGGATGATATTCTGAAGAGAAACCTGTCACACACAAATGAGAAATTACACAACAAAATATGTGAAACAATAATGATTATTGATTACTGAATGATTACAATGAAGGATTGAATATCCTTATGAAGACTTAGGCGAACTCAACATGTGACCCTGAATGATGGAGTTTTGACTGAGACATGAGTGAGATAACAAAATACATGAATCAGTTAAGTGACTTTATCTTGTGTGCAACATAAAGAATAAATTACATGACTAATTGAAATGCATAATTAATGCAATAACACTCGCAATCGGAACTAGATGACCTTTTCCTAAGTTTGCATTAAGCACTAGAGTAAATATTAATTAATTTACTCCAACACACCGCCTAAATGACAACTGAGGAGAAGCAAAAAATTGATGAAGGAAAATAATGCAATGATGGATGCAGAATGCGTCTCGGCATAAGGCCTGATGAGGTACCCATGAACAACATGAAAGTTTCTCACAAACGGAGTAAAGGAGAAAACCTCGTGGGAACAAAACTCCTCTCCAAACGAGAAACAAAAAGAAAGTACAAATGGAATGTCTCAAGAGACTCTCTCAAGAACATACGTAGATATACAATCAAATACCCCCGCATAAGAGAGTGGAGACTCCAAAGCCCCCCAGAATGAGAGAACCCCTATGTCGATGATCAAACCAATGTGTCTCCCTTGAGAAGAAACCAATCCAACAGTCGATGATGAGGAAATCCTTGAATGTGAGGTGAAAATGGAAGTCCTGGAGGATGCTCAATGGAGAATTGAACTGAAACATGAGTGTTTGAATGATAGGATGTTGAATCAAATGTATCAACATCAGACAACTCAAGATGATCTTGAAATGGAATCTCCAAAGAAGATGGGATAATAGATGTGCTGAATCTGTCATCTGAGAGGTAATTAATATCCTCAGATATGTCCTCAACAATTGCACTAGATGGCTCGATGAATGGAGCTACAATGTCAGTTAAAGCTGAAGAGGGATCTTGTTGAACAAATGCGATCTCAACAGGAGGTAGAGGTGTAGAAGTCTCAACACTGGTCTCATGAACAGATGGAAGAACACATAAGCTCAAGTGACCAAACTTCACCTCAGATACAACATGCTCTCTTGAAGAAAGAGAGCGATACTCAAACAGTGGAGATGGGGGACCAAAGTGTGTGAATGCTTACAATCGAGAAGAATGATCAACTGTCCTTGTTGCAACAATGTTGCCAGTTTGACTATGTCTGATGTGCACTGAATCAGGTGTGAACTCAACTGTCTTCCCTATCCCACTGTGAGCAATCTGATAGATGGAGAGAAGGTTAGTGGACAAAAATGGTACACATAGTACATCATTGAATGTACCGCCATCAATGTTGATAGAACCTTTCCCACATACACTCATATAAGTGTTATTACCCATTACTATGTGTGGTGAGGATGCAACCTTAAAAGATGAGAACATGTCTTGAGAAGATGCCATATGGTGTGAAGCACCTGAATCTAGTAGCCATCTAGAAGAATGTGCACTGGTGGTTGCACATAATGCATGACCCTTGTATTTGGTCTGTCCATTTGTTTGGAATGATGGTGAAGAAGAAGACCTGCCTGATGTAGATGAAGAAGGAAGATGAATATTTTTCTTCATAAGAAGAGCTGCCAAATCTGAAACCTATTATGCATATCCATCTATCTTCTTCTCATAGCATTTAGAATCGTCATGTCCTTGCTTATTACAGTAAGCACACTTGGGTCTTTCTTTCTTCGATGATTCCCCCTTAGGAGAAGGTGAATCAGAGGTGTTCTGTGAACTGGAATCCTTCCCATGCTCTGTGGTCTTTGGTTTTTGTTTCTTACCTTTGCTAGTAGAGGCCTTCATGTCTTTCGGATTTTGAGAGACAAGAAGGGCAGATGCTTTTGAAGATTTCAGTGTACCCATATGGATTAACTTTGACTGTTCTCGCATGAGTGATGTGGCAAAGTCATCAAGAGAGGGCATTGTGAATTTGGAGCCCATAGCATCTCTAGTAGCATAAAATGTAGAAACAAAGATAGAATAATTAGGACCAAGCTTGGCAAGTAGAGAAAGAATCAACTGTTCATCTTTCTTCTCAATACTACATTGCTTTGACTGAAGCCTTAAAGACTTAAGTTTTGTGAAGAGGTCTTGGATACTGTCAAAATCATAAGGATTAAGACATATTAGCTCATTCTCTAACTGATAACTCCTAAGTGTGTCTTGCTTACCAAACAAGAGCTCAAGATGGGCCCAAACTTTTTGTGGAGTGTTACAAGACTGAATGTGAAACAAGAGATCAGGAGAGATAGACATGCAAAGAGTGCCAAAAGACTCATCGCATTTGTTGAACCATTTCCTCTTTTCAGAGTGATCTCCATCTAGGTTTTCCACTCGAGAAAGTTTGAGAGAGTGAGAAGAATTACATGACTTTTATCCATGATTCTGGAAAAAATACAAACTTGAGAGAAGAAATTACAATATAATGCCAAAAATACAACCTTGAGAGAAGAAATTACAGTATAATGCCAAAAATACAGAACAATATGCCTCTGAGAGCAAAAGAAAAACCCACAACAAATTGTTTTAAAAAAAAAACCACAAAAGTGATTGAGGTGAACAGGGCATAGGGATGCCACCTATAGAAGGAGTGGGCTTCCAACTTGCAGATCTGAAACGCCTCTTTGAAGATTTCAATCGCCCTTGACCGCAGATTATTGGCTCGGTTTGGAGTGAATATAGGTTTGCAAAAATGAATCGGGCCTCCCAATTGATGCAATGCTGGGCAGAGAGGATGCGTGGCCTGGTGGTCTTAATCGGCCTCCTCATTCACCTTCACCTTCACAAACTCACATTCACCTTCGGCCTCCACAAATTCAAGGCGCAAATGAAAGGATTCCCAAAAGCAGCAAACAAAAAAAACACCGCCTAAGTTTCCCGTTGTGTGCAAATGAGGCGCGGCCTCTGTATGCACCTGCCTTGAGTCAAGATGCTGATTGCAAAAATGGTCACAGGGTGTACAAATCGTGGGCTGATATTCCCTTGTACAAATCGCTCTCGCCAGGCCTGTGAAAACTCCAAATTGCAGCCTGTCAAACCCGCGCGGCCTGCACCAAGACAAATTGCGGCCTTAGCACACACGGTGGTATTCAAATCGCCTTCTTTGCTGTGAATGGACATGCAAATTGACTCCCAACAGTGCTTTTGATGCAAAAATTTTCTCAAAAAAGCGAACAAGGATCTTCAGATTTGGGCTCTGTTACCATGAAAGAATCCGTGATTGAGATCCCACAAGACCTGGATGATATTCTGAAGAGAAACCTGTCACACACAAATGAGAAATTACACAACAAAATATGTGAAACAATAATGATTATTGATTACTGAATGATTACAATGAAGGATTGAATATCCTTATGAAGACTCAGGCGAACTCAACATGTGACCCTGAATGATGGAGTTCTGATTGAGACAGGAGTGAGATAACATAATGCATGAATCAGTTAAGTGACTCTATCTTGTGCGCAGCACAAAGAATAAAGTACATGACTAATTGAAATGCATAATTAATGCAATAACACTCACAATCAAAACTAGATGACCTTTTCCTAAGTTTGCATTAAGCACTAGAGTAAATATTAATTACTTTACTCCAACATGTCCCATGGCCCTCTCATGGATGACTAGCCATCCCCTAATGTCCTTTGTCCAATAAGGGATGTTTTCAAAATGTTTCATGTATTTTTAAAGGGGATAGGGGGATGCTTCCTAGGCATCCTTGCATTTCTGAGACAAGGGATGTTTCTTATACATCTCCGCATCCCTGAAATGTACGACCCCTGACACTCGCAGGGACAACTTGTTGTCTCCTAATGCCACTTGTCCAATAAGGGATGTTTTCAAAATGTTTTGTGTTGTTTTTAAAGGGGATAGAGGATGTTTCCTAGGCATTGTCACATCCTCGAATTGTCCCTTGTAGAGGACATGGGCAAAAAGGGTAGGGGATGCATCCTTGGGAAGCATTGATACTAAGAAAAGGTTCATGCTCATAACATGAGTCACAGTCCTAAAATGCTTGGTGAGAGTAAATATCAATTGTTACTATTTGTTCACCTTTGCTCTAACTCTATTCAAGAAAGCCAACAACTAATTTGTCAAATTAATTACATTGCACTTTTTATTATGATTTGAGAAGTACACCACTTGAAGAAACCTAGTTGTGTCTCTGTTTAGTATCAAGTAACTAATAGATGACTTCTGCTTGTATTCGTTCTCGCCAAAACCTTGGGTGTTTCTAATAATGAGCTTTTAGGGAGAATTCCATGGCTAATTCCTACCAATAGTTCGCCTTTTAGTAGAGTGATTAGATCTGCATAGTGATTAACATAATATTGCCAAAATTGCACATGTTAACTTAGTTGTGTCGATCTTTTGCAATTTAGGACACCCTAGAAAAGTACAATTTTTTCATTGCTAAGAGTATCTTGAAAGTTTTGTGCATTTGGCTTGCTATCTTCATTGCTGAGTCAAATTTTCATAGTACTAGATAATATGAAGTGAATGAAAGAGTTTGGATATCAGTTTGTAGGAATGATGGTTAGCTATTTGAGGATAGCTTATGAAGAATCTTTGAATGGAAAGTACAAGACTTAAATAATTGTATAATTATAAAATATTCCAAATTTTAGTTATAAATGAAGGAGGAATCGAAATTTAATTCACAAATTCATTTTATAGGTAAAATCTATACATCTGGTTGCACCCTTCTGATTATGTTTATTCTTCTATTTGATACAAATGTGAATGACAATGGATAGATGCGATACATATGTATCTTAATATACATATAGCTAGAGGATTTTAGGAGGTCTATTGGATATAGCAAATATGAATCAAAAACTTATTTATTGAAAATTCAAAATAAAAGACAGGAATCATTGAAATGGAGAAATAAAAAGCCACAATAGATCATCTCACATATTGGTTGTCATTGTGCTCATATTTGGAATCTAAAATATAGAAACAATTAGCTATGTTGTCAGTTTGGATTTTAGTCTGGAATTTGGTTGTTTGTTAATTTTTAATAAAATTAGATATTGTTGGGTTCAAACATAAAATATGTGTATCCACAAAATGTACAAGACAAAATATAGAGTTGAGAACATAAATGATAATTTATAATTGTCAAGTGTCAAATCATATAAATGTTAAGGATAAACCAAAATGGTTAATATCTTAGTATAAATGGAGTTCAAATTCTTTTGATTTGATCAAGAAAAACTCGAGAAACTAAAAAAATGTTGAAAAACTCATAAAAATAGGGAAAAAAAGTAGTGAAAAAGTATGTTGCCTTTCCATTTGACCTAGTTTGCAAAATAATTTTATATTTTTTTCTTTTCAAAACCAAGCTAAAATTAAAACATAGTTACCAGGAGATAGGTATGGGTATTGGTATGAGAGACGAGGATGAGTATTGGTACGCCATTTTCAAAAGGGTTGGAGGGTACTTGGAGGAGACGATATATATATACAATGGATATCTTTAAGACCATAATCACCTGGAGATGACAAAGAAACTAGGAAGGGAATCTCATTATTTAAAAAAAACATAGTATGGGGGACCTTGGAGATGACTATATTTTCAATCAATTAATTGATAAAACTTAATGCATGTACACATCTTAAGTCTTATTGTCTTGTTTCATATTCTCATTTGTTTGGGATTTAATAAGGAAGTCTTACCATAAAAAAATTGTAATCTTTTATGAAAAAATAGAAACTTACAAGTCTATTAGTGTATTTGTTTAGTTCATTAACTTTTATTAACCATATATCACCACTTTAAGAAAATCCAACATAACTTATGTGATATATTTGAGAAATCTCTATTGGAAGTTTCTTTATTTTCAGGGGATGCCTATAGGAGATGTATAGGAGACATAAAGACACTTCATTTGAAGTTTCCTAATGTTTGGAGACGTCTCCATATAGGTCTTTGAGACGAGGATGTGTTTCTGATATGGGAGATGAGTACTAGGGGCTAGGGTATGGGTTTCCTAGTAAATATGAATCAAAGCCTTTGACGCCACTTGGACCTTCATGGCACATGCTATTTTTCATAAGCTTACTATTTTTTTCTAAGTAAGCTTCAAATCCTTTAAAAAACACAATCATTGATGCCATAGGAGTAATAATTAGAATTTAACAATCGTGATCAATGGCTTCTTAAAAGTTGTGCTCAAATTTTCATATACTAGTGTAAATGTTTGCAATGCACTTGTTCTTGACGTGAGTGTGTGAATTGCAATTTTTTGTTAAGTCTTACTTCGATGGTTTATATTAGTGGAATTGCACATTGGAAACCAATATGCATCACTAATTGTCATCATCATTGGGAAGGGTTAGATTTTTAAGGAAGGCTTGTATATTTGGCTTGGGTATGTTCCAGGCCTAAGTCAAATCTAGGCCAAACTTGAACCAAGATCATACCCCATCTTGGACTAGTCTAAGTTCATCCAGGGTTCTTGGCAGGCCTAACTTCAAAGGTTTTTTTTAGTATACTTGGGTAAGGCACCTAGAAGCCACAAAAAAGTGCATTGAAGCTTGGATAATTGGTATGAGTCTCCTAGTAACTATGAATCAAAGCCTTTGACGCCACTAGACCTTCATGGCACATTCTATTTTTCATAAGCTTACTATTTTTAACTAAGCTTTAAATCCTTTAAAAAACTTCCAAGGTTCTTGGCAGGCCTAACTTCAAAGGTTTTTTTAAGTATACTTGGGTAAGGCACCTAGAAGCCACAAAAAAGTGCATTGAAGCTTGGATAATTGGTATGAGTCTCCTAGTAACTATGAATCAAAGCCTTTGATGCCACTTGGACCTTCATGGCACATGCTATTTTTCATAAGCTTACTATTTTTCATGGCTGCTGCTCATTTGGACCAGCTAGGTCTTGAACCTAGGACCTTCCATTTGTTGCTGGAGTGCTCTACCAATTGAGCTACTGGCCCCTTGTGGTCAGTCCATCGTCAGTCCGGGTGTGGCTTATTTCCAACACCCCCCCTTAAGCCACACTGCGGGTGCTTGGGGCTCCTAGCCTGGCTCTGATACCACTTGTTGAGCTGCTGCTCGTTTGGACCAGCTAGGACTCAAATCTAGGACCTTCCATTTGCTGCTGGAGTGCTCTACCAACTGAGCTACTGGCCCCTTGTGGCCAGTCCATCGTCGGTCCGAGTGTGGCTTATTTCCAACAACCACCACTGGGTTCACTAGATCCATCTATTTTGCAATTGTATTCCACAAAATACATAAAAAATCTTTCCTCAACAATTGATAGAAAATAATTCCATTCCATTTGATTTTATTGCACCTACTTGTCCTCAACCACATTTGAAATTAGCAACATTCCACAAAAGGGAACCAAAATACCCATAAACAATCCATTTTATTCATATTAATGATATATAGCATATATATGTGGTTGGCCACACACCACTCAAAAAACTCGAGAGCATGAATTTGTTGAAAATATCTTGTCATTGATGTCAAAGATCGATTGTCTTGCATGCTTGCTTACTTGAGCTGCTTGCCTGCTACATCAGCTGCTTGCTTGTTTGCTTGCCACATCAGCTGCTTGCTTGTTTACTTGCCATTTCAAAGGAGTCAGATTTACTTGTCAGATAGTTGATGCTTTGTAATGCCTTGTTTTGACTATTTTTGACTGCACTTCTTTTGGGCCGACGGCTTCAGTTTATGAGGCGGCTATTAATTTTATCATACCTGACGAAGATTGGTTGATGGCGGCTCATGCATTTCCGAGATCCCTCTATTTTTAGCGGCTGCTTGTTTATTCGAAATGGCTTGTATTTTTGGCGTAGTTCTTTGCAGGAGGTGGCTTATGTTAATATCGTGTATTCTCAGCTCTTTATTATGCAGTTATTGCTACAAGATTGCTACAGGAATTCGAACATGGGCAGATACAAATTTGTGATGACTCCTTAATTTTTGTATACCGGATTCATTTTGGTATGGTTGTGTAAAAAATGTATCGCATCATTTTTATTCTTGGTGTGGGCCTCATCGTGAGCTGCGTGAGTCTATGGTGATGTGGTTGAGGGAAGATGTCTTCATGACTTGTCGTGTGTAAGATTCCCTTGTCAAATCCGACCTTAATCTTCTGATTTTGGGGTTTAATAATTTTGTCAAACAGTTTGCTTGCACATGATTCAATTGCTGTTTGTGTTTGCACTTTGTGTTTTCAATATTTGAATGATAGCATAGATGATAAAGGGGTCTAAAGAATGAATTAGAGACTGAAGGAAAGATTGAGAATGCAATGCACTATTTATTTTTGCTTTTCAATACCATATACTGACTGGAAATGTAAGGCAGCTATTAAATAACTCAGTACAGCACTTAGTCATTTCAACAAACATTTGGCGAGCAACCTCTACCTCATTTGTATTGAATATAAATGCAATCTATTACCATGCCAATCAATTCAAATGCTGTTCTCCTTAAACTAGGATGATTTACAACATATTACAATGCAACTGAGAAACAGAGATCAAATGGCCTCAACTACAGTCCAGAGTTCAATGCAAATGCAAGGCTTACAATGATGAATATCAGCAAATTTATTTTCTGATGCAAATTATATTATGTTAAGAAACTGGTTCAGCGCCTGAGTTGTGCATTGACAGCAGTAATATATCCAATCGAACTTTCCCAAGGAGTGCCCTTTGTAACTTGCAACGACTGGGATATGAGATGAAGTGCGACCTCCCCACTGAATCGGTTTGAGTTGATAAAAGCAGCGCCCAGAATTATGCTTGAAATCGCAGAATCGAAATTAGTGTTGCACCACAGCCCAGAAATATTTGAAAACCACTACTTGGGAATGTATGCGCCCAGCTGCTAATAAATCTCCAAGCTCGAAATAAAGATGATATTCAATATTCTTCAATGCCACGTTGCTGACTGGAAACACCACGACTTCCCTACAATTGAAATCGCTATAATTTTTGTCTTTTTTAGTAAGGCGCCACTTCCTCTTTAAAATATTCAAATATACTCCAGAAGTAAGGCGTCACTTCTTAGATTCGTCCTACTTCAATCTTGGAATGATGACCCAAACCAGCAAAAAATTCTTCCAAGTCGTTCTTGTTGTTGATGAAATCGAACCACTCCAGGACAGAAATATGAGAATGTAGTTCTTCAAATCGAATCCCCCTGTCAATCAAAATTTGTGAATTCATTCAATTCGATGGTGGATATTGAATATATCTACCTCTTAGACTAGGGATGGGGCCATCTCCATACCCAAAAACCAAGGGAGCATCACCTTGATCAACTGAATTCAATCTTCAGCCAAGAGACTTTTAGAATGCAAAATCAAATTCTATTCGGGGATGCCTTCAAAACCATTCGAGCCTTCCTTTATAATTCTCTAAACCGCCCAACCAATCGACATAGGAGAGGGAATTAGATTTTGTAGCAAATCAGATTTGATTTTATTGAATCGACTTATTGCATTAAGTGAGCTGACCTAACCGGAGACAATAGTATTTTATTGGCCTCATAAGTGCACTGACCACCTTGGAATAAAATAACCACCTTGGAATAAAATAATATTTTATTTGCTTCTAATTTTTATCCTTCATCATTCTTCCATAAAGTAAGTCAACCCACTTGACTTGGCATATGATAGTGGGAATAAAATATAACAAATATTATATTTTATTTATTTAAAAATAATTCCCTCCTTTTTTAAAATCTCCAATAGCAAACTCAACAAAATATTAATCTTTTGGCTGAAAATAACATTCCCTCACCAGGATGACTAGCTCACGGGAATGGTGAATGAGCTAGTGCTCATCTCCAAGCAGTCACTCTGAGAATGGGGACATTACATCGTGGGTATTTTATGTTTTGAGTTCGGTCTCCGAAAAAATGTCTTTTTCTCTAAAAAGGATTTTTTGGTGAATTCTATGTAAGCTGAGGACGTTTCCTTTTCTCCAATGCCTTCATTTTATTGATTGATACGGGCAGCATTTGCATCGTGCGACAGAGATATGGCTGTGGTAGTAGACGCAAGGAGATCATAGTCGTGGCAAGCGTAAGTGTGTAGAAGTCCTGCGTATCAATGTGCTCTGTTTGTTATCAGGTGATTTAACTTGAGGGTGTTGTGATATATATTTCTATAAGCCTTGAAACCGTTATCTGTTCTTTGAGCCGTTGCTTCAGTATGATCGGGTATTTGTCTATTTGGCACTTTCACAGGAAGTTGTGTTTGTGATCTTGTGTCTAGATGTGGGCATTTGAAGATATTGTAGTCCATTCTTATGATGAATTCCTTTGATGCCATTTATGTTTGAGGATGTGGGTGTATGATCTGAGATTGAATGTGTGAGTGTGCCTCTCTATGAAGCTGTTGACATTAGTGAAAGCCATAAATGTGAGGGTGGGCCACTATATGGAGCTTTAGATATTTTTGAAAGTTTGTGTGGTCTTATGCGTAAAGTAATTTATCTTAAGAGATTTGCTACTCTCAGTTTTTGCTTGTGGGGGGTATTATCAAAAGTTGAATTGTTTATGACATGAAGGTCGAATGAGTTGTCTATGCGATGTCATGAAGGTTCAGTTGTAGACGAAGTTGAGAGTTTGAATTTTTGGAGATTGGACAGTGTTTCTGAAGTTGGTGCTTCAAGGAGAGTTGGTGCTCACTTCTGTAATTTGGGTTGGTGTCCATTTGTGGTTAATGAAAGCTTTTGATCTGCTGTGGTTTTTTACCCAAAAGGGTTTTCCACGTGAAAATTGGTGTACTCCTTTTTGATGCTTGCTCTTACTGTTTTACTTTGCTGATTCAGAAGTTTAAAATACTGATTCACCCCCCCCCCCCCCAATGTCAATATTTTTTGTGTGCTCTTTAGAATTGTCCCAACAAAACCATTGATAGACAATGACCATCTTGCACAAACAAAACCAAATTTTTTGCCACATTCTACCATGCGAGTGTTACAACTTGAATAAAAAAACCACATAACTGACAAATAAACCCATACATCATCTATAAACCAATAGTCTTGAAAAAGAGTAGGAAGGCAAATCATATAGGTTCTCCCTCTACCCCAAAAAAGACTTGCATTTCTTACAATAAGCACCACACATAAGATGATTGAAATCTACCTCAATCACCTTCACATCATCATCACAACAACACATTGGGATATTGAACTTGGCCTTATAGGATTTCTTTTTCTTTAGCCCTTTTGCTAGTTTCATTACTCTCTTATTCAATTGACACATGTTCCCACTCAACCCATGAAAAGGACCAAGCATGTCGTTGAAGAAGGCTTCAACCTAGTTTTCATTTCCTTTAATGTGGAAAAGATATGTTCTCATGGCCAAGACAATAGAGCGGCATGGCTCAAGGATTAAGCAATAAAACATATTTTGATGGCCCAGGGATTGTTGCCTGTCTAGAAGAAACTTGGCCATAGCTGTCTTAATCACCACACTAGGAGTGCCATCCATGCCTTTGGTAAGATCCCAAATTTTAAATACCCATAGTTTTGGATACTTGTTACCATTCTCTCCCTCAAGTTATATAGCAAAACCACCCAAAGATTTCTCTCTAGTTACATGCGTGTTGTGTTTCAACCTACTAGACCCACCCTTGCCACCAAGCTCATTTATATCACTCTTGCCTTTGCCCTTTGTAGAAGCGAAAGCCATGACTAGAAGCTCTATATAGCAATACCCATAGAAAAACAAAAGGACCAAAGAAGAAATATTGACATTTGCTAATGCCAATGCCAATGCCACATCAAGTTGTTATTCTCAACATCAATGATTTCCTTTGCTCAAAGCTTGGTCATAATCAACAAAGCATTATCTCATGTTGCGCTTGGTACTACATTAGTTTACTTTTCCCACATGTTGTTAGCGGTCCATCAAATCTTTGTAATTCAACCTCTCATTAGGTGGGTTTTAGAGATAATGAGTTAATGTGGTGCATGCCATATATTAGACATATAATACTTACCTTTCTTAGAATTTGTAGTGCCTTTTATTTGATACACTATTTAAATTTTTATACCTAGGAACAAACCACAATGGATATACAACTTGAAAAATGTAAAAAATGCTAAAAAATTATTAAACCAACATTTTAAAGTATCAAATTAAATGTTAACAAAAGCGATGATTAATTATATTGATATTTGATAATCATCTTCATGACATAAAGAGTTATATTTTAAACCATACTCACCTAGAGGCTGCAAATGGAACAGGGATGGGAATGCCATCATTAAAAAACATGGTACATTGGTCCTTGGACATAGCTATATTTTCAATCAATTCATAAAACTTTAGTGCAAATAGACATCTTAATCCTTTTTATTGTTGCTCTTCTTACTAATACATTCTTGGGCTTTGATAATAAAATTATTTGCTAAAAAAAATACATTTTCATGCAAAAAATAGAAACTTACAAGTCCTAGTGTATTTCTCTAATTTTGTTAGTTGTTTTCAATTAATTATTAGTAATTAAGGAAAAAAACCAATGTGATTTATATTATATAAATAAGAAAGTTCTATAGGAAGTTTCCCAATTTTCAAGGGAAGCTTCAAGAGATGTGGAGAGATGCGAAGAAACTTTATTTGGAGTCTCTTGACATCTCAAGATGTCCCAATATATATCTTTTAGATCAGGACACATTTTTGATAAAGAAGATAAGTAACATTGATCAGAGTATAAGTCTCCAAGAATGATTTTTTTTTGTTTTATTGGGTCCACTTACATACGAGTTAGATCTGGGTCTGGTTGGAACTAGATTCGTGATCCTATCTGATCCATTTGCAGATATGGGCAGGATGTGGAAAAATGGGGTTGGGTTTGTCTTGGACAAACTCAAGAAGGATCCCAAGTGAACCAAGATCAAATTCGTCCATTTCTCAACATTTTTAAAATTGTTTTTTGCTTAAAGTGTTTTTTCTACCTTTGACTTAGCCTTTTAAATTTTTATGAAAATGGTGTGTTCCATGAAGGTTTGTGTGGTTTTTGAGGTCGTCATTTGGGAATGTGCTAGGAGGGGTGCCCTTGGACCTCACAAGGGGTGATGCCCCTTGACCTCGTAGGGGGATGGGATTCTCTTGGGCAAACTTGGGAAGGATCCCAAGTGAACCTAGAGCAAATCTATCCATTTTTCTACATTTTTTAAATTGTGTTTTGCTTAATTTTTTTACACCTTTGACTTAACCTTTTAAAAAATTGTGAAAATGGTGGGTGCCATGCAGGTTTGTGTGGTTTTGAAGGTCTTCATTTGGGAATGTGCTAGGATGTAATGTCCCCTTTTTAGGGTTTCCTTATTTGGTAGTTGGTGCTATCTTTCAAAATTCATGTCAGCACTTTTAGAGGTGTATGCAGTTATTGCTAGAGTTTTCTAGGTTTTTGTGGGTTTTCTTTGATCCTTGGTGGGCAATATTGCTATTTTTAGCACTTACTATTTTTAGCAAGTTTCAGTGCATCTCAGTTTTGGCTAATTTGGTGTTTGGACACACTTATTATTTTTAGCAGTTTGCTATTTTTAGTAAGTGCTATTTTGGGCACTTGGTCTTGTCTACAGCGTAGTGCAGGGTTTGTAGTCTTGGCAATGGTTGGCAGTTTCAGTTTGGTGAGTTATCTTATTTTTGGCATATTATTCATCCACCATTACTTAAGTATTTGAAAAGGTAATTTTCATGACTTAAGTTATAAAGTCCAAATAATACCTTGTACCCCCACGCCTAGACTTGGTGACTTAAGTTGTTTTTAAAAGGTGGACTTGCATTTATTATGTTGGACGCCTAGATGGGAGGCAAAAAGGCAAGAAATTAAATTAATATTCTTTTCTTGAGATGGGTGTCCCATTTGGAGGGAAAAGTGATTTCAAATTTGTTGCCCTAATCTCTCTCTTTTTCTATTTAAACTCTTTGTGCTTTCATTTCAGATTCATGCTGAAAATGAAAATGTTATGCTGCTGGTTTGAAACCTGAGAGTTATTTCCTAAATCTTTAGAGGACGAAAACCTTCTCTAGGTTGCTGGTTTCGGATTTGGAAGACAATGTTGGAAATATTGTCATTGATGTCAAAATAAAGCATAACTACAGTTCAACAATGAACAGATATAGATTTATATACCTTATTGAAGACCAATTCAATGAACAGATCATCAAATAACAAATCAGCATAAAGGATAACAGATTTATGTACAGATCAGCATTAATGAACAGATCATACACTAAACAGATTTATAAAGGATAACTAATACCATCAATATCTGAAGAAACGCCATCTTATGAAGACTTTACAATAAATGAAAAAATATTTTAAATACCTTCATAAAAGATAAAGCACGATTTGTGCCACGTTTTTGGAAGAAGATAATATATTAAATTAAAAAGGCACATAAAGACAAATCACAAAAGACAAAATAAAGAAAGGACAAAAGTCAGAAAAAGACAAAATGAAAAGGCAGCGATTCATGGAATGGTGCGATTAATTTAGTAAAGCAAATATCAAAAGACAGATTTAAAGTACAGTTTTTGAAGAGAAGCGCTTCACCTCTAATTGTGCGATTTAGTTTATGAGGTGATACAATTTATGTTTATTAAAATCTGAAGTGGTGCGATTTAAGTTTCCTTTTGATAAAAACAAACCAAGGAAGATCTGAAATGATATGATTATTTTTGAGAAGTGGTCATTTACAAAAGGTGCAATCTTAAATAAGACAAAATTACATAAAGGACAAAATTAAAGAAAAGACAAAAACTCAGATTAATTTTATGAAGAGGCACAATGCATAAAACTTGAAAGGATGCAAGTTTAAAAGACGAATCTTTTATCAAAGGTTGCTAAGTTGGGCAACATATATAATGAGCATTCAAGTCAGATTTGTGTGAAGAAGTGTGGTTGTTATAGGATAAGCAGTTCAGTCTAAAGACCCATCTCCTTGTGTGGGCTTAGGGTGATATCATTTATCACATAGAGCAGATTGGAGAGTTGGGAATGTGCAGATCAGATTGAAGGCTGTCATACATCCATCAAGACAAGGTTTGGTGCCTTGCACTAGGGGTTGGTGCTCCTTGTAGGTAGGAGCCTACTAAATTTGTAAAGGTCTAGGTGTTCCTTGTAGGTTACACTCTACTAAATCATCCTTTTGTAAATCTGAAGGTTGGTGCCTACTTTGAAAAATATTATTTCAATAAAGTTGTGTCAACTTGGGCAAATCGAATCATATCAAAAAGTCGATTGTAATAAGTTTGAAAAAGATTAAGAAATAAAAATTTGTGATTGATTTACTGATTCAACCCCCCCTCTCAGTAAATTTTTTGTGCTCTTCAGACAATCCCTAGCTGGTTGGGTGTGATTGCATTTTGTAATCACCATGGAACTTACAAGCAGAGTAATCAGAATTTGGTTTGATCATTTTGATGTCTTTTAGTTGCATTTTTGGTGTGATTTTCTGACCTTGCAGGGAGTTTTGGAGTGAGTATCGTGGAGTTTGCTTGTTGGCTGTGCCCTTCCTTGTACTAGGGTTTACCATCCTTTGGTTTTTTGCTGATTGAAGGACTTGTAATTTGTTTTTGGGGTTTTGATCAATGGTTTCCCTATGTTAGGTGATCAGTTTGGAGGAGTTACAGATGCTAACATGTAGTTTTTGATTTATGGCTGCTTGTCATGCCCCCGAAATTGTAATACTAGAATATAGAGCAAATAAATAAAATAGATATCAATATTTAAAATATAAAAATTAACAATTATTATTTATCATAATACTACAGATATTATTGAAATATCTATATATATATATATATATATAAACCAATATAGAAATAAACATATTAATAATACATTAAATATAAAATATTCAAACATAACATAAATGAAAGGCTAAGCAACATCTAATATTATTTACATATGCTGGACGACTCCCCTTGATATTAAATATACAACCATCGCTGACTTTAGCCAAGAGAGATATCTGCGATCTTCAAGAGGCAGAGATTAATGAATAAAAAAAAAACAGCGTTTAGTGTTGATGGAGGGAGGCAACATTTGGATAGGGATGTGCCTTTGTAAAATAGAGATGACTCTTCCCCACCGTGGGAGATATAAAAGAGGGATATGAGAACGGGGGGAGATAAGAGGAATCGAATCATTAGGGAATGAGGATTGAATCTGATGGTAGCAGCAGTTGATCTGATGGGGATGCATTCAAATATATGTATTTGTAAAAGCAAGGGATATGCAGATCAAATAGAGTGGAATCAGCAGCAGACATAATCAGATAAGTATGTTATTGCGAGAATATATGGGGCACAATAAGTTTAATTATAAGTATATGTATATATCCATTATATATATTTATATATATATTCATATTCATATAAATATATAAATTATATACGATTATGCAGTAATGATGCTTGCGGCAATTATTGAGCCTTATAAGTTGTTATGTTTCCTTAATACATTCTTATGCTAACGATATCTTCTGAGTGTTAGGAACAGATCATCGATTAAGGAGAAAGAAGATACATACCAGCAGTAAGAGAGAAGCAGTCCAATTCATCACCACCACTTACTATTATCAGATCGATTGATATATTCAGGTGTATTTCCGCTATTTATTATCTTACATCTATATAGCTATGATCCTGCATAATAAAGGAATATTAAATGTGTAATTTCTGCAAGTAATTGTTTACCTATATATGTATATTGCTTATAAGTTATTTAAGAAGGATTTCTTATGATTGAATCAGAATTATGTTGACTGTCTGAAATCTACCCTGTGGGAAGGGCCAGGGGTGAAGTGGTAGGGGCCAGAAGCCCACTTGTGACCTCCGCCCAATTCCTCAAGAAGGAAGGGCCAGGGGTGAAGTGGTAGGAGCCTAGAAAGCCCACTTGTGACCTCCACCCAATCCCACAGGATGGTAAGTGTTTTTAGGGGTTGAGACATTGATGGGGAAAGCAAGTACAAGTCGCCAAGGGGGAGGGTTGTGGTATACACCCTCTCAAGCTTGGCATATGGCTTCAGGCGGATCCACCATGTCCCTTCTCCAAAATTCCTAATATGTTGCATTGTTAATAATCTACGAATGTGATGCAATTGTCTAATCCTAACAAGTATATATACATGTTTGTGAATATTGTTCATGTGGTAAATGCAGGATTCAATCCAAGATTACCTCATTAAAGAGATATTTATTTGATAAGGTGAAAACCCTAACCCTAATTTGTTGTAATTTGTGATCAATAGGCGAATTCTAGGGCAAATTAGGATAAGGACATTACACTGCTAGTCGCCCCTTCCAGGCAGGTCATACCACTGCTGGCAGGGTTTAAGGGTGCATAACAGACCATTCCAGACTTGTTTTAGATTGCTGATCACTTCCTAGGAGGTGCCTAGGGTGCATTAAGAGATTCCAAGTGATATATGGTGCTGGGTGTTGCTCAGAAAATTTAGAAGTATATTCTCCTAGCCGTGTTCATACCAGCACCTAATTTCTATTACAGTAGACCTGTTGCAGACCAATTTCAGAGGTTTAGAGACATTCATACATTCTTGAGTTGAGTTTGGAACTTTGGACTCTTCCTATGGCGTTTGGATGCTTTCCTTGGGTGGCGTGAGGGTTTTGTAGCTTGCTGGTTGGTGTATCAGACTGCTGCAACTACCATATCAGACCTGTAACCTTCATATCAGACCTCTGCAGCGGTATACCAGACCTGTTACTGCTTCATTTAGCCATGTCATGTGTTATGTTCTTGCTAACATGTTGCAGGGATTGATTGTTGGCTTAGTGGGTTGATATATTGTATTGATTGCTTCATGTTTCCATCTTTATTGCAGCTATATAGCAGTTGTAATTGTTAGTATCATTTATATAATTATATTGAGCTCACTTGTAACACTGATTTGGTAGTACCATTCAGTGCATTGCTCATCTTGGGTTTTCATTGCTAACCCCTTGGAATAAGTGGCATTCCCGCTGAATAAGCAAATGAACTCTCTTTGGTTTCATGTTATTCTCGTTGAATAAGCGGATGTTCCCTTTCATGTTTGGAGATTTCATACTCACCCCACTGAACAAGTGGTTTACTTCAATAACATTGAATTGTAAGCCTTGCCACCGATTGCTCTCACTTTGCCCACATTGGGATCTGGGTGATCAAAAAGTGGAAGGTAATTGCCTTCAAAGGATTCACTCACCCTATTGAACAAGTGGTTGCTTTTAGTTATTGCAATGTATTACCACTCACCCCACTTAACAAGTGGTTGCTTTGATTATTGCAATGTACACCTTGCCACCGTATGCTCTCACCTTGCCCACATTGGGATCTTGGTGATCAGAAAGTGGAAGGTAGCTTATTCTAGTTGATTATCATTATTCATGTTTGGCTAATGCTAACAAGTGCAATTTTGAAAAAATTAAGGGTGTTGGCCTTGGACCTCACAAGAGGTGCCACCCCTTGACCTCGCAAGGGGTGCTGCCTCCAAACCCTTGCGGGGGTTGCTGCCCCTTGACCTCGTTGGGGAATTGCCCCTTGACTCCATCAGGGGCATTGCTTTCAAGTGCCCCCAGATCCCCATAAAGTTTTGGGATATGGAGCTAGAGCAAGCTGACTTGGATGCTTATACTCTCCAACATGTTGCACTTGAGGAGTCTGAAAGCGAGCATACTTTTAGTGCAATTGGTAGTGGCACTACTTGTGGTACTTGAAATGTTCTTGTATCATTTAATGCCAATAATGACGCCTTGCCACCGATTGCTATCATCTTGCCCGCATTGGGATCTGGGTGATCAAAAAGTGGAAGGTAATTGCCTTAAAAGGATTCACTCACCCTACTGAACAAGTGGTTGCTTTTAGTTATTGCAATGTATTACCACTCACCCCACTTAACAAGTGGTTGCTTTGATTATTGCAATGTACACCTTGCCACCGTATGCTCTCACCTTGCCCACATTGGGATCTTGGTGATCAGAAAGTGGAAGGTAGCTTATTCCAGTTGATTATCATTATTCATGTTTGGCTAACGCTAACAAGTGCAATTTTGAAAAAATTAAGGGTGTTGGCCTTGGACCTCACAAGAGGTGCCACCCCTTGACCTCGCAAGGGGTGCTGCCTCCAAACCCTTGCGGGGGGTGCTGCCCCTTGACCCCATTGGGGAATTGCCCCTTGACTCCATTGGGGGCATTGCTTTCAAGTGCCCCCAGATCCCCATAAAGTTTTGGGATATGGAGCTAGAGCAAGCTGACTTGGATGCTTATACTCTACAACATGTTGCACTTGAGGAGTCTGAAAGCGAGCATACTTTTAGTGCAATTGGTAGTGGCACTACTTGTGGTACTTGAAATGTTCTTGTATCATTTAATGCCAATAATGACGATGATGTTGGTGATTTAGAAAATCCATATGATGTTGAAAATTGATTATTGAACTTGATATTAGTATTTTAATAATGAACTTGAAGTTTATGTGGTATTCTAAACTTACTTCCTGCTTTTAGGCTGCATTATATATATATTATAATATGTTTTTTGTACGGATAAACCCAAGCCAAATTTCTGTGCTGGATCCATGAACTTGAGCCAGGATCTGTACCAGAACCAGTAACTTAGAAATTTATTATTGTGAATTCAGACTCTGATTGGCCAGTAATCCAACTTGTATGGGGCAGTTTTTGAAAGGAATTCATAGTGTTTCATATGAACAGATTTCACCTTCTTTTCAGTAACAATAGTGCCTGTGAAATATTATTGTCCCATAGCTTGTTTTTTCCAGTGTCTTTAAAGCGGTAAAGGCTTCTTTGTGATGAAGTCGCATGCCCATCTGACTTTTGAGCAATTCCCTTGCAAATGTCTTCTAGTTAGGTTTAAGGGAGTTATGAAAAATATGTTATGACAAATTACTCCTGAAGGCTCTCTACAATTGTTTATAACATATTGAAAAGTGTGTGGCTTCTGATAAAGCACAGATTCAAAATTTTCATCATATTATTTAGGTTCAATTTCAGTTGTTTTTTATTAGCAACAATATTCATCTCTTGCACCATATATTTGGCATGAAGAAATGAGTTTGACAACTATTTCTTCAAATTTGCTCATTAAGTGAGTAATGGTTAATTCATTTTGTTGATTAAAATATCAATGTTATAGATAAAACTTGAATTCCTATAAGAGATAATAATTTCTTTAAATTAAAATTAGTTAGCTCTTTTTTATTTTGAAAATTACGAAATCATTAATGTGTAACTAATTTCTTAAAATTAAGATATCTAAGTTTTAATCACTTGAGAAAGTCATTTAATATTATCATATATGTTTGATAGCACATGATGTTGGCATTATGTTTTTTCTCAACAGACCAATTATGTTAAAACTTTTCTATCCAGTTTTGGATCTGAGATAATTTGGCATATGTCAAACATTCTAGGTTACAGTCTACTGATCCACTTATCGCAATTTCATGGAATGCATTAATCTCTCTGTTATGTATCAGCGATTCAGCATTTTTCGGGGTCTGGTATACATTGTATACACTTAATCAGTGTGACTTTTGGCACAAACTTTTACTTTTTACATCCATGGAATTACTTGACAGCTTCTATTTGCCAAATGCTTGTAGCTTTTTCTTGGTGTTTACTTTTAATCTGTATCTTGTTAGGTGCTACATCTTCTTCGGCATCAACTTCATCAGCATCAAGCACAGCACCATTCAGTTTTACCATATCTACTTCATCCAGTTCAGCTCAAGCATCATCTGCTAATGCTGCTGGGGCAACTAGCGGGTAGATACTCATTTTTAATACAGATTTGTATACAGTGCTCTCATGATAATTTGTTTAAAATGAAGCCATAATTGTTTTACATATTGCCTTGGAAGTAATTTGCTTTTCTGTATTAAATAACTAAGTACAGGATTACAAATTGTTATTTACAGAAGTACAACAACAACAACAATAACTCCATCAGTTCGGACGCCTCAAATGCCATCCGAAATAACAGGGAAAACAATAGAGGAGGTGAAATAACTTTATTCATCATCTTCCCATAGAGATTAGTGCATGCTTTTCACACACTTTTTTGTGGCTTACAGGAGTGAGAATATATTAACTATGAGACTTTTCTTAAATGAGCCAAATTTGTTATTTCCCCTTGCTGAATCTGTTTTAATGTGCTGTTAAATTCTTTATGCTTTTTTAAAGAGAATGGATCATATCTAATCAAGGATAACTATAACTCAGCAGCGGTTACATTGGCCAGAATGTGTGCTTTTTGTGTCTTACTGGAATTCCTGTTCATATATATAAGAATTTACATTTTCAATTTCAAAACGTATGTTGTGATGTTGAGTTCCTTATTGCATGTTGTATGATGTTAATATTGATTTTAGTAAATGCATTAAGAACATATTTGTTTCTGAAATATTTTCATTTCCTATTGTTTTTCTTTATTTGTAACGTAATTTGATATTAACTATGAGACTATTCTTAAATGAGCCAAATTATTCTGACATTGTACCATTTCCAGATTATATAAACAACTGGAACTCTGAATCACAAGAGCAAACTACAAAATTTGTTTTTGAAACATTTACATTTCTTATCTTTTTTCATTAACTTGTAACGTAATTTGACATTAACTACAAGGCTATTCATGAATTGAGCCAAATTGTTCTGACATTATACAATTTTCAGATTATCAAAGACTGGAACTCTGAATTACAAGAGCAAACTACAAAATTTAGAAAGCAAGCTGAGGCAATTGCAGAATGGGACCGAAGGATCTTACGAAATCGAAATATTCTTATAAGGCTCGAGGTATGAAGAGTGTATTCTTTTGGCAAGTGTGCTTTATATTTTCTAACATTTGCACTTGTTTTCTTATAAATATGAAACAGGTGACAGTTTTAGTGTTCTTTCAATTTCTTATGCAATCCAACACTGTTTGAAGTAGAACCTATAAGTTAAACCTGCTCCACCATCAACACCACCATCATCATCATGTAAGGCATCTCAATTAAAAGTTAGTAAAATAATCCATTTGGTTAAACATAGTATTTGGAGGAGTTTATAAGAGATATCTGAAAACTATGCAGAACTTTATCAAATAAATCATAGCTCACAATATTGTACAAACTTTGTTTAATTTCTACCACCCACATAAAATAAAAAGAAGCATAAAAGCTGCCTACTATTGTATGCTTTGAAGGAGAGGACAAAAGTGACACAACTGCTCTTGATTTTTAGTGTCATTTTAGAATGGTTTATGGCAATATATGATAGAAAGCAAAGACAAAATCAAGAGTTGCTGGAAGCAAATATTGCTAAATAGTAGAACCATTAGAATCTTCCCCTATATCAGTTTACAATAGCAAGAAGGTTCTGCATACGAGCATATTGTCATAATCAAAGAATCATCAATGAGGATTGGGATTGACACATCAAATCAAGTGCATAATTTTAATTCGATTGGGAAAAAATGGGGACCTTCATGGTGCATCCCATTTCTCTTAATAACATTTCTTTTAATCAAGTTCCAAACCCTTTGAAAAACACAGGTGTTGAGTCCATAAAGCCATAGTCCAAATCTGTCTTGAAATTTGTGCTGCTAGGACCAAAATAAAAAAAATTGGTGATTCGTTCTTGGATGTGATAGGTGACAGTTGTGAGTGGTTGTTAACCACTATTTTTTGCAGATTATTGCCTATATGGTCATATAATCTCTTATCACTTACTAGCTATTGATTGAATACCTTTAGTTCTTTTTATCATGGTTTGTTTGGAACAGTTGCTGCAATCTTCATTTGTTATGAGGTTGTTCCTTTTTCATCCAAGTGATGTTTCATGTTTCAGTTACCAATGTAGTCTAGAAATATTCCGGACATGCTGGATTGTTCCCGGAAATGACACCAGATATTGCTCTAAGTTGCAGGAAGTATCCTCAGTTTCTGTGTTTTTGTTAAGGGCCCAGAAATGCTACTGAAATGCCAGAAATAATGGGATGTTCATTCCTGGTATTGAATTGCTATTTCTAGGTTATTCTTGGATGTTTTTCCGAAAGTGTTGAGGGCCACTCTGTGTCTGGAAATATTTCAAAAATTTGAAATGCTCCTGGAAATAACATTGTGTTTTCCTCTTACTTGCAGGAAATTAAATTTCCCATTCACTGTTTTCATATAGGGCATGACAAAATCTGGAAATGTTGGAATGTTACTGGGAATGGAACTGCCTTTTCTGTGCATTTTCTTGTACATTTCTGAAAACATTTCAGGCCCTCTCATTCCTATTAAAGAAACTAGATGCTAAATCTTACATAAACAAGAAAAAATCCATCCCTCTAATCAATGCAAACAAACAATTAAAATAAAAATAAAAATGCAGTGGCATTACATGCCTGCCCCATCACAAAATATAGAATGTGGGCCCTGTTTAAGGTAAAAAATACGCTGATTGGGTTTTAAGATTGGTTAGAAATAGATGTAAAACTGGACAATCAGTTTTGTCAAGTTACTGTTGTGACTGTTCCCAAACTAGTTGTAGTTTCTTTAAGCTGCTAGAAACATGTAAACTAGTTCTGGTAATCAAGTTGAAGCTGCTAGTAATGTTTTGGCAGTTTGATACAAATTGCCACTAATTCACAAGGTTTGATATAAACTGTAGCAAATCTTGGTGGTTTGAGTAAATCGCCACTAAGTACAAATCGAATGGATAATGTTAAAAAAATCAGTCTAAACCATAGTTCAATGGAGTTTTGGAACAAGGGATGGTAGGGGATGCAAAGACCCTAAGTTGATGATGTAGGGGGGCAGCAACTGGTTGGGGTTTGGGGGTGCAGTCCCTAGTGGGGCTGAAAGGCAGTGCCCCAAGTGTGGTCTAGGGGTAGTTCCCCTTACACATTGCTTGTCATAGTGTAGGGCGGGGTTAAGGGGCAGAGCCCTTGCCACTAGGCTCAAATTAAGGTTGCCAAGAACACATGGACCTTCATGGCAGAAGCCATTTTCATAATTCTATTACTATTTATTCTTCAACAGCAATCCTCACTATTTCTTGCCAAATCTTCATTCTTTAGAGAACTAACAATGGAAAGCTAAAGAATTTGATTGGCCTAAATGTTGAGGGATATGCAGTTTTTACAATGTGTTTTGAGTGTTTAGGTTGTAAGTGGGGCTCATTAGACCATAGTTGCAAAACTTGCCAAATTGAAAAACTCGCCAAGCCCAAAAAACACGACTCGACAAAAACTCGGCAACTTGAAATTATATTCTAAAAATATTCTTCAATTTGATTTTTGAATTCTTTCAATTGCTTATTGATGTCTTAGTGATTTATATTTGAATGATTCGAGGCTAGAATGGTTGATCCTTGATGTTTGAATGATGGATGTTTGTATGTTTTGAATGAATTTATAATTTATGATAATGATTTGGTGATTGATAATTTGCTTTATTTGGTAATTGATGATTGATTTGATGGATTCATGAGTGATGATTGAATGAGTGCTGATTTGATGCATTGGTGAGTGATGATTGAATGAGTGCTATTGATTGATAAGTGATCCTTGAATGCTTGGAATGATTTCTCCTTTATGCTTTATTGGTGAAAGAGTTAACCACTTTTCATAAGAATTGAGGCACCACCTTTCATTTCTGCCTTTTTGAGAATAATGAATTATTTTTCCAATTTGATCTCTCTTGCATGTCCCCTTTATATCAGTGTTACCGAGGGACGTGTCCCCGGGTCTAAATGCTCCCCTCCCCGTCTCGGAAACGTCTCAGGGCTAGGGGACGGCTAGGGGACGGCAGCAGTGTACTATGTTTAATATCACATAATGAATTCTGAATTCTGAATGCATATTGAGTATTGACAATAAATTCTTAACACAAATGTTATATGCTAAGTTTCTATAATGTATATATGCATGCTTTATCCATGTTTTCATATGAATATTTAAAGTTTCCCTATATATTTTAATTTTTTCTATATTTTGTATAGCCGTCCCCCCGCCATCCCCAAATTTGGCATGAAAAATCGGAAACTTGGGGACTCGTCTTGCCGTCCCCTGCCGTCCCCGTCCCGGAAACTTGGGGTAACACTGCTTTATATCTTACAATGTAAGAGAGAAGTCACAACTCTTCATCATGTCTGCCCTTTTGCAAGAGTCACAACCTTTCACAATTACCACCCCTTGAAAGAATACAACCCTTCATAATTTCTGCCCTTTGAAAGAGTCACTTCCTTATTTTCTTCCTATTCCTTTCTTCTTCCATTAATCCCTCCTTGATTCATATGCTTCCTTCCTTTTTTCCTTTCCCTTTTTCAAATGAACTCTTCTCCCTTTTACATCTCATGTTGAGGGAGTCACAACTCTTCATTTCATGCCTTCTGACCATTTGCTAAATTAATTAAATTTCAATTATATTATATTTTATTTTAACTTTTTTTATATTTTAATTTTATTATTATTTATTATTAAATTCTATTTCAAAAAGGGGACATTACAAATCTATCAACAATCAACCTAGGAAGATCTTTCACCATTGTGGATGATATACTTCGAGAGGGTTTTTGTTCTTAGGAAGTATTGAGATGAATTGAGTTTCAATCTCCAAACCACAAGGGTTTCACCAAAGAAAATGTAATAATTTGCATAATACCAAATGAGCTCAAAATCCCTTTTTATAACCTTTTTCGGGAACTTTCTGAAAATCACTTTATTAATTAAATAAGTCTTATATCCCCCAAAAGTCATTTAATTCATTTTTAAAACATTTTGGCACTTAAAGTTACTTTTCAACTTCCCAAGATTTAAAACTCTCTATCTCGATTCTAACGAGCTATAACACTAAGGTGCTCTTTAAATATTTTAATTAAAATAGAAACCTTAGTAAAATTAATTAAATATAGTTCAATATTACATCCAAATTGTGGAAACGGTCAAAATGCATTGAAATAAAAACTGATTGCATAGGAGTTATATCGATGATGAATGATGATAAACGAACCCAACCGGGTGACTTACTATAAATAGATGCTCTCTCCAAGATTCTTGGAGAGCACTACAAAAGTTGAAAATGATATCGGAAAGCAGAATATGAGTCCTGTAAACCATTTGAGCCCATTGGTAACATCAAATAACCCTTCGGACAAGACAAAAACCCACCCAGAAGGTTGCCAACTAGAATGCAAGAGAACCCTAAAATGACGACATTACAATCCCATAGATCCTATGAGGAGCATTGCCCCTCGACCATGCTATGTGTGGCCACCCTAGATCTCTACTCTCATTTTAATTCTCTATATCTCTATTCTACTAAAATGCCTATATTTTAAAAAATAGTAGGTTTTTCCTTTTTTAATATGTTTTTCGATAATCCAAATTTTTCCCTGATTTTTTCCAATATTTTGAAAAACTTTTATACATTTTTGGTTTATCCATTTTTTGCCCAAAAGATTTTTGCTGATATGGTCTGTTCTCTCTGGAGTAAGTGATACTTTTCTTGTTCGTTTTTAATGCTTTTCATTAGTTTGGGTTTTTTTGTTGTAAAATTCATAAGCATAGCATTGCAATAGGACTTTTTATTTGTTTCTTAGAAGACCTTTAACTGAAATTTCCTAAATCTCATATGCTTGATTACATAATATTGTGAAAAAGTACTTAAGGTTTAGTGGATTGTCACTGTATTTCCCTTATTGAAAGCATGAATGCCTGGTAATCTCAGAAAATTGTGAAAGGAAATTATGTTTGAAGTTCTTTTTCTGCATTGTGTTTGGTTAATTTAGCTCGTATATTGTCCTCCTGAATATATGCACTCAATTTTCCCTGTTATATGCTGGCATTGGTTTCTATTGAAGGATTCTGTATTAGAATTGATTTTAGATATAAATATGCCTTGCTATAACTACCAGTATATTTTATTGTTTGTAGAACAGGAAAGGATACCGATCCTATATTTGTACAGAAAAAAAGCCAAGAATGAAGTTTCTTATCAGGACATTACTATTTGCATGGGATTTTTTACAAAGCTAGTTTTATTTAATTTTAATTTCACTGCAAGTTTGAATTAAAAGGTTGATTTTTGATGCTCACTTTGTTTCTCATTTTCATTTTTGGTCTGGTTTTATAAAGTTGAGATTAGGTGAGTATTGCATGCATGATGCAAAAGTGATAATTTCTTTCGTCGTTTAGGTTAATGCATGGTTGTGGTTAATGTTTTGTAGTTTATAGCTCTGCAACACATGGTTTCTCCTGATTTGCATCTGTACATTCTAATTGAAGCTTAAGTGTGAGTTGTGTTGTTTAATTATCTGTTTGTGATTGTGCAGAGTGAGGCTGCAAAGGTGGTCGAGTCTCAGCATAGCTTAGAAAGACAATTGGAGCTGATCGAGACACATCAGCAAGAGGTTTATTGTCCAAAACTATTAGTTTCTTACAATATATGTTAGTTTTAGTAAGTCTAAAAAACCTTGTCATAATATGTGATACCAGGCAAATATCTTCTCTGCAAATGCTGCCAATATCATTGAACTTTTAATCATGTACATTTAATTAATGTATTGGTTAACGTATAACTTCCTTCAAAGTATCCATAATCTTAATAACATGGTAATATCAGTTTTTAATATGCTCAAGTTTGATATTTAAGTAATTATTTCTCTTTGTCTTTTGCATGTCTATAAGTAAATCCTCTTAATACTATTGACCAAAGAAGCATAAATCGGGAAAAAATCACGATTAATTGCAGAATGCGGAAATTAGCGATTTTTTCTGAAATATCCTCTTACAATTTTTTTCCGATTTTGAGCACAAGATTTCACCCGTTAACATTAGAGAAATAGTAAACCAACTGAAAGCAACCCTTCACTTTCTGATCACCCAGATCTCGATGAGGGCAAGGTGAGAGAATACGGTGGAAAGGGGATCATTAGATGAAATCCAAATTGAAAGTACAATATTGAAATCAACCCTTCACTTTCCAATCACTAAGTTCCCATTGTGGGCGAGGTGAAAGCATATGGTGGAAAGGGGATCGTTAGTTGAAATGTACTGGAAACTGAGATTACAAAATGAAAGACGGCTCAACTGATCAACAAGATATGAAATGCAACTCGACCACTTATTCAGCGAGAGTGTAATACAAAGTACTGAAAGTTAATGTCTGGGCGGCTAGCCGACCCCTTCCGCTTTTCAGCGAGCAGTACAGAAAAGTAAAGTGCTGAAGTAAAGACGGCGAGGCCTGTCTCTTCCTCTAAAAGTGGGAAAACAAAAAGTAAATTGCAGAAATATGAAGAGCTGATCAGTACTACTGATTCAACATTACAAAATATAGTTTCAGCTGCAATAGAAAGGAGATATACATAGAAATAGATCATCAATATGTTAGGCAACCATCTCCAACATCAAAATGCATGATAATCAACTAGAAATGAAAGAATAGATAGAATATATCAGGTTTGATATAAAATAGCAGCAAACAGAAACCCTAACCAGCAAGCACCAAACTCACCAAAATGCTCATATCTTACTCCAAACTTCTCCGTTTGAATTGAAACTGAAGGCAAATGAGAGCTAGGAGCTGGGCGACCAAGATCAAGAAACTCCTTCAAACAGCAATGATTTATTTATGCACGCTTCCCAATGCAGCCTCGAAGAAGGTACAACCTCTAGAAATGGTCGACTAGCAAGATAAAATCCAAGAACTCACCAAAAGATCCGAAACTTTGCAAGAATGGGCACCCATGGGCGCCCAAGGTAGACTAAAGCATAGGTCCAACACCCAGAACTAGCAAAAATTCATGCGAGGAGCTACGAACAAAAAGGCGTTTCCAGCCAAGCCAAAACAACAACTCAAAAACTCAGAAAACTTCATAAATCTTCAGCTCAATAGGCTCAATCTGCTTTTTAGTGTAAAGAACAGTCACAAACTTAGGTAGGTGCTATCTTGCAAGCACGAAACCAAGAGTGCTAGGAGGTATGCATTCCTCGAATCAAGAGTCTGTAGAAAATTCGGCAGCACTTTGTTATAATTTTCAATGGATAGTCTCAAAAGAAGCCCAACACTTATATTTATAACCTTCTTCTCAAATTCGAATTCTTTTCCCTCCAATTAGTTAGGGTGCCCAGACAAAAATTCACATTCACCTTTCATGTTTTGCATTTGAGTTTCATTTACCTCCTTTACCAAGTCGTCCCAACATGAGAGAGATAATGCATTTATAAAAATGCAAAATACCTCATAAAGTGGGCATCCAAACATTTAAGTGAAATAGCATTATAACTTGCAAATAATTCCTCCAAGCTAGGCGTCCAAGTAAATAAGTGAAATACATTATAATATAACTTAAATATTTCCCAAAGTCGTCCACCATGCCTTAGCCAAATATTTCACTTGAAACATTATTTCATCAAATATTAAACTTGCCAAATCGAGCACCACGAATGCTAGAGACCAAACTGAATATATTGCCATTCCAGATATAGCCACTATACCAAACTGAAGAAACATTGCCAAAAATAGTAAGTGACTTCAAATGCATTTTAACCACATTCTGAGCAGCTGTCGTAACTTACTAAAAATAGTAAGTCCGAAAAAGTTACCTAATGCAGATGTATGTCATACCACCCTGAAGCTCTCTGAAAACCCAGAATGAATCCAAAATCCAATCTGCAAAACTCTAACATGCAAACCCCTAAATCCACAAAAGAAACCTCTAAGCAACTGGAAACCCTAATTCTGCCTTTGACTAGCCTAAGGGCATTTGGGAATAGGCTAACAGTACTGGAAAGCATAGTGCTAAAATGGGGACATTACATTTTCCCTATAAAAACACAATTTAAAAAAATAAAAAGCTTTGGTAGGTGATTTTGATTTGAGTCCCCCCATTTTTGTGAAATTTTTCATCTGTAATCATGATTTTTTGGATTTCTATATGCCATAATTCACACATGTTCGTTAGGGCTTATATTAGAGTCATTTCTTTTCGCATTCAATTTAGAGGTTTGACTTGACCTTTTACCTTTCTTTCCCCAACTTTGGTGTCCTCTGGTCTTCTTGCAAGCACATATGTGATGTGGGACAATCCACCTCTACCGTGTCAATTGCTTGATCATGCCTAGATCGGGTTGGCTCCTAGCTGGATCACAATGATCGAACTGATTGCTTAGTGGTCATCTTTTAGTCAAGCTACAATCATGTATAATTGTATCATGAAATATTTCTAAGATGACCATGATAGGATGATTTACTCTGCTTTGTATATTTTGTTCTGAAAGTCCTTAGGATCGACATCTTTGGCTTCATACAATTGAACGACTCTATTGTTTAGTGGCTGCACCTCTTTTGAATTGTCCTCTTGTTATGCAACAATAGTTCTTTTAGTTAACTATCCTGTAATTAATGGAAGGGTTTGTTTTTGTTTGCAAACTTTACAATTACTTGAAAATAAATAATATTTTTTTGGTTTGATTTTAAAAACTTTTATAGTAAATTTTAAATTTTTAAATTTAATTCAAACATGATACATCTATATATTTTTATGAAACAAAATTATATTCCAATGAAACAAATCACATGTTAAGCTACAATCCTCTGATGGTTTTCCAATGATATTGACAAATTATCAATATAAAGTTACCAATTATAATATCTAAAAGAACCCATGACATGGTCCAGTCCATAGCAACAAAAATCTTTTGCAGAAAAAATCAGCAAACTAGAAGTATAAGATTTTTCGAAAAAGCTGGATTTTCAAAAATCGTAAAAAGATGAAAGAAAAAGACATTTTTTTTTTTCCTTCTGTTCTTTGAAATTGAAAGGCATTTCCATAGCATAGAGATATAGAGAGTAAACAAAATAATGAGTTTAGCCCATGAATTTTGTCTAAAATAAGTAATAACAGAATACAGTGTAGCATGTAAGTTTTGTTAGTAAATGATTCTGTGGTAAGTACTGTCTAAAGTTGATAAAGTTATTACTAAGTTAACAAAAAAGATTGAAGAGCACACAAAAATACTGAGAGGGGGGTGGGGGTGAATCAATATTTTTAAACTTTAAAACTTAAAATCACATAAATCAGAAATAAAAACAGTAAGAGCAAACATTAGACACCATGAACACCGATATCACGTGGAAAACCCTTTTGGGTAAAAAACCACAGCATAATATTGTTTTTATTTACTTCAAAGGGCACCAAGCTAGATTACACAAGTGAGCACTGACTCACTGAGAGCACCAACTCTCCCGAAGCACCAACTTTAGCGTGAGCATCAAGTCACAGAGAAACTTCTCAATACTGCAATTCTGATTACAAAAACAAGATACATTCAGCACTTCATTGAGACAAATTCTTGATACCAAAATACATTCTGCACTTTTGCTCCATAACATATTAACACATATTTAGAGAAATTGCAAGTGAAAATAAAAAGATCCTTCTCTATATCCTTTGTTAGAAGAAAAGGTACATGGAAGATGGAACGTATTTAACACACCCCTTCATTGTGCTACCATTGCATTAGATCTTAAGTGGTATGATATGAAAGAGACTAGAAAGGAGTCTTCATATGAGGATAGAGAGGTAATGAAGCGGTTTTGGGTTGTTGTGAAAAAGATTTATGGCCACGGTGAGGGTGCTTCAATTCTGTGTTACACGGGGACGCGTCCCCTGCCCCAAAACCCACTGTCCCCATGCCCAGCCATCCCCGGGACGCAAAGGGGACGTCCCCCAGCCGTCCCCAAAACAACCCAACTAGTATGAAACGGGAGGAAACATCCCCTACCCTTTTGGGACGGTTCCCGTCCCTGGTATGGATGGGGGACATTGGAAATGTCCCTCGTTGTACCGGGGACGGCAAGCTGTCCCTCGTGGACAGGGAGCTTCCCGGGTTAAAAAAACATTTAAAAAATGGTTTTTTAAATATTTCGTCCTCCTTTCTAAGGTGATTTTTGAGTTTGGGTTGTTTGACATTTCGTCAAACACTTGGCATGCAAAGTGTTCTGATTTCTAAATGTTTATGCTTGTGTTTGATTGAATTTTAATGCCAAATCATTTGCATAAAACATAGAAATGATAACTACTATCATAACATCAACAAATATGAAACATTCAACCTCAAATCATTTTATTTGCACTATATCAAGTCTGGATTCATTGCATTACAGGTCTGATATAAGTCTGATTTGATTATAGCAGCAGACATTTCCTTCAAAATCCCAATGAAATACAAACATACCCGGATCATAGGCTACAATAATAAGCTTAATGACATTTATTATGCTGTATTACTACTGCTCTCGCGATTTATTTACATATTGATATTGTTGTTATCAATTATTAATTTATTGACATCTCTCTCTCTCTCTCTCTCTCTCTCTCTCTCTCTATAATATATTAATAAATTTTGAAAAAATCATATATATATATATGTATTTGTATTTTGTATGTCGCCGTCACCTACCATCCCCTAAAAATGCCCCCCTAGGAAACGTCCCGAAAACGTGTCTCATGCCGTCCCCCCGTCCTCGTCCCTGTAACGCTGTGGAACATAGCTTCAATTATTAGGACTTGATGAAATAAGTTCTCATGTGGGCAAGGTGATTTTTCTTTTGTGGAAGCCTCGTCTCATATGCATGTAAAGAAAGATCCTGTAGGGTGGTGGTGGAACCATGGAAGTGAAACACTCGAATTGCAATCATTTGTAATAAGATTGCTCTGACAAGTGATCAACAATTCATCTTGTGAGTGGAATTGGAGTACTCATGGTCCCATTTATTCATTCACAAGGAACCTATTAGGGTCAAAGAAATTAGAGAACCTAGTCTATATTCATAGCTCACTTCATTGTCTCTCGTGTACACCCTAGGTATAAAGAGGGTCCTTCAACAAAGTGGGACCAAATTCTACTTGATGGAGCACCCTTGGAGGATGAAGTGGTTAACGTCAATGGCCTCAATGATTTACCCCCAGTTTTATTACTGACAGGGAAATTTGGGCTTGAGAGTGGTATCTAGAGACCATCATAATTGAGGACTTAGAAATTGATGACTTAGTTGATGCAGGACTGGAACTCCATCCATTGAATGACATAATATGATAATTTCTGACATTTTTATATGCCTATTTACATTTTGATATTTAGTATTAAGTCTTGAGTCACAAGAGTCTTGAATGTCAACACTATATTTGATATATTGTATCAGTCTGTGTGTTACTGTATATAAACATGAAAGGTCAATGTCATGATATTGATTGTCAAAGAAATTAAAATATCAAACAGTTAATCTGTTTAGTTTTCCTTTTGTGTCATGGGGACTTTGCAAGGGACAGGGGCAAGAGGTTTTTGTTGGGTGTTTTGGTGCATATAGTGTTTATATGGGTTTGTTTCAGTTTGTAATAATTATCTTTTTCTTTCTGATAGGAAACCTGGATAGAAAACTGATCTGATAGTATCAAATGAGCAATGAAGTGGACTGTGCTCGCTTTTTTTGTTATGTGAGATGCATTTCAGAGGCATTGGGAAAAAGATTCTTGGTCTTTTGGTCGAGATGCATTTCAGAGGCATTGGGAAAAAGATTCTTGGTCTTTTGGTCAAAGATGTTTTTGTTTGTAGTATATGCTTTATGTGAGCTTCATGGGCATTTTCATGTTTATTGTATTGTTATGTTCCATCCTCCACATTTAGTAGTTCGATGATGTCTTTTTTTCTATAGATATACCATGGTCTTTTTTATTAGTATTGAAATATATTATGATTTTGGTGTGCATTTAATGTAGATATCATAGATGCAAGACTCGCCAAAAACTCGCGAGTTTTTTCACAAAACGAGTTTTTCCAGTATTTACTCGCAGAAAAAAAGCTCGCGAGTTTTTGCAAAAAGCTTGCAAGGTTTTTGCAAAAAACTCATGCGATCAGGTAAAAAGTCACTTGGGCACTAAAATAGTCATTTCACTTCATTTTTTCACTGGTTTAAGTTGCTGAGTTTTTTCTGAACCGAGTTTTTGGGCTTGCCGAGTACTTGCAATTGGCGAGTTTTTCAACTACGGTAGATATAATATTCAAATTCATTAATTCTCTGATCTATTTAGTTGGCATTGTTTTGCATTCCTTTTCTCCAAGTAGAAAATGCCTAACCATATTGTATGAATTTTAGCAGTTCTTGTATGTTGCAATGTTGATGATAGGACTATATTTTGTTTCTTACTTATGCATATGTATATATGTTGATTTTAGATATTTATGTTTTTTTAACACATTTAGATGTTTAATGATCTTTCATCATTGTTTTAATATATAAAATAGCTGTATTTATTCATAATTAGTTTTATAAATTTTTGGAATGCAGTTAATGTAAATGAAATTTATCATCTTAAAATTTCTTATATACTGGTCTTAACAATGGAATAAGCTCTGCAACTCTGATTGCAATTGATGATAAATGCCTTCTTTTAACTGTTGGTATGACGTACTTCTCTAATTTGGGTTTTGTTCGTGTGTAAGCTCTTATTAGAATCTAATATATATTTTTATTGTTTGTAATTATGGTTAAGGATCATACCATCTTATAGTCTGTAGGACATTTTGCCAACCAGAAATATGTGTTTTTTATGATCCCTAACAAGCTGGAGTTTGAAAAGTGATTTTTGTATTGTGGTTGTTTACTTTGAATGTAACATACAAATCCTTACTCCGTCAAAAAAAAAATGATTAAAGTGATTTGTCAATTTGAGCTCCTTTCTTCCATGTAAATATTGCTGGACCAATTTTATGCAATGTTGAATCTTATGCTTTTTCGTTCTTTTGTCTTTGTTCTTATTCTTATTGATGTCTATGTTCTTGATCTAATATGAAAATGAAATCTAATTTATAGTCCTTTTAAATATCTTCTCATCCTTAGGTTGGATTGACCCGTTGGATTGACCCTGTATTTGAGTAAATGTCAAATATTCAAAAGTTACTATTTAGGGTTATTATCATTTTATAAATTCCCTCTACAAGGAAATATCGTAAGGTGTCATGATATACTTTGTACGATCTATATTCTGTTCTCATACGAGTACTTATTCCCATGATGAGGAGTATAGTCTTGCTCACTATGGAAATAAAATCAACTCCAATCGTTAATACTTGATGCAGTGTTCATGAATCTGCCTTAAGATTGTGGTTATCCTCTTTGAGGATTCTGTTCCATGTTAATGCCTCTTCCTTAACACGCTTTTTATTGTTGTGCTCTCTTGTTTTTTTAAATTTTTTTTTTTCTGACTATATACTTATTGCAAAATTGGTCTTTTAGGTGGAAAAGGCCCTCCAGAGCATGGAGGAAGAGGCTGAGAGGATATACAAGGAAGAACGGCCCAGAATAATTGAAGATGAAGCAGCATCAGTAAGAGATAACATGTCAGTAAATAAGGGTTTCTGTGCAAACTCTACAGATTTTGCTTCTTATGATTATTAAAATTTAGAACTTTTAATTGTGGTTAATTATTTTTCATTTTAATGATTTTGCAAAAAGACATTAGCCAAAATTCTTCTGGATTGTTTGAAAATTTATTCTCTTTCCAATGACAACCAAAACTAGTGCTATTTCTGATTCCCACAATTTGTTAAGAATTACGAGTTATGGAGTTAACTTTGTCCCTGTATAAAGTAATGATCCCAAACTTTAATTTGTAACAGAGGTGAACTATATTATCTATATGGAAAAAAATGCTATAACAGTTCAAACCATAGTTTTAAAACTTGGTCTCAGCAATGTTTTTAAAAAATTTGGGGAATAACTTAGCAATAACTCAGCAAATTTATCGAATAGGAAAAACTATATTGTGTAATGTTCTAAGGGTTGCTAACAGATTCTGACCTAGATTTTACTGTCAAGCATAATTTTATGCAAACTGCCACAATCCAGAATTTAGCTGTATGCTTCTAAATAATTCAGTTCCTAGTCTGCAGTATATTCAAGCAAAGAACTCACAGCAGAAATTGTAAATACCCTTAGATAAGACACAGGAAGGAATACATTATAAATTCCAAATTAATGCAGATCTGAGAATTCTGGCCTGAATGGCAGCCAACTGTGCATTACAGTGAAACTCTAGTTTTGATGCAACATGGAAAGGTAACAATTTTATCAACTCTCAACACCTTAAGTTGGATGCCATCCTCCATAGATCTGCTTCCAACTGTCACTCAGAAATTATGAGTTTACCAGCCAGTCTTTTTGTTAGAAAATAATGCATAATACTTAGAATGTTTAACCCATTTTCTACATAAACCCATGAGAGAAAAGCATGCATGCAAGCTTACAGGATAATCAAATTTAAAGATCAAATAGACAAGCCACAAGATAACAAAAGATATAGCCCTAGGAAAACCATCAAGAAGGAAAAACTCAGCCTCCAAAAGCATTCACATTCCATGAATTATTAAGCAATAATTCATTGAGTTTTCACGAACACTTTTGAAAGATCAAGCCCTTCCAATGCACTTTCCATGTGTCCAAGCATGAATCCACACATCCCATGCCATGCTTTACAGATGCACTTATAAGAGAAACTCAATACAATGACAACCCACTCACCCAACCAACCTTAACCACTAAACATGTGTTTGCTTATATAGACTCAAGTTCACACAAATACAACCAAGTGGTAAGATAAACCTATGTGCCTCAAAACTAAGAGTACCAAAACCATTGACCCTCGTTTACTTTTTAATACAAATATTAAATATTTTTCCAAATTAATTATTTTGTTTCTGAGACATAAAAGAACTAACCCAATGTTACATACAACTTTATAAGTGGACTGAAATAAAACCTAAGTGACCATCGTCTCAAGCAAGAACTCCTCCCATCCTCTAACATACCACCTTTGGAAGAAAAGGACAAGCCGAGGTGAAGATGCACCACTCCAAAGAACACAAACATCAAATCCAAGTGATAACAAAGACTCCAAGCTGTTGCCAAAGGTAAAAATCCACATGGCTGGAAATAATATCCACAACATATGCTAATACATCCAACCATCCATACCTTGTAGGTATCAACAACATCAATAAACTTATGCCAACAATATATCCAACCCATAAATCACAATCACAATCTCCTCGTATAAAACTTGTCAATGAAGAACATACATATCCAAGAACTCCCACTGCATGGGTAATGACAAATTTGAAAATAGATCATGGCAAATCAAGTATACCAATCAACACTTAAACCAAATTGTGGCAAATGATCAAAACTATGTAATACCAAGAACAATAACAATGATGCACACATGCAACACAAATAACTGCATAATTTCTCCCGACATGTCACCTTAACTCTCCCAAATCATATGAACATAAACCTCCAAGAAGTTGCCATAGAACAAAGAGAGAAAACTTGTAAATCATATTATGTTCTTCTACCAACACCTTAAAGTGCTATACTGTGTCAAGTATGATCTCTTTACCGACCCCAAATGAAAAGCCTCAACCACACCTAACTACTCAATCTCATAGAGCAAATGCAACAGATGTATCATGTAATATCAACATGGATGTAAGCCTCTCTAACCAAGGAAAATCAAACACAAAAATATCCATTCCCAAAACTAGGAAATCGGCCCAATAAACATCTCTTGAAATTCCTAATCAATGGATGATAACATAAATAAACTCATATGCACAAGGAGATAACTATGCTACAAACCCCTCAAATGAACTATCCAAAACTAACCATCCATAGTTCAAGTTCCATATCCATGAGAAGACAAAGCGTAAAACATAACGAATCTGAAAATCAAGAATGGGCAAATACCTCTTAGATGATAAACCATTGAGTAGACCAAGAGTGGGGAATGAGAATCCTCCTCCAAGATATCCAAGTCATCATGACTCACTCCAAGAACAATCTCCTTTATAGGTCCATCATAAACTTACGCCCATATCCAGGTGAAGGCTTCTCAGACTTTTCGTTAAAACTTTCAAAAAATAATCGTCACAAAAAAAATGTCTCTAATCACAAGAGAACTCTAGCCTTACCCAAGCCTCCAAGTATCCATGAGCACCTACAATTGATCAATCCATGCTAAGCTCCAAATGCAACACCACACTATCATGAAGCTCCCAAGCACATGACCAATGTACTCAATACCAAGAGAACCAACAAGATTAGTGTTAAAGCTCCAACCGCAAAATCAATAACCCAATCACGACATCATGATCCAACATTTTTCAGGAGATCACATGCACCAATGCACACATCCTAGTCTCCAGAGAACTTGTATCATGTAAACTACAAGCTAGCATCATGAGTAAACCAAGACACAATACCAAACATACTCTAAACCAAGGATCAACATCTCCTATCACATGAAAATAACCGTCTCCTAACAATGAACTTGTAAATGTGAAAGAATTCTCACTGCAACAAAATGATCCAAAAGCTCCTCCAAGACATCAACAAACATTAAAGAAGATTATCTATCATCAAATGATGAATCCACATCATTGCCAACTACTCCCAATGAATTGTGATATCGAGCTACACATGGCATCATGACAACCATTTGCTAAATGAATATCACCTATGGTCCATGCACCCTCAACTACAATCTTAGCAACTCTAGAGAACAAGTAGAACCGAGATCTCCAAGCCTAAAAAATACAACCACTATCAAAACATCAGGAATCAATCTTACATCACCAAACCATCATTGTCAAAAGTCTATCATAAAACCATGTATCCAAACTATCCATGACATCATGATAAAGCCACATGCTACAAGTCCCAAACATTGACAATCCTAGCATTTTAATCATCCATCCTCTCATCTCAAGGCAACATACCAATACACAAATGACCACAGACAAGGTCAACTAACAAAGTCTGTATCAACATTGAATCAATCTCGTGGATATAGATAGTCTACATCTGAGCCATCCTACTAAAATCAATAGGCTGTACACATCTACAAATTGCATGACTTGTAGATCCCAAACATTGAAATATGCAAGCTCATCATCACATTAGTAACTTGCAAATTGAGATAACAAAGAAGATAATCTTGTAGACAACAAGACTTGAACACCAAATCAACCACACATTTGATTTGCCAAACATGTCTACCAATGAGGAACCATAGTCAAGGAACCAAACAAGCATTCAAGAGACAAAAACATCTTTCTAACATCAAACCGCATCACCACTAAACAACCACATACATGATCACGTTGTGTCAATTTTAAAATGTGCTTGCATATCCATGACACCATAATATCATCAACACTGTACTTGCACTCAACTCTCACCATACCAAGACTCGAAGTCTCCACACGTGTCAACCCATGTCCTCAAACCAGAAGACAATTTGTTTACTTGTCACCATCAAAGTCCAAACTTTGAAAGCGCTTGTAAAATTATATTAGGAAGCACAAAAATTGATAATCAACTTTACCATCATAAATATCACATAAAAACATGTACTCCCTGAAGGTTTCGTTTTTTGATTCATTCACATGCTCACACAATCACAACCCGAATCTAAGACACTTGATTCAAACAAGTACCAAACTTTTTTGCTCTACAAACTGAAAATCTACCTGATCCACTATGTAGTACATTGCAAATGCTATCCAATGTCTATTTGAAATTGAAAATCCAATTCTGTATGCAATAGTTATGACCAAAATTGTGTACTAGAGAAACATTTGACTTCATGGCTTAAAAAATTGATAAAAATAGAAAAATCAGGGAACCAATCCTATACCACGCATAGTGCTTGAAGAGAGCTTTTTGTCAACCATTGGAAGTCGAAAATTTGAGATCCTCGGTGAAAGTTACATTTGATTGAAAAAAGTTGCTCAATTTGCCTAGTAGGGGTGGCAGGTCGGTGGCCCTTGGGCAAAGAGGTAGTGGTAGAATTCAAATTTTTTAAATTTTGCTTTAGTTTTGGTGGGTTTAATTTTTCAAACCTTCGTAGGGGGTTGAGGGCTAGTTCCCCATGGGACCGTGGCTTGGGTCGAGGGGCCTAAGCTCCCATCGGCGTCAAAGCTGCTAGTTGGGGAGCCACTGTCGGTGTATGGCAACGTTGATGATGCTGTTGTTCGACTTGTTAGTTGGCCGTGTGACTGGTAGGGTCGTGGGGGGTTTGCAGACTCCCCCACATTTTTTCTTTGGGTTTCATTTTTGAGATTGATTTAAAAGAAAAAGTCTTTATAGCGCAAGTTTAATAATTTTTACTAGGGGTTAATTTTTTTTTGCAGTAGCCAAAATAGGGTAAATTTTATATCAAGCTTTGTTTTTCAGCCATCCTAGATCCAATGGTGAGGTCCATTTTGTCTAAAGAGGTCATTTATGTAATGTTTTTTACAAAACCCTCCATATGAAGCCCATTCCAAGAAACCCTTTTGACCTAACATTTTTCAAACCCTAGATCTGCAATAAACTCAACAAATCTGCAAACCCTAAAACTGTAGATTTGCAAAACAGCAGCTGCATGACGTGGCCATACCTTGAAATGTCTCAAATCTTTTTTGCATTGCCATGGATTCAACTTTGCATTACATCTATTCAAACAATGGTTATACCAATTCTGGGAGCTCACACCTCCCACAACCTTGAATAAAACTCTTATACTAGCTGTTACGAAATAATGCATAATATCTAGAATGTTTAGTCCATTTCCTACATAACCTCATGATTGAAAAGCATGCATGCAAGCTTACAAAATAACCAAATGCAAAAATCAAATAGACAAATTACAAGATAACACAAGATATATCCTGCTTGTTGTTATAGAGCCAATTTGGGAACATTTTGTTGAACGATGACTTAGACAATGATGTACAGGATGGAAGCTCAGAATCTGCATTGAACAAGTTAGACTCAGAATCAGTATTGAAGGCTGAAGCAATAAACTGTTTGGTGCAAGCATCTGCCTTTGTAGTTTGTTTTTCAGCTTTTGTGACCTTTTGTTTTTTATTTTTATTTTTTGTTTTTTGTTTTATCAAATTTAATACATTTGATTTTAAAATGTATCATTGTTTTGTTTGTATTTAATTAATTAAGCTTATTTATATTTTAATAATTTTAAATTTATCATAATATATTGAAATATTAATATAATATTATTTATTAATTTACAGAAAATTGCGAATTGATATTAGTCGAATTTAATATAGTTTTTATTTTTTGGTGAATTTTAACTTTGCTAAGCTTAATCTTACTTTTGTTGTTGCTGAACTTGAACACAAATACAAAAATTGTGACATAGGGTATGACATTGGGCAAGCTTATGAATGATATAATGGAAATGGTTTTTGCTTTACAACGCATTCCAGGCTGTTGTTCCAAAGTAAAAATGCTATGTGCATAATTACTAGTCAATTAAGGGGGAATTACCTTCAAATAATTGCCAAATGAGAGATAGATTGGAATGAACATATGCTTTTAAGTTTAGAAGAGACGGAGACAGATTTTAGTAAGGTTATTCAGATCATATCTTAAAATTAGCAAGAGGATGACATAAATTACTTTATTTCCTATCTACTCCCCTGTTTATTTGAGTCTTTTACAGAAATTACAGGGCATTTCCATATTTTTTGCACTGTATGGTTTTTGCTAAATGTTAAGTTCCACAGTGATGATTATTTGCTAAATACTGTTTTTCTCTCTGGCAGGTATGAACAGGCGGAATACATTGAAAGAGAGTTAGAACAGATGGGGGATCATATTAAAGGCATAATTCAGACTGTAAATGCAAATCAGGTGCAGCATTTATAGCTCGAGTGTTTTTTAAGCCTAAGTATATTTTCCCCAAGGAAACACATTTGAGAAGCATGCTTATGTTTTTTGTAGGGTGGAGATATGGACACAACTGATGGGGTTAGTCCACTGGACATTGTTGTACGGATTTTGAACAATCAGTTGAATACCCTTGTTTGGATTGATGAGAAGGTTTGTACAATTTCCATTTCTTGTATATTTGACATTTGTTTTATTTGTTCAGTGACATGTTTTATCATTTACAACAAATGAAATGAATGTTAAGCTATGGGTACAGAGTTAAGGCTATATCTCAGGCATCTAGGCTGTCACACTCTATTCAAGATTTTCCAGAATACTGGATTTTACCAAATAAAACATGTTGACATTCAGTTTATATTCCTTGGATAATGTCAAGTGGATATGTTCCTTTTCTTTTACTACCAATGAAATGAATTATCATTTACAACAAATGAAATGAATGTTAAGCTATGGGTACAGAGTTAAGGCTATATCTCAGGCATCTAGGCTGTCACACTCTATTCAAGATTTTCCAGAATACTGGATTTTACCAAATAAAACATGTTGACATTCAGTTTATATTCCTTGGATAATGTCAAGTGGATATGCTCCTTTTCTTTTACTACCAATGAAATGAATTGTAGCCTAGGTGTACAGAGTTAAAGCTATGCCACAGTAGGCTGGCACTCTATCCAAGATGTTATTGAATACATTCAGTTCATATTCCCTGGGTAATATCAACTGGACATGCTCCTTTTCTCACACATTTTTAGTGCTTTGTTGCTTGGAAAATGGAAATGGAATTGAACTTACTGCAGTAACTAATGTCAGAATGCATGTAAAATTCCTTTCTTTTAGAAAGGAGAATACTGAACTTGTTTTGAATGTGCTTTTGCTGCATTGAAAGAAGTTTAAATGGATTCTGATGCCATGTACAGGCTGGTGAGTTATCAACACGCATCAATAAACTTTCAGATCATGGAGCTGCTTTGGATCGAACTCTTCCAAGGTCAAGATATTGGATTGGTTGACAGTGAAGAGCAAGGAAAGTCACATTTTCTGTGAGCTGTAATTTTTAGTTAGAAACTTTTGATTTCAAATGCACATTGGAAGCAAATCTGACAACTCTTTGCTCATTACAAATTTTTGCACTTAAATAATGTTTTCATATTGCACGTTTCATCAAAATAAATATTGTTATCAGCATGGATGATCTAGCTTGTGGTTCATGGAGTTTATGTCATGATTTCAAATGTTGAGATTTGACAACTCGACTTTGAATCATAAAAAAACATTCATGGCGGAGTCTTCACAACCTGTAATTTTGAGCCAGTTGATTTCTTGTACAGTTCAAAAGTATAGATGATTATGATGGTAGGATGTACTTGGAAATGATTTGAAACGTCTTTATTTGAGTGCTGTTCATAACTGTCATTTCACCACTTATTCTGAAACCTATTGTACAGTGAGGAGATTTATTACATTGTTTTGAATAGTTGTTCTGGAGCGTAATGTTGCTTTTGAAGAATATTAGTTCTCTGGTTTGTCAGATTGTTTTTGAAGAACACCAAACAAATTATGATGTCGATCATTTTTTAACTGATGACAAAAAGCTAAATGATGATGATGTTTTCCTTTTATAATTGATTCTACTCATGCAACTAGTATGGACACAGTTTCAGAATGCTAAAATGCCTTATTGACTGAAAACCTGTTAAATAATTGGAATCATCACGCCTTCTATATTTTTGCTTCTTTACAATCTATAGCTTCCAATTTGGATGGAAAAATGTACATTTATTTTTGTGTTGTATTGCTATATGCAAGGTGGATAATGTGAGCTATCAGATAGAAGGGATAACTAAATAATGAAAGCTGAAACTAGACTCTAGGTAAAAGCAATCATTATCTAAAGTTTGCATGTTGGCTGCATTGCTACTTCAAAGAATTGTTTGTTTGCACCCGATTGCCCATGAAGGGTGAAATGGGTTGTCCACTGTTCCTCTCCAAATATAACAATTCCAAAACTTTATTGCATGAAGAAGTGAAGTTCAATTAGGCATTGAGTAAACAATCTCAAATGGGGTTGTTTGTCTTCTAATTTCTTTATTTAGCTATAATATGGATTAGAATACACATTTGTTTTCCATTGGAGAGCATGCTTTGATAATAACATCAGACAAACATCTCTGCTGTCACATTTGAGCAGAATCCCAGAAAAATCATTTGTTTTGTTTATACCATCAATTAAAAATTGGCACAAGAAGAAATTGATGGTAGTAACAACATGATTGTATACCATCAAGGCTTACAAGTAATAAAAGTATAATAACACCTTAAAGCTCATTAAACTGTTGATGTTAATGGCAGCTGTGGGCATCATACTTCCAGGCTCGAGTTCTATGCAAGCAATAAATTAAATGTAGCCTTATGGCTATTTAATTTATACATGATCAATATCTTATGTGAAGAGGTGCTTCTCTAACAAACAATAAAATAAACATTAATTATTGTTAATAATTAATTTTATGGGGCCGACTTGAAGAGACGTGAATTTCTAGAGAGGCCGATTTGCATCATGAAGAGATGCGTCCTTTCTATAGATGGGTATACATGAGAGATCATTCACATCCATTTGATGATCAAGTTCATTCATTGTAATTCACATATTCTTGAAGAAGTTCATGCCTAGCAGCAAGTCATCATTTCTGTAGCAGCAGATCGATCTCAAGGAGATATATAATATTCTGTAGCAGCAGATGGATTTCAAGGAGAAACATATTCATGTTGTAACTTCGCATCTAGGAGAGATGCTATTATTCATTTTATCAAATTTGGCTTTGTGTTGTGCAGATTTCTGCTCTTACTCTTGAAATATATAAGCAATATATTTGTTGGGTTTTTCTCCTCGAGTTTGGAGGGTTTTCCCAAGGTGTCTGTGGTGTTCATTGTCTTAAGTGTTACATTTTCTGATTGCTTTCATGTTTGATCATAAAAAAAACTAACATGGTATCAGAGCGGGTTTAGAAAATATCTGTTTAGATTTGTTAAGCATTTTGAAGCTGAGTGTGAGATAAGACAATTTGTAGAAGGATAAGCGAATCAAATGGTTGGTTCGAAAGAAGCAATGGTGATTTAAGATCTAGTGAGCATTTATTGTCATTACCAAGTCCACAGATTATCGGGCTCGTGATTGCAGTAAAAGCTAAATTCGGCATAGTGCAGAGGCTTCATTGTCGACATCAAAGTCTTAGATTGAAGATTTGCAATTTCAAGCCTAAGGATTCTGAGTCTACATAGGCTTCCCTTGTTCATGTATTTAATGTAATTAAGGTGCATGCGAAGGAGATACTCATTGAGGTTTAGAAGAGCCCTTGTATTGGGCATATCTTTTAATACCAATTTATGCAATTTGGAGATTTTCAGTCTTTGCTAAAAACAGTGTTGCTTATGGTCACTCTGTGTGAGGAGATTATGAGCCTTCTAGAGAATGCTACCATTTACATCTGGTTGTGTTTAGTTTTGGGACTCTGAGTGAAGTCTGGAGATGTGTGGAGAGCCATCTTTGCATAATGAGGTTGCAGTTCCTGTTCTTTATCAGTGCTATGCAATTAAGAGATAAGTATTCTTTTCTTTATACTTTTTAAATTTGGGGTAAAATTCAGTTTGCTGAGTTGTGCAAATCTGACATAAGTTATTTGAATCATATTTTGTGTTGTCTAGTCATCGAGTTTATGCAGATTAGATGATGATCCTACACAATGTTCCCGTCCCGTGAAGATTTCAACTCCAATGTTGTGTGATCAGGTGAGTTGAGCAGGCACAGTGCCCATTTTGACGAATTGCATTACAGTTGAACATCTTGACGGAGAAAGCGCCATCAATACTTAGAGCAGAAGTATAGATACATATGTATGATGAGGACTTAGTGAAGGATGCTTAAGACGATGAAGATCTTTTGGCATTCAGTTGCAATTGAAGTCAAGAGTTTTGCATTGAGAGCAGCAGTGATTGACGCCACTAAAAAGGGCGGAGAAAGCATATAGTGTGATCGTTGTTTGAGGACATCATTCCCTCATTTTCTGCGTACGGGATTCTGATCTCAATGAGATAAGTATTTCATGGTCAAATAATATTCATGAATTTTTATGTAGTCATTAATTCATGATATAACATTGAGATAGTGAATCATCGTATGCTTCTAGCATTGGTATTTCTCTTTGGGACAATTGAGTTCTATGAACTTTTAGTAATCTCTCCTTAATGCTTTCAGGACGGACCTAGAAGCATAAGAGATTGCTTTCAAGAGAAGAAGAGCTTGACACAACTTGCAACCATGGGACCGAGCTGGTGGCTGAAGTTTTCTTTTGAAGAGGAAGAACCTATTCAGGTTGTCATTGTGATCAGTTCTTCGAAGAGGAGGAATTAACCTTCAGAGGGAGTCTGAAGCAACCTTGGACGAGGAGGTCAGGAGGTTGATGTAAGTACTTGGAGATTCAGAGGGAGACTATTGATCCTAAAGAAGATGATGAACCAGTTGAGCCTTTGGAACCTACTAACGGGCCTACCAGCATTGTTATTGGTAGAAAAAGACCTCTATGGGCTTGGCGAACAATGCATGAGGCATAAAACTTTGCAGCCTCGAGAGCAACATTCAGAGAAAGCAAAAGACCTCAGAAATTTTCAAGCTATGTTGCATTGATGAGCCAAATGATTGAATCTGAGCCTTCCAGTTTTGAGAAAGCTTCAAGTCAGCAAGTATGGAAAGATGCTATGGTTGAAGAATATCAATCTATCCTTAAGAACGATGTTTGGGACATTGTACCTATACCTAAAGACAAATCTGTTGTATCTTCTAAGTGACTTTTCAAGATCAAGCATGCGACTGATGGAAGCATTGCGAAGTAAAAGGCTAGATTTTTGGCTAGGGGATTCTCTCAAAAAGAAGGAATAGACTATGAGGAAACATTTGCTCCAGTTGCTCATCATACCTCTATCAGAACTATCATTACCATTGCAACATTGAAAGGATGGAAGTTACACCAGATGAACATGAAGACAACATTTCTAAATGGTGTAATTGAAGAAGAGGTATACATTGAGCACCCTGATGGATTTGAGGTTCATGGGAAAGAGTCATGTTTGCAGATTGAAGAAAGCATTGTATGGCCTTAAGTAGGCTCCTCGTGCTTGGTATGAAATGATTGATCGATACCTGTTGAGTTTGGGCTTCTCCAAGAATGATGCAGATTCTAATCTATATTTCAAGGTAATTGATGGTGAAGCCTTGATCTTGGTTCTCTATGTTGATGATCTATTTCTTACTGAAGAAGAACACCTCATCATCAAATACAAGAAGAAGTTGGCTTCTGAATTTGAAATGAAGGATCTTAAGTACATGCACTACTTCCTTGGTTTAGAAGTGTGGTAGAAGCCTAATGAGATTATTCGAAGTCAAGGGAAGTATACAATAGACATCTTGAAGAGATTTGGTATGTCTACACCTATGGAAACCAATTTTTAGAAGAGGCTGCAACTAGTACAGATCTGGTGGATCCTACCATGTACAAGCAGTTGATTGGATCGTTGATGTATCTAGTCAATACTAGACCAGATATTTGCTATGCAGTGAGTGCACTTAATCAGTTCATGTGTGAACCAAGGCAAATGCATCTAGTTGCAGCTAAGCATATCCTGAGATACTTGCGTGACACAGTTGGGTACGGCTTGAGATATTCTTTTGGTGTGGACTTGAAGCTGTATGGTTATATTGATTCTGATTGGGCAGGGTATGCCACTGATCGGAAGAACACCTCTGGATGTTGTTTCAGTTTAAGGTCTGCGATGATTTCCTGGTGTAGCAGGAAGTAGTCTTCAGTGGCACTAAGCACCGCAGAGGCCAAGTACATTGCAACGTGTGTGGCAACTCGAGAAGCAATGTGGCTTCAGAAGCTCCTTACAGGATTGTTTGGACAATCATTGGAGCCTACTATCATTCATTGTGATAATCAAAACTGCGTGAAGCTTTTTGTCAATCCAGTGTTTTATGACAGAACCAAACATGTTGAGATCAAATACCACTATATCAGAGATATGGTATTGAGGAAAGCAATTCAGTTGAGATATATTAGCACTTATGAGCAAGCGACAAATATTCTCACCAAACCCCTCTCCTGAGTAAAGTTCGGGTACTTCCGAGACAAGCTTGGTATTGTGGAGAATGAAGCCCTAGCTGAGAGGCAGTCTCAGCTTCAATGATCTTCTATGATTTTCTTTAATGCATTTCTCTCTGTAAGAGAGATTTAAGGTGCAAACCCTTGTTTCCACCCTCTAGGAGTAGCCAAGGTGGATGTCATGTGTGTGACTCCATGACATCACGTGAGAGAGTCCGTGATGATTTTCTTGTACTTGTGTTTATTCACCCTTTGGGAATAGCTATGGTGAACGTCATGATGAGATGACGACATCACGTTGAGTGATGGACATTTGTGCACATATACCATACATGGGTGTAGCCATGATGGTTGATATCATGATGAGGTGATATGCTCTTTTCCACACATGGGTGTAGCCATGGTGGTTGATATCATGATGAGGTGATATGCTCTTTTCCACACATGGGTGTAGCCATGGTGATTGACATCATGATGAGGTGATATGTCTTGCACAACTGGAAGTATTCCTCCCTAGCTGAATACTTCCAGGCTCAAGTTCTATGCAAGCAATAAATTAAATGTAGCCTTATGGCTATTTAATTTATACATGATCGATATCTTATGTGAAGAGGTGCTTCTCTAACAAATAATAAAATAAACATTAATTATTGTTAACTAGCATTTGCCCCAGAGGGGGTGCAAGGGTTACACCGATAGAATACTATATAAAAATAAACACGGTAAGAAAGTGTAGTTTGAAATATATTCAAGCTTGTTTGCAAAATTTACAAAATATTTGTAAAACATATTTGGTGATAGAAAATTGAATGAAAGATTTGTATCTATTTCATTTGTGGTGATTGTGTAGTTGATTATTTCATGTGCTAGTATGAAATGAGTCGACACATAGTTAGTTGTTGCATTTTGTTCCTACATATTTAAAGAAGAAGTTAGTGGACGTACATTAGAAATGCATACTTGGTTTTATGTAAACGGTATAAGTTGTATAAAAAAGTGAAAGTAAGTGTTGGAGAGGAATTGTAGGTGAGATAATATAAGATTGTTAGCATGTTAAAAGAAATTGTTGAATATAAATCAAACACATGCACATGATGAAATTGTGAGTAAATATATGAATATGAAGTTGTATAATAAGATGGTAAGAAAAAAAAAAAACAAATAAAGTTTATGTTAGATTCTAAAAACAACAATGGGCCCCAGTTGTTGCAATCCTACCATCTACATGCTCTTGATTCTTAATTTTTTTAATGCAAATGTTGTGATTGTGATAAATGTTAAACACCTTTCAACCATAATTTGTAATGAGGAAAAAATTTCGTATCTATATAAATGGAATATAGGATCTTGTTCTTTATCTTGTGTTGTAGGAGAGGAACTATTTATTGTGCTTTTGGTCTCTAATAAGGTTATTGAAATATTTCATTTTTTTTCAAACCATTTTTAAAGTCTTTTGGTGGGTTATCCACATCTGCAATGAAGACCTGTCACATGGATGCTGGTGAAATGAAGGTCATGTTGGAGGTCTTATCTATCACACACAAATTTTGAGCATGGAAAATAATATGTAATTAGATTATACAAAGCTCTCCTCAAAACTCGATAAGAATACATATTTGTCACAGATGTTGTCTCTATAGGTATTAAATGGTGAGACTACCTTACAACTATCGAGCCACAATTGACAAAAAAATACGTGCATAAATTAGATCATGGCAATACATGGGCTTATTACTCTCAAGGAATTATTAATGAGGTTGCCAAATAAAAATATTCATATGGGAAAAAATATGATTTAATTATGAAATCTTCTCAATGACCAGCTACTTACTCTCAAGGAATTATTAACGAGGCTACCAAATTGACCTTTTAAACACTTAGTGATATTGAATAACATATCATAAAACATTTTATAAATTGTGGAGCTAAGCTTCATTGCTTACTTGTTTAGAGCTAGAAATCAGGCTTCTAGAATTTTTTGTTGTTGTTGTTGTTGTTCTACTTGTAAATCATGTGCCCTCTCTTATAACATTTCCCTTCACTCTACTATTTTGTTGCTATTATGTTTCCCTCCCATGCCATTGAACTAAAGTGACAAAACAAAGTTAATCGCTATGTCAGCCTTTCAAACCACTAGAAAATTATGTTTAGATAAAAATTTGACCATATCTTGTTTGGTTAATGTACACCTCCCTTTAAATTTAATCAATTTAGTGAGCACCATAGATTATTTAGGTCTTTATATTGCTTTGATATTCATGTTTACAAATTTGAGTTAGTGAAGGGACACATCACTTACTCAAAGGTAAATAATTGTAAATAAAATTTAGATCATGAAGGCTTGAAGTGGGTTTTTCAAACTTTGTGTTTCAAACCGTTGGCACACGAGATGATTTCGATGTCCATTTGGGTTCCTATTGAAATCGTCTCAATTAATTATATGTTTGCCCATATGAATATTTTATTTAGGCTACAATTAAACTAAATTTTTTATTCCAATTAAAGATAGATTCTATGTCAAAAATATACAAATTACTCAAGTTAAAAAATCAAATATCTATCATAAACCTTCAGAACCATCCTCGCTACCAAATACAACATTGATTATGGAAAACACATTTTTGGCCTTTGAAAAAACCCAAGGCTGCCCAAAGGATGAAAGTAAGGGAAAAATATATCATCAGAGGATTTTCACAGATACACATAGTTTTGTTTTAAGTGGCATTATTTTTAGAATTTACATAATTTTAAGCAGGAACACATTATCTACAACCATGATTTGTTTTTAAAAAACAAAACCAATAACAAGAAAAAACCTTAACCCAAAGAGGGGAGTAGAAATAACACACCACCAAAAGGAGAAAAGAAAAGTGTGTTTTGCCTTTGCAAACATCCATCTTACAACCACTATATTCAACCTCATCTATCCTCTAAATTGTTACCTTGCTTTCATGCTCTAGACTTTTAAAAATATGTTATAAAGAAGATGTAAAGACATAAAAAGTAAAACATTGAAGAATTTATTTACAACACAAAAAATTCAGTCCCAAATTTCAATTGAAAAGTTTTATAAGATCTGAATTCCTTGGAATCTAAGTTACCGATTCATTTTTGGATTCCAGTACGGGTACGCGAATCCGGTACAAGATTCGGTCAAAAAAAAATTGGGGTTGGGTACGGCTTGGATTTGGAAATACAAAAAACATATAAAAATAAAAAATATATACATATTTGCAACAGTAATTGAGTTTAGAATACACCACCATATTAATAGTCTAATAACATAGCAAAAATACATCACCACTTTCATAGTCACTAAGTCAAATATTAAAATATTAATGATTACTCGAATGTCATGATATAAATTTATAAATTAAAGTTCAAACATAAAATGTCAAGTGTTTACAATCAACTATTATTGATCAATGATCAGTTTGAATCATATGGGTCATAAAAAAAAGCAGCATCATCAGCATCATTAGATGATACATTTTGTGTAGAACCACAAATAGCATTAGTGGCACTCGCACAAGCACTGCCACTAGCACTAGCATTACCACTCTCATACTCAGTAGCTGTTTCAGGCTCATACTCATCATCAATATCAAGTGCAACTAAGTGACTTGTGGAAGCATCCAAGTCAAGATGCTTTGGCTCAATATCCCACCTCCTTGTGTCTCCTTCTTTGTAGGAACTTTGCTTATGTGTAAGGAGGCGCAAGTTTGAATGTACATACATCAAGTCCTTTGCCTTTTTTGAATGTAGCCTATTGCGTTTTATTGAGTGGATGAAGGAGTATGTGCTCCAATTCCTCTCAGAAGACGATGAATTAGCAACCTATTAAGACCAAATTAAATAGTTAAGAGTTGCAAAATTAATAAAATTATAAATTAAAATTAAAATTACAAAATAGAAAACTTACTTGGGATAAAATTTTAATTGCAATAGGTTGGAGGTGCATGTATTCTTGCCCATGGAAGTACCACCAACTATGAGAATCCACCCTGACCTTGTCTCGAAGAGCATCCATATTTTGATCAACACTACCAGAGCATGCAAAAGCCATGAACTCAGCCCTCACTCGATCACGTTGGTCACGATCACTGAAGATTCTGCGTAGTGTTGCCTTGTACCCTTGAGCCACTTCAATATCCCTATATGGAGCAACTCTTGATGAAGTAGAAAGTATCTCAGGACTATAATATTTGGGACTCAATACAAAAGCGAGAAGATGCAATGGAGTGGTCATTTTGTTCCATCTATCAACCATGATTTCTTGTAGCTCTTTGAAGAATTTTTCTTTAGGACCTTCCTCTTTTGCATTGATGATGGTTTTCATATTCTTAATCATTGAGTCAATACCATCACATACTTCTCCCAAACAAGGTCTATCCATGTCTGTGTAACGGATCATGCTCAACATAGGCCCAGTGAAACTAACCAGGTACTCAACACGATCCAACCAACTATCATCTAGGATCCTTTGCTTGACCCTATTTGCCCTTTCATTGCTAGATTGCCTCCATATGGACCAATTAGGGCTGATTACCATGGTACAAAGTGCCTCACGAACCTTTATAAGTCGCCTCAACACAATTGTGTTGGAGGCAAAACGGGTCTCAGCAACCTGTTTGGAAATCAAAATCAAAATTAAAATATAATTTAAATTTATAAATACTTTACAAAATCAAAATTTAAAATCAAAAGAAATTTAAAAATTTAAAAATATTGAGAATTAACTTACCTTTAACAATTCCAATTTTGAGAATTGTTTGAATATTCCTTGTGTCATATGGTGGTTGGTGACAAACATTTGGATGTCTTCGCCCTCAGCATACAACTATTTGATCCACTCAATTTTGGATCCAATTTTTTGTAGCATTAGATTGAGGGAGTGGACAACACAAGGTGTCCAAAAAATGTGGGGATACTTCTCCTCAATCAATAACCCTGCAACCCTACAATTTTTGGCATTGTCGGTTACAACTTGCACAACATTTTGATGGCCCACTTCTTCAATAGCTTGGCAAAGGATGTTAGCAATAAATGGACCATATTTCACTTGTCCTTCACAATCCATTGCTCTCAAAAACATTGCCCCTTTAGGGGACACGACAATAAAATTGATCAATGGGCAATTTTTCGCATCTTTCCATTCATCATAAATGATGGTCACCCCTGTTTCGATCCATGAATCCCTTATGGGCTTCAAAGAGTCTGCTATATGTTTCACCTCTTTCTCCAATAAGGTGCAACGCACCTTCTCAAAACCTAGGCCCTTATACCCCTTTGGAGCCTCATTAATAGATTTCACCATTTTTTGCCAATATGGTGAACAAACAACGCTGAATGCCATTCCATTGGCATAGACACATCTTGCTATGTCTTGATCAATAATATCTCTTGCCTCATTCTGAAATGAAGCTTCCAACGGTCCCTTAGATCTTTTATTTGATTAGGGCACAATTTGCTGTTGAGGGATGTTCATAAATGGATGGCTTTGTGTAGGTGGAAGATAAGTAGGTGGTGGTGCAGGGGGTTTCATGGATCAAGATCCTTTCCTCAAAGGATGGCTTGTTTTAAGACTACTAGCTTTTTGCTCTAATTTTTCTTGCTCAACAATATATTTCAACACTACGTCATCTGGAAGGCCTTTGCCATCACCAGAAGGAGGTCCTGGACAAGGTTTGATGCCATTATCAGGGATCTTACACAAGTGGGCTCTCACTCGACTATATGAGCTCGTATATTGAACTCTACAATGACTATAAATCCAAATAAATACTCCACCACCTGGACATTGTTGAACCATTTCTACATATTTCCAAAGGGGAGAGGTTGCATTTATTTTGAAACGAGATTGGCTTGAGGAAGAAGTGGATGCCATTGTAATACCTAAGGCACAACAAATTGAAATAATTTTGGTATTGAAATTTGAAACTAAAAAAACTTAAAAGAATGAGAACAATCAACAAAACAATAAAAACAAAACAAAATAGTTCATTTGTTAAAAAAAATGTAAGAAACAAATTAAAAAACTTCAAAGAAACCTACCTCTTTTGAAAAAATCTTGTTCTACAATCTTCTTGGCAACGAACGGACACTTTCAAGTGCTTAGGAATAGCACAACAATCAACTTTGAACAACCAACAATCAACCTTCAAGTCTATTCAAGCTTGTGCAAGCAAGAGAGAAAGTTCCGCAATGGAGGAAAAAAAACTTGTTTTTTATTCACAAATTGTTAAATGAGATTTTTTTTACCTATTTAGTGTGTTTGGAGGGACGAATTAGGGTTGTAATGAATATTAAAATATTTAGAAGTCAACATTCGGTCAAAATAGTGCAAAAAAAAAAAATATATATTTTTTTTCCGCGGATTGGGCGTTTTCACGCCTAGATTCATCGTGGATTCACCTTGGATTTGTTTTGCCGTATCCTGGACGAATCCGCAAGCACCTAATGAATCCAGATTGAATCCGCAGGCAAAATTCCATATCCTGGGCGAATCCAAGGCGTACCGTACCCAAATTTTGTACCCGATACGTATCGAATCGTATCTTGAGCGGTTTTTTGGCGAATCGGTATCTTAGCTTGGAATCATACAATCTAGAGACTACTTTGTAGATTGTGTGAAGTGTAGAGACACACAAAATTTCACTATTAGACAAAGTACCAAAATAATGGAAAAGACTAAATACCATCTAAATCCATTTCGATTGAATTAAATACCTGGCATCAGACGAATTACCAAAATCATGAAAAAAATAACTTATATGGACTAAATACCATCGAAATCCATTCTGATTGAATTAAATACTAAGATCATTTCTCCTCCAAATTTTAATTTTAAGAGACATACAAAAATAAAGATCATGTAGTACGCAAAAGGCATAGAAAAAACCTCAACCCAGAGAGGGGAGTAGAAACAACACAACACCAAAAAGGAGAAATCACGGCCACTAACTGAACCCAATTTGGAGACACCACAAAACATATAAATCATAATTATGGGAGTTCAAAAACTCTCTCATCTATCCGTGAGCGAAAAGGAATTTTCTTCCAGCAATCAAAATCCCAGTTGTAGACACCATTCCCTAAAACTGCCACAGTTTACACCTCACTGGCACCAACTCCACTGATGCTATTATACCTTCAACTTTGATACAAATTAATAATCTCTGTCTGACGCACAGAACGAGTTAAAACATTATTCTCAAGGCACAAAAGAGTATGGCCTGCTCACAACCTTGTGAATGCCCTAATGGCGAGAAATGGCCATATTCTTAATTAATAATTACTTGTAGCAAGTCTTGGCACAAGTCAAAGAGATTTCCCACATCTTTGGCAAGCTTGAGCATTCCTCATGCATACCTTTATTTATCTGATCATCCAACAACTCCTACTAAAGATGGTGAGGAGACCTACGTCATATTGCTATCTTCTACTTGGTTTTTGCCGTCCAAATAAGATTTGCAATTCTGAGTGACTTGAAAACATTGATAAACCTGAAACGCCTCCATCTTGATAGTGAAGAAGATTCTTTGATTTCAGATGGGGTAATGGGAAACATGCATAAGATGCAGAGTCTATGCTTAAGAATGAAAAAGATGGAGCATCTTCCAAAAGACATGACAACCATGATAGAGTTGTGTGAACTTCAGCTACGGGAGTGGCTAAAATTGCAGGAACTTCCTAGTTGGGTTTGTGATTTCTTGGAGCTACTGTTTCTTTGCTTGAAACGTTGTTGTAGCCTGAGGAACCTCCCTTGTCTAGAAGAGGTCGGTTCTGTAGAGAAAAAAAAAACCCCAATTTTGGAAATAAAATTATACACATATTTAGTTGTAATTTTTGGGGAAAAGCTTTTTGAAAATTGAATTTAAAAAATTAACACTATTGAGACAGAAGAAAAAATTAATGTGTCTGTCACATGCACAATACTTCAGAGAAAATCCTTAGGAGTGGGCTCTTCTGAAAATAGGTTGGAAAGCGGCATCAACTTAAAACGCAAAATTCCTCCAATGTAACTGGTAAAAGCATTAGAGGGTGACTAGCTGTTGTGTTATAATGAAAGGGTTTGTATTGAATCAATGTGAAAAATGAAAAAGATTATCTCCTTACAGTGTGTTTGTGTGCTCACCTTGTCATTTACCAATCTCATCCAGAGGAAGACCGTTTGAAATGGCGAGGGAAAGAGAGAAATAGAAGATACACGCAGACACAAGCTAAAATTCAATAAAGTCCTTGTCATTAAAGATTGTGAGGAACTGCCATTGTTGTGGGTTCTTGAAAATGTAGATTGTGAGGCGTTGATGGAATTGCCTTCTGAATTTGGAAGAGACGATGCGTTTCTTGCCTTGCAGTCATTGACGCTGAGGGGTTTGAAGATAAGGTCCATTCAAATCCATAGAAGGCCAATGCCCAAGCGCAGTCGTATGGTGGTGATGAAAGGCGGTGTGATAGAACATATTTTGAACGCAATCAAAGCCAAGATGTGAAATCTTAAAACCTAAATGCATTAAAAGTAAGGATATTTTCTAGGATATTTTCTGTCATTAATAGGGTGAGTATAGGCGAGTGAAAAAACTGGTGCAAGTTGTCTGGGTTTTCATTTATATCTGCTTTTCATTTATTGCGAGTAGATTGAAGCAGCGACTTAGGCACAACGTGAGGTCTGATTTCATGACGGAACCAATAACTAGCAAACCATTGGTAGTTTAACGGCAACTGGGAGTTGTTTCATCGTGTGAGACAGGTTTCAGTTAACTGAAACCTCACACCATATATAGCCTATCGGCTAATAATTAATTATATGGGGCTGACTTGAAGTGACACGAATTTCTAGAGAGGCCGACTTGCATCATGAAGAGATGCGTCCTTTCTATAGATGGGTATATATGAGAGATCATTCACATCCATTTGATGATCAAGTTCATTCATTGTAATTCACATATTCCTGAAGAAGTTCGCGCCTAGCAACAAGTCATCATTTCTGTAGCAATAGATCGATCTCAAGGAGATATATAATATTCTGTAGTAGCAGATTGATTTCAAGGAGAAACATATTCATGTTGTAACTTTGCATCTAGGAGAGATGCTATTATTCATTGTATCAAATTCGGCCTTGTGTTGGGCCTGAGTTGTAAGCAAATTTCTGCTCTTACTCTTGAAATATATAAGCGATATATTTGGTGGGTTTTTCCCCTCGAGTTTGGAGGGTTCTCCTAGGGTATCTGTGGTGTTCATTGTCTTAAGTGTTACATTTTCTGATTGCTTTTATGTCTGATCATAAAAAAACTAACATAAACTAGCAATCACACCTTGGTGTGCAGTGGGTATGTCTAAGAGGTCTAGAATATCAATTAGGGAGAAGTTTGTCTATATTTTGCATACATTTGTGCAATACATGAGGTCAATTGGTAGGCCATTTAGCAAATGATATTGTTTGTGTAACAAAGGTCTCAATAGAGAGGTGATAAATTCAAATAAAAAATGCATCCACTTACATGGATCCAAACATGACTGAAACAAAACCTTTAAATTAGGAAGATAATAAGACTTCATTACCAACATGTTCATGTTACGCTTGCAGTAGAGAGAGAGAGAGATAGAGGGAGAGATAAGGATAGAAAGAGGGAGATATAGAGGAGGCAAGAGTGAGAGAAAGGTCAAGAGGAACGTAGATATGGAGATGGAGAGGGGTAGGGAGAGGAGAGAAAGATCTCTCTACCTTACTCTCTTTTTTTCCCCCTATTTATCTCCCCCCTCTCTCTTTATCTCTCTACTATATATCTTTCTCTTATTTCTCATCATCTCTCTTTCTCACACTCTTTATCTCTTACTCTTTATCTTTTTCTCTCTCCCTATTTATTCTTCTATCTCTATATCTCTATCTCTTTTTCTCTCCCTATATATATCTTTGGCTCTCTCTTTTCCTCTCTTTCACACTCTTTATCTCTTACTATATCTTTTTCTCTCCATATTTGTTCTTCTATATCTTTACCTCTATCTTTGTATATCTCTGTCCCCCTCTCTATCTCTCTATTTATCTTTTTTCTCTTTGTATCTCCCTCCCCTCTATATCCACCCCCGCCCTCGCCTCTCTCTCTCTCTCTCTCTCTTATTTTCTTTCTATTTTTTCTCCCTTTGCCTCTCTATATCTTATCTCTATCTTCCTTAAATGTGAAATGGGTACATTGAAGAGGTTTGAAAGGTGGATTATCATTTGCTTAATCAAATGACATGCTACCCTAAGCATAACTCTCTAGGGACATGTGCTATCCTTGGATTGTTGGCATGAATCAACTAATCAAAAGTTTCTCTCTCTCTCTCTCTCTCTCTCTCTCTCTCTCTCTCAATAATGTTTAATTTTAAGTTTGAAATTTATTTATTATATATATTAGAATAAAAATTCAAAATATAATTATTCTTCAATAATTAAAATTTTAATAACACGAATAATTATAATTAAATTACTTCTAATAACTTTTAATTATAATTTGTAATTTCATAAAAATAAATAAATAAGTATAATAAATTTCAAACTTATATATCTAAATTAAAAATTAAAATATAGAATAAAGAAGTGCAAAGTACAAATATATCAAAATCAAAATATCAATAAAACAAATTATTTAAAAAAATACTAAATAATAATCTTTTTGAGTGAATAAATAATTAAATAATATAATTAAAAGCTAATAAAATATGTATGTAAAAAATATAATTATTATATTACAAACAATATTAACATTAATTGGGGGTTGGGGCCCTAGTTCAGTTGGCTAAATCTTAAAAAGTTTACAGCCCATAGTTTATAGGGAGCCGTGCTACTGAATTCCTGTAGTCTAATAAAAAAAAATAAAAAAATATTAACATTAATTGAAACATTAGTTGAAAGATATAATCAATATTAACAAATAAAAGATTATTACAAAATTAAATGTAAATATTATTAAATTGTTAAATAAATTTAATGTATAAAAATTAAAAACATACTTCAAATTAAATATTAAAAAAAAGCTATATTAAAATTGTTAAAGCTAAAATTTTAATTTTTATATTTAAAATTGCAAGTAAAACTAAATTTAAAAAATAAAAAAATAAAATTAAATCTATTAAAAAGATAAAAACTCAATTCAATTATTTTAGATATAGATAATATCGATTTGATTTATTATTTTTAATATTGACTTTTATAACAATAAATTCTATAATTCAATTTAAAATATGAAAAATTATTTATTTCATTCAATTTCAATAAAACTATGTTAATTAAAATATTTAATATAAACATAAATTTACTAAAACTTAAAAAAAAATGTTGATAGTACATATATGTCAATCTTAGTTTGTTTCTCAATTACATTTGTAATTAAGACTAAAAAGGATTTTCGATGGTACATGTGAGTACATGTTTAGTTTTTGTTTAGGTTTATAGCAAGTGTGTTTCAAACTATTACTTACATGTGAGCTTTGAGAATAATGTGGGGAGGTATATCAGATCTTCTCCAAATTGAAAGTATTACGGTAGCATGTGTAAATAAATATTATATAATTTTTTTGTTGTTGCACTGGGTATATTATTGAAGTTATTGTGACAAATCAAATAATTTTTTTTGGATGGTTGGTTTTAGGCAGGGTTTAGCTCTATTTGAGACAAGTATAATGGAATTAGTAGGAAATATCATTTGCTTACATGCAAAAGATGCGAGGAAATTATTGGGATCAAATTTTACAATTTCAACTATTGCTTAGATCCTAGCCCTTTTGTGCTTTAGGCATCATTTTGTTTGATATCTATAATCATTTTGAGAAATATTTTAATGAGTCCCCGTTGGTCAAGTTAATTTAGGTGATGCTCTTTTTCATCATCCATGTCCTTATCATTTGTTAGAAGTTGTAAAAAATAAAAAAATGTCTTTTAGTTTTAGTGTATTGGTCATTTTTTATTATTTTAACGGAGTTAATGGAATTTTAGTGGGCTATTGGACATCTTTAACTTGTAAAGTCTTGTTTTGACTTTGCATAAGATCTTTGTGAATTTCATCAAGCTCTTTATTTTTTTATCATTTTACTTTGCTTCATCCTTTTGCAGGATTTCGAAGACATCTAGATTAATTTTAAAAAGTCTATCTTGATGTTCACTTCTACATGTAAACTTCACATTCTTCTACTCCCTTATTACAGTTCCCATTTTCTCTTTTTGTAGAATTTCAATGGTTACTCGGACTTCCCTTCATCATTTTTGTGTTGACCTCCTTCCTTTGCCACAAGTCTTCCTTTTCCTCTCCATTGCAGATTTGTAGAGTGAATTAAGACTTCCTCCTTCTCTCCCTCCATTTTTTGTACTCCTCTCACACCATTTTTAATTTTCTTTACAAAAGTCTTGTCCACCTTTGAATATTCAATCTTTAGGTTTGTTATTTTTTCCCACACTTTCCTTAAGCTTTTCTTGCAAATTTCCATTAGACATTTGAACTTCCACTTTAATGTCCACCTTTGCATTGAAATATTGTGAAGGTTTCTGGGTTTTTCTTCATTTGTTTCTTGTGCGGAGTTCAATTTGATCTTTGGACATCTTGTTATCCCCCTCAACATCTCATCTTGATGTCCAATCCCACATGTTTTTCCCACATTCCTCTAGGTTGATTCCTTCACTTGTTCCACACCTTTTCAGAGTTTCAATGTACTACTAAACTTCCTTCCAATATCTAGTTTTTTAACAAAATCTCATATCTATTTTTCACGTCTCTTTTTTGGCAACAAATCCCTACATTTTCCACAAACACTCATTAGACCTTAATAGTATGTTATTAATGATTTGATTTGAACTTGAAAGTACTTTAGAATGATTTTCTTTCTTGAAAACATGTCCATCCTAAGAGTATGTTTTCTTGGAAAATCAATGTTGGATGATGAAGACCATGTTGCCATAAATGTGGTTGTTGAAGTTCCAAACACAAATGTTCTTCATGTCATTTTTAGGTTTACATTTTAGCAAATCTCGTGGGATTTCAACTCATCTTGCATGCCACATGGATGATATGTAGCTTTTCGTTAAATCTTTTCAAGCCATTCATTGACCAAATAAAATGCTATATATATCAAATTTTATTTTTATTTTTATTTTCAGGAACAAAGGTTGGATAATTCTCCATTTCCACACGATTGCAAATACTAAGAATTTCAAGGGTTTTGACTCCAACAAGTCCAATTCCTCATAGAGTATCATATTTTTTAAATCACAAAAAAGTATTCAATTTGTAATTGTATGTTTTCTTGGTCATTTTCAAATTTTCATGGGAATTTGTAAGTAGTGAATTTTGACAATATTCTAGCTTAAATTTACTTATGCCACATTTGTTGATATGAATGTAATAAGATTTGGTGAGTTTCAGACCACTTTAAGTCATTGTCAATCTTATATGGTCTCTTTCTTATTGCAAATAGATTTTTGGAGTTTGGAGAGAAATTATTAAGAATGTTTAGCTGTTTGACGTCATATCTTTGCTATTATTTAAATGTGTTTTTCTTATTGGTAAATTGTGACCTTGTAACCCACAAATAAGGCACCACTCTTGGAGATCTATGATTCACCATACATTTAAGCTAAAAAACATTTTTTCAGTACTAGTTTAGGATTATGAATGTTAGTATGTATACATTTCATGATTCAATGATTTATCTAGGGAAACATCTATAATGAGTCTTAAGGATTTTATCCTAGAGAATCTTATCCTAGAAACCTTCATCTTGCATAGTTGACATTGTTATTCCAACAATGATGGATATTCAACATTGATATCTAGCATTCACAGTACGCATTCGACGTGGATGAAGGCCTACTATACAACCGAAGGTTGTAGTGATAGGTGGTCTTAGGGGGGTGTCGTAGCCCGCTTGCATGCTGAAGGCGTTTTCGGTAACGTTGATTTTTTTGGGACCATATTTTTAGTAGTTTTTCCAAATGTTTGACATGTAGTCAAGTATGAGTCACACTTTCTATTTTTGAAAATTTTTGTTTGACAAGGACTCTACAACTCAGATTTCTTATACTCTATTGAATTCATGTTTTCTGTAACAGTTGAAGATTGTTGTAATTGCAAATTTCTTGAGAAATAAAATATGAAAGATCTTTGCTCGTGGTTTTTTCCTAGTTTAATTTTACCAAGTTTTTCTCGTAAATACTATGTTAAAGTTGTGCTTATTATTTTTCTCTATTTTTTGCACTACATTTTTTTTACATCAACTTAATATAAGTTGTGTACTAGCTTAGTTTTGGTCTAGTGAAATTTTTTGAGACTAATAGTGCATTGGATACTATAATTATTTTAATTGTCTAGGATCAATTGTGATCAATGTTGAGGATACCTCTAGGATCAATGTTGATATCCACTCTCAATAACCTTAAATCACTCACATTTTGTTGATGAGTAGATCAATCCCCTTTTAGGACAATATTTCCCTAGCTATGAAGTGAACCAATTCCTCTAAGAACGTGAACACCGATTTTAGGACCCTATAGAATGGTGTTGTTGCAGGTGTTTTAACAGTTATCAAGTACGTTTTATTCATTGTTAGATAAATGGCAATTTGGAAAAGACCTTAACAAGTTAATTTTTGTACAATTTTGTATTTTATTTGTGGTCAACTTATGCCAATAGAATGATACTATTTTCAAGATTAATATCTTGGTTTTCAATTTGAAAATAACTATAACACAATAAATGAAGAGAATATTAGTTCTTGTTCAATATTTTGAAGTTTCTAATTACTAATTCTTTTTGTCTCTTCTAATTGAAAAGTGGTGACTCTAAAAAAAATTATACTCAGTTCGCAAATTAAAAGACTTGAAGATGGAAATAAGAAAGTGATCCATATACAACAAGGACAAGAATAGGTTTTGAAATAAAGGAAAAAAGAGGAGTGTGTCCTAGGCCCTTAATGCAAAGAACCTAGGATTTAAGAGGTGTCCCTTTTCTCAAATTTTATTAGTAAATAGATCACAAGGTGTAAAGATTGACTTTCAACCCTAAGGTGAGACAAATAGACCTGGAAATGACTGGATCAAGCAATTCCTTAGGATAGTAGGGAAGATCTAAAAATAAATGGAAATGATTTGATGCATTTAAACTAATGAAACAATATGACCTAGAAGATAAAATGCAAATTAGTGAAGATACATAAATTAAAATGATAATTTGCAGTCAATTCTAAGAAGGGTCTAAAGACATGTACCTGGCACTAGAAACTTGTTTTGAACTTTGCTAAAGGACAAATTTTCCCTAGGAAGAATGGGTCTTGGTTAGGGTGTCCAAAATAAGTTTTGATAGTCCTCTGATGTTGGATCTTGGCTTCTGTTTGACATAGGTCCCACTATTGGAAAGACGAAAATAAAGTTTGCAACTTTATTTTTATGGATTGACAACAATGATGACAACTTGTGAAATAATGCAAAATTGCTCCTTTGAGATCTCTTTAATCCCTCTTCAACCTGTAATTTGCACATACAAAAAGAGGGAAAAATGTATGTTTGAATGGGGGTTTGCCTTGGTCAAACCCCAATTTGGGTAATTAAACCTTGATGGAAAGATAATGACAATTGATAAATGGAAGGAAATGATGAATGAACACTTGATTTCTATAACTCACCAAACCTTTAATGGCTTCCCTTAGAGGACTAAAGTCAAACACATCACTCCCAAGAACTTGATCTTGCTTTGCTTGAAGGATTTGGATACTTGAAATAATTGAATGCTTTGAGGATCAATAATGCATATTAGCCTTTTCAAGATGACATGAACACACATAAGCTTGAAAATGATGATATGATCTTGAATGCTGCAACAAATGACTGATAATTTTTTCTCTTGAATGCTCTTAACAGTAATATTTTCTCTTGAATTGATCTCATAAAGTGTGTTAGAATGCTTAGATTTGAATTGATAAAAATACTATGCATTTATAGGTGTTTATCTAATTTCCCGAAAGTTAGATTCCAAAATTTGACAATTGCATATTGAATTTGAATCATTAAAAGGCCGCCAAAAACATATTAAAAATTGGGTCTTAGAAGTTAAAGAGGACCCATTCGCCCTTGGGTGAATGGGTCCCGGTCCATCACACCACACATAATTCCAAGGTGATTAAAATATTAATTGCATTAATTATATGTTGGTTCTTCTTTTAAAAAATGAGAAAAATAAGGCTTTAGAATGCATAATTTAGAAAATTAGAAACTTAATTAAGTCCAAATTATTAAGGGACCCAAACACATTGTGAAATTGTAAAGGTATACAATTTCCTAGACTACATTTATCCCCCACTTTAGTGAGAGTATGAGCTCATGCTCAGATTCACACTAAAGTAGACAAATATGCATTAAGAGGGGTCTAAGTGTACAAATGTTAGAGAGATAGGATGCCAAAGATCAAGGAGGTGGCCAAATCCCCATGATCTAAGATCCCATGGAAAACCAACATAAGGACAAAGGGAAACACAATAATGTGAGGTATGTGTAGCAAGACAAGATACACAAGCATACAATGTTAACGCTAGTGCAAAAATTAAAAAAAATAATGGACTAGCATGGTTGCGTTGTTGTCCATAAAATGCGTTTACAAGTGAAAAATCACTATCCAATATACAAACATTAAATACTCACGGGCTAGTGAAAATATGTTGTTCACTAGGTGAGGAAAAAGGTAAACATGAAATACTCACAGACTAGTAGAATCTAGTGTCCACTAGGTGAGGAAAAATGATGAGAAACACACACTAAGGTCTACAAGGTGTGCACTCATAAAAATGATCAAGATGCTATGCCAAGATAACACTAAGTTCAACCTCTATGAACAAAGTGAAGAAAAAAATGTCAAAGTGCCAAATGTTAGAATGAAATAATGCCAATGTATGCCACCACTTTAAAGAAATTGCTAAACACCATATTGTGATAAATTACTTTAAAGTAGAAAATGATAAATGACAATTGATAAAAGGGCCATGCAAGCTTATTTGGAGAGCCCTATGCCAATGATACGTTTCCAAATAAAGCTACATCATGAAAAAGGAGGTTGCCCCCACATGCAATCTAAAAAATAACGTATTAGGGATCCACATATTCAAGGTGAGTGTATGTCTTTGCTAGAGTGATGTAATAGAGCTTGGAACCATCATCATTCCCCAAATAATTTGTGAACACATAGAGAGAGAAAATAAAGAGAAGATTTTGGCTCAACATGGAAGAGACCTAAATGTCTCAATGCCTTCCATCGTCTCCAAAATGAAAAATAAAATAAAGGAAAAGAACATGTTTACGACATATTGAAGAACGAAGATACAAATAGAAGAATGTCACCACAAATTCACTTCCTTTATATCCTTGCACCAACAGAGTAACAAGGGTCATCCAAATAAATATCACAAACATAAAGACATGCCAAGAAACACAATACATAGGATCACATTACATCCATGCAATCAAAAAGAACATAGAAAGAAAAGAAAAGCTAGTAAATCACATTCGAGCCAACCTCAAGCAGGTTGTCCACATCACAATCTCGTTCATCATATATGGAAGGTGGATAACTAGCCAAAGGGACAAAGAAAAGTGCCATACTAGGACAAGCATCGGGTTCAACATGTGGTTATTCACTTATGTTAGGAGGATCATCATGATTTATCCCACCTAGATTCATAGAAGTGGAAATAATAAATTTCATTCATTATGCAATTCTTCATCAACATTAGTAATCTCATCATCACCTTCTTGTTGGGTTTTTTCCTGTTGAACCTTGAAAACCCTTTAAAGGACACAACCAACACTTATGCTTAAGGACTTCAAGATTAGGGGCCAATGAACGAGAGATGGATTTAACACTTTTCTCCCCTACACTTCAGGATCTTTAGGACCTAGGTGAGTATCCCTATACGACACTGGATGCATACAAGTAGCCATGGTTTTATCACAGTGTCTAGCAAATAAGCTTCAAATAAATGAAAAGGCCCTATAGGGTTGGTTACACCCCTTATTCTCATTTAGGTTTAGGTATGAAGAGGAAACATAAAGAAAATATAAACTAAGAAAGAACGGAAAAGGTTATTTGAATATAAAGTTTGTTTCTGAGGATGGGGGATGAAAACCATGCAAGACTAGTGCTTGCCTTGGGCTACAAAGTCATATGTTAAGCGTTTTATGATGACATAACCAAACATACCTTGGGGGTCTTCTGAATAGATTACCACCTTATAATAACCCAGCCTACAAGGCTTCTATGCAAATCTACTTATAAATCCATTTGAAAACACAATAGCTTAACTACTCTCTACAAGCATTTACATCACTCCTTGAATGACATGAAAATAAAAAAATAGTTCAAACAAAAAATGTGTTTGAAGAACCCAAAATAATCTTGCTATCAAGATTTGAAAGACATTGTATTTCAAAGCTAGAGACAACTACATATCATCATATATTCATATATGCCACAGTTACAAGATACAAAGGTAGTGTCAAGTAATGATTGATAAACATAGACCTTCACCTTTTAACAATACGCCTTTTGTATACAACATCCACCTTATCAATACACAAAACTCTCCAAGAGGAAACTGACCTTAGAACCCTTAAAAAAAAAGACTTGCCTTTATAGAGGCATAACTCAAAAACATGACTAGGGGCCAACCCTAACCCAACTAGGTTACAAAATATTTTCCCTGGAGAAAAATCTAGCCAGATCTGAATAAGAAAACCCTCATTAATGACTTTGACATTCATGCCAGGCCCCCATACAAGCAATAAATAAAACCTTGAAAATTTTTGTGCCTTCACACTCACGCCCCATTTTGTTTTGGTAAAATGGGGACCCCCCTTTTATGCCTTTGTTTTGCATGTATTTGTTTTTCCTTTTCCTCTTTTTCCCTTTTCTTTTTTCTTTTCCCTTCTTTCCCCTTGTTTGTTTCTTTGTTGATTTGTTTTCGGGGGTTGGATGTCGAGCTTCCAAGGAAGGGTATACCTTCCTTATCGGGCCTGACCCCTGACCTTTCCTTGTCGCCCGTCGGTGGTTGCGTACAACTGCACCATTAATGTGAGAAACCAAATGGGTATTAGGCTAAAATTTCATTCATTTCATGACTACCCATTTGAACAAACTCTGTTCTCAAGAGCTCTGCAACTTTCCCATCCGCTGAACTTGCCATTACTCTCAAATTGATTGAACTATGTTTTCATGTGTGGAGGTGTGTGATAGTTTGCTTGATTGGTTCTCATTCATGGTGCATTCTCTTTGGCCGTTCATGTTGCTTGTATGCTCGTGATTTCCTATGTTTTGTGTTTCCCTAGTTCGTGTTTTCTTGTTCCTCTTGGGCGTTTTCTTAGTTTTTGTCCTGCTAACTCGAAATTTGCCTCTCATACTATTCAAGGTTGGTTAATTCCTATGGCTTTGGTTTATAAATTTCCTTAATTAACCTAATTGCATGGTGGGGGTTTGTGATTTTGGAGTTTGGGGGTTTTGTTTGTTTCGCCTCCATCCTTGTTTCTATTTGTCTTGGTTTTGATTTTGTCCTCAATCTGGTTTTGGCATTCTGCTGTTTGTGTTTCTTCTTTTTATTTTTTTCTTTTGCTCTTGCCAATCTTTGGCTGTTTTTGTCCTACTAGATTGAGTGTCCCTTTGGTGCGTTGATCGATGATGTTTGTGATGTCATCATCAAGTGTCAAACCTCGAGGTTCCTTGAGGTTTCTTCCTTTTATTTTTCAATGAATGATTCAAGGTTAATAACTATCAGTCTTTGAACCTCACAGCTTCCTGTTACTTCCTACTTGAAAATGTTTGCATAAGGAAAGAGGAAACTCCGATCATCGACCCCTGATCATGCCATAGAAGAAATCATTAACACCTTGGAACTTCGGCTTTTGAGGATGCCTTTTAACACATTTCTTATAGAGGTGGAAGTGGTAAGGAGTATGCCCAATCCCTGATATCTGACAAAATATTACACATTCAACTAAGGCACATAGACTTTCAAAATTTCCTTTTGGATGTTAAACATTTGACTTCATTAGGTTTCAACTTGAGTTCATGCCTTAGCACTTCCAAGATTCAAAACACACTTCGGGTTTTGGACTTCACAAGTTTCCTTTATCTCATACCTGAAGACATTTGCAAGGGGTAAGTGTAAACTCCGATCCTTGACTTACGACCTTTACCTTTGAATTACAAAATTTGATAGATGACTTTCAGACTTTGGGTATCAAGAATACCTCTTAGCCGTTGCTTATAGAGGTGCAAAGGGTAAAGGGTATCTTTGTTCCTTGATCTCCGATTATACACAATGAAACGCTTAGTCAAAATTTTGGTTTTTATATGGTTCTTTCAGACTTCAGGTGTCGAGGGTGTCATTTGTATGCTTCCTTATAGAGGTAGTAGGTATGATGGATCCCCAACCTTTGACGTCCCCCAACATAAGGAATTATTTTTGCCTAAATGATAAAAATGACAAGTGTGCTTTCATTTAATCTCTTTTTAAAAGGATCAAGTTAGATGAATAAAATGTAAATCAAACTTCGAGTGTTGGGATTTTGCTTTGACATATAATACAACTAAACGGTAAGTCGAAAGGTGAAAATCCACACTTCGATTCTCGAAATCCTTTCAGACTTCATGAGTTGGGAATACTATTTACACTATGTTGATAACAATAACATGAAAGGGGTAAAGGAGATATCCAATTCCCGATACCTGATCAAGCCTAAAACATCTTTAGAGAATTATCATTGCAAGCAAAGGGTGAAGGAGATTTCTGATCTCCGATACTCAATGGTATAAAACTCAATAAAGATAATTTATCTTCTAAACAAGAGATAAAGGGGATCTCTGATGTTTGATGTCCGATTGAACCTTGTCATACTTAAGGAACCTTGATTTAAAGTAAAGGGTATGAGGGAACTCCAATTCTTAACACCTGAAGAACAATACAAAGGAAGTTAAAATTTAAAATGCACATCTCAATGGTATTAAGCCCGAAGGTTGATCCTTGAAATCTTATAAATTTCTTTATGATAGGGTATAATTTTGAAATGTAAGGTTTATGGTATCTAACTTGGCTTGTGTTGGTAGGGTTTTCTTTCCTTGAATATGTAAATGGTAATATATGGTGCATGTGTTTCCAAAAAGGATGCCACTAAAGGATTATGGTGATATGAAGCTCCAATTTAAAGGTTATCATCCACCTTCCAAGATATTTTCCTCTTACATTGAGTTTGGAGACACTGACCTAGGACATGTCAACATGGATGAGTTCAAGAGAAGGATTAGTGATATTGGTGCCAAAACTTCAATGGAAAGGGCTATTTCTAAATAATGATTGGTGGAGGCTATTGCTTTCCCAGTTATAGTACAATCTCTGGAATTAGTATTGACATGTGCCCAACACTATGTTGTAAGTATATGAAGATGGTGTTGTCATTGATGTCAATAGTATGAGCAGGAGATTGTTGCAAGAGTATGTGCAATTGGTATTGAGTTGGTGTTGTCATCTATGTTGTTGCATTGATGATGCTTTGATTAGTTGCATTATGTTGTCATTAGTAAGCTACTGGTGTCAACCTCTAGTGTTGCTTTGATAAGATTCTATCTATGGTTGAGTTGCTATATTGTAGTTGGTTTAGAAGTAATGAGGAAGTGTTGAAGTTAATGAGGATGTATTTTTGGTGATTGGTTTCCAAGTTCTTTTGAGAAAATTTAAATAAAAGAGGAAATAGTGTGTTGTAGTGGTGTTTTGTGTTGTAGAGTGGCATTTTGGTTTTTCTCCTCATTTCTTCTAGGTTAAATATCTTCTTGTGTGATTTAGATATGTTGATTAGAGGTGTTAAGAGGTGTTATATCAGAATTTGGTGTGTTAAATAGTTGTGCAAAAGAATTTATGTTTACTAGTGTGTGAATTGTGTATTGCAGAGGTGTCTAGGAGAAATGATTTTGCTCCACATTTCTCCGTAGTCTAGTTTCAGGTCTTGTAGACCTAGAGGTGTGCTAATAGTGTTAGTATCCTTCTTCAATTGAAGTGGTTTGAGGTTTGGTGCTTTAGAAGCCAATTTTCCGAGTTACAGTGTACACGACAAAGTTGTTTGAGTGTATTGGGTGTGTACATTCTTTAGGTGAAAGTTGTTGCAAAGGAATTTGTTGGATTTCAAGTTGTTCATGAAATATTCAAGATTGTGTTTAGGTGATTTTTTTTGTCTGTGAGTTGTTGTTGGATCAAAGGAAGCATGTACTTAAATTTTTAATGGTGTTTACATAGGTTCGACTGACCTTGGCTGTTTAGAAGCTACTTCGGTGTTTGTGGAAGAATGGCTTGGTGTGTGAGAATAGATTTAGGTCCTAGCTAAGGTGTGTTGTGGTCCACCTTCATTCATTTTGACTGTGGGAATGTTTTGGTGTTGACCTAATTTGAATTTTCATGGGTGAGGTGCATATCTGACCTTGGAAAATATTTTCAAGGTTGAAGATGGTATAAATAAGCACCGAGTGAGTAAGGGATGTAGTATAAGCAGTATGTGATGCAAATTGCAAAGTTTTAATGTGCGAATTTGAGAAGTGCAATGTGAGATTTCATGTGTTAGATTGCTAGATGCAGTGAGAAAAAGGTGTCTACAATTATTCAATCAGGATGCAAAGGTTTTAGTGACATTGTGGTGAATTTTCCTATTGCATTGAGATGGATTTCTCACTATAACATTCTTCTCTATCTTCTTTTCTATTCTACCAGTGAGCCTGTGACAATGAGCCCTTCGACAGTGAGCCCTTTGTAATTTATGTTGATACTAATTTATATTGTGAGCTAATCCTCACCATGGTTTTTCCCTCACTGGGTTTTCCACATAAATTTCGTGTTCTCTTGCGTATGGTGTTGATTTGTTTTAATTTTTGTTATTTTATTTTCATGCTAAAAAATTATAACAGATTAAGGGTTAATTGAATGAGTGTGGATTTGAATGTTTATGAGGGTTTTAAAGTTATAAGGTACAAATAATTCACCCCCCTCTCAGTTGTCTTATGCATTAAACACACTACAACCACAAGACCCAGAAGATCAAGGGGTCCAATGGAGAGATTGTTCTTGATTTAACTCCTAAAATAATTGAGAAGGTTTTCATAATACCTACTAATTATGAGTATGAAGCAGTGAATACAAAAAAGGCAATCAAATAATTTGATGATGCCCCAATTTATAACTTGGGATACATAAATGATCATTGATTAGAGAAACCTAGAAAAGTGACAGCTAAATTTGTGAGGGTACAACACAAAAGTGAGTATAAAGAGGATGTCAAGGACTTGATTGTGTTATTGAGTTGGGTGTTTGGATAACCTAATGAAAAGGATTTTTATCCTTGGATGTTGAGATTTATCAAGATCATCAATTCTTCTCACAAGAAGAATATTGATTAGGCTTACCTTATCAATGATACCATTCACGAGCAAATGTGCAATGCTCTTTCCTCTACCGATTTCTTCATGACTTTGTACCTTGTATATCTATTGGTTTCACAAGCCTCATTCCAAGGACTCATCAAGGTGGAATCTTATGAATTGGGAGAAGTAACCATTTATCAACATTATCCCCAGTTGGAGTTGGAGGCAAGTTTTTTCCATTTTGGTGTTGTGAATGGCAATTTCATTTATATGATATTCAAGGCTTGGAAGGAGAATTTTCTAGGAGGATATCCCTCAAAGCTATGAAAGTAATTGGAGAATTTGGATATTGGTTCATCCAGTACAAAACCTTTACCTACACTAGAGTAGCTTGTTTCCACAAGATGTCATACAAGCTTCCTAGGTATCCATCAGATAAGTTGCTCTTACTGGAGATTTATAGGCAAATTATTGAAGTGCAACACCTCATTGTAGGAAAACATAAGCATGGGTAAGGTTTTTCGATTAAGATATGAGTGTATTCTTGTGTGAATACACAAAATGCTAAAAATATAGAAATTAAAATATCAAGGTACAATTTGATTTGTACAATGATTCTTGAGGGAGATTCAACCCAATTGGAAATATAAACAAATTAATGGGACCATACTTCATCCATGAGCCCAAATCTGAAGATCATTGGGAAAATTATGAATAAGATTTTGAAGTAATATTGACATATTATTGTCGATTGACAATATTTTTGATGAGACATTGTTTAAGGCTAAGATTTCCAAATAACAAGTAAAACATGAAAGGGTTTTGGATCCAGCGTATGCTGCCCAAAAGATCTCTGATTTTTGCCAATTTTCAATATGGATTGTTCAGTGAAGGAGAATGACAACATTAAGGACATGACTCAAAAAGTGGTGGCACACTCTCAATGTTGGTTGAGTACACCATTTTCCATGGCCAAGCCACTAGAGAAGCCAAAAGAGATTGAGAAGAAGGAGGAAATTCAACTAAAGTGACTATGAAGAAAGAGCATGATAAACCTTCCTCTAGTACCCCTAAAACCAAGAAGAAAGACAATGGAAACCTTGATAAAGAATTAGGGAAGAAAAGAAAAGAAACAACACCAATCAACATTACTTCCAAGGAGGAGGATGAACCAGAAGAAAAAAGGCTATATTGAAGAAGAAGAACAAGGGTAGCAATTGAAGAAAGAGTAGCTCAAAATGAAAATTAAGAAGTCTAATCCTCTACCCCTCCTCACAAGTCTCCATTGACAAGCCCCCCTCCATCACTAAAGGTAAAATTACTTATACCACCATCTCAACCACCACTGCCAACCACTCCTCTCCCGATAGGTGAACTACCTCATGGAGGATAAATTTACGTTGAAGATGTTTTTGGGGAAAGGGAAGTTGAGAAGGAGCCTCCGAAAATAGAGGAAGCATAAAAGGAGGCTGGTAATGTATTTGAAAATGTTCCATTAAATTTGAATATAGAGGAAGTATTACAAGAGGAAGTGAATAAAGAATGATCTCATACTGATGAGCATATTTCTCAAGATGAGGCATTGAAACAACAAGAGGTTGAGCAATAAGACAAACAAAAAAGAAAACTACTGAGGAGAGGCCTCAAAGAAAAGAAGTACATCAAGAAAGGGCTCATGAGGAAGAAAAAAAAACTCAAGAGGAGCCAGAGGTAAACATTGGTACTTCTTAGGATATAAGGACAATTTATATTCCTGCTAGAGAAACATATGTTGCAATACTAGTGTGGTTAAACTGCTCCATCAAGAAAAGGAAAAGGACATATGTAGAAAATCTAGAGACAATATTAACTGCATTATCAAAGGCCTTCTAGTCCCCTGGAATAAGAAGGAAGAAGACTTGAAGGATTTATACTATCTCAATGGATGAGAAAGGTAAAACGATAGTTGAGATAGTAGTCCCTCTAGTAGACAAGATGAATTCTAAGATGACAATTAATGATGAATTCTAAGATGACAGTTAATGATTACCAAATCTGCCAAGTGGATTTGGGAATGCAAACGATGGATGGTGAGAAGCATCTTTACAGATGTTAGTATCTACTATTTTGAGAAGGACGCAAAATGATGATAACATAAAATATGAGCTTAAAGATCAAGTTAAACAATTGACTACTTGCATCAACAATCTCATCGATCCTATAGATGATAAAGATCTTGAGTCTACACTTCAAGCTACCTTGAAAGGTGAAATTAAGCCCTCTCACCCTGATGGATGGATTCCAGTTGTGCAATAGTGGACGGAAAATTTCTTGGAGTTGGCAAAAATTGTTTTGAAACGATTAGTCAAAACCTATCAAGCAATCAGTGATGAGGATAGTCATGCCCAATAAGTTTATTTGAACATTGATGAGGAATTTATGGTATGGGAGGAGTATATTCCAATCCTCCAACAAATGAATGAAAGTAAAGAAGAATAATTTCTTAAAGTTGTAGTAATTCAAGATGGTGAATAGGAATCAATTCTTGTTTGGATAAGTGTTGCAAAATTTTGATGTAAAATTTTGAATAAATGTAAAGGTAAGTTGAATAATGAAAGGAATCAAGTAGAGAAAGAAATGAATGGCATCTAAAAAGAAATAAAGGATTTGGGGTACATGTTCTGAGACAATCCTGTGTTAGTGAGAGAACCATAAAAGATGATTGAAGAATTGCAAAATTTTATGCAGCGACAGGTCACCCATGAGGGCATAGACAACATGGTCAACAAGATGGTGAAACTCCAATATCTTCAAGAAGAGTTGGAATCCTTTGCTTATTTACACCAAAAAATGGAAAAAAATTGATTCGATCAAGAGATTAGAATTTAGTTTCACAAGGGGCCATCAATGGAGAATAAGAACAAAGTAGTACCAACATGGACTAAAAAATTTGCAAAATAACTAAAGACAAGGAGGTTGCTGCTCTTGCTAGACTATATATTTTGGAAGTGTTTTGATGTTGCTAAGGATGATGTGTATTTCCCAGTTCAATGCCCAGATCAAGGAGATGCATGTGATGATTAAGATTGAAGCATATGTCATGCACCAAATTAAAGGGGCATGGGAGTTTCAAAACTGCTAGATTCCAGTCATGTTTTAGTTTATTTTAGTTGCTTTTATGATTTTCCTATATTTTAGAAAAAGAATCAACTACAAATGGGGCACCTATTTAAATTATATTTTTTAATTTCTAGTTTCATTTCAATTAAAGAATCAAGTTATTTGAAAATGTTTTCTAGATTCGATTGTGTTAATTTTTGTCATCAACGTTTTGAATCACACTACACGATCCATCACCAAGATGAAAGAGAGTTGAAGGAGAAAATCATTTTCTCCTTCAACTCTCTTTCATCTTGATGAGGGATCATGTAGTGTGATTCAAAATGTTGATGGCAAAAATTAACAACACAATCAAATCCAAAAAACATTTTCAAATAATTTGATGGATTGTGAAAACTTGATATCTTTAAAGAATAAAGTGCTGGAGTTAGTTTTAGTTGCTTTTTATTTTAGATCCACAATTATGGGAACTTTATTTTTTATATATATATATATTAAATTCTAGATCATTGTAAGGGTCCAAATTCTTATGTAATTTTGGCAACTACAAACAATACAATCTCAATGTGGATTTTTCCTACTAACTTTTATGCAAAAAAAAATCATTTATTTATCTACGGATTATGCCTGTGTTGCATGAATTTTGATTTAGTGCCATGGTGATGGTATGATCATTCTATTTTAATCACAATTGCTAAATTAATGAGATGAGTTTAATCTGTGGAATTAAGTAGGATTTTGTCCCAGATCTGTGTGTGATTGACGATGTTCTGGTTGAATGAAATTCAAAAATATTGTGTGTTATATGTTTCCTTTGAAGATCACACTCAATTAATATTAGATGTGTGAATTCTATTTCTGCTAATAGTTGTTTCAAAAGATCTTGCTTAAATGTATATATGTGAATGATTGAATGTTTTATGTTTTTTTCCAAATGGAATAGATTTCATTTACATAATTCCTATAGGTTTCCTTTAAATTATCTCTTGGTAACCTATTATATTTTTACATTTATTTTGAAACATGGTTACTAAAATGATTTAAAAGAGCAACAAATTAGTGTAAATTTGCTTATATTTGCTATGCAATCTAAATTGTGTATAAAATTATTAATTATATGATTGCTTAAATCTTTTCCAATCTTTCAAACATCTAGATCCCCTCGTGTAATCACATAGATCTCACCTTTGTGCTATCCACACCATCATGACCTGACAAAAAGGAACCTTGTAGTGGTTTTACTTCTTTTCAAGAGAGGCAATAAACCCTTATTGCCTAGCACATTGTGAGTGACCAACATCACCCTCAACAAAAACCAACAATCATGACAAGGAAGAGATCTTTGACAAAAATGACACCTAAACTCATAAAGAAGTATGGGTAACACCTCATCCCAATGAGAGTAGGTACACTTAGCATTAAAGGCCATCCCCATCCTTCAAAAATAAAATCTAGTAGTTGAGGAAGTAGATGCAACATTAATGGCACCATTATGAAAAACACGCCAAATCACAAGAAAAGTAGAATTTTCGAGCCTAAAACAATTGTTGGAATAACATTAAATTGTTCGCAAGCCCAAAAAACTAGCCTCGCTAGACATCAAGCTTTTAGCCTTCTTCATAATTCATACTCTTCATCAATGTTGGGGCTTCAAACATCGCGCATCGAGCCTACTTATTACCACCTTCCATAATATTAAGGAAAAGGGTAAGAGGAAGGAGTGAATCCTGACATCCGAAGGTATGTCTTTGAGGGTTGGGGGTTGAGAGGAGGGAATAAATCTTAACACAAAGTGGCAAAGCGGAAGGGGGGAGTGCGAAGACCGAATTCCAACAAAAAGTGATACATTAGAGGTTGGAGGTCGGGAAGAGAGCTTATTGATTGCGAGGAGAGGAGGAAAGAGTAGAGGGGATGCTCGATCCTTGATACTTAGTCACCTTTTGAAGAGCCCATCAAGGGTTGTGGGGGAAAGGGTGGCTTGCCTCTTACCATAACAAAGGTAAGTGCTAAGAGGAAATGCCAAGGCTTGACCACCAAAAGATCAACACAATTGATTTTCAAAGGGTTCATCAGGATTGAGACTTAGGGAGGATGATTACCTCTTATGGTAACAATGATGAGAGGTAAGAAGGAAGGCCAACAACTGATCCCTAACAAATCAACACTTATACATTTTTTTCGAATGAAGGGATTGGGGGTCAGGAAGAGGGAAGGGAAAGAAAGTTGTAGAGGGGAAGGGTTAAGACCAATGGGAGAAAACGATAATTCCTAGGAAGAAGATGGAGTGAAGGGGAAAAGAAGAAGGGAAGCAAGGGTGACAGGGAGGGGATGCAAGCACACAAACAATCAAAAACCTGAAAGCCCAAAACCACCACACTTAGCCACTTTAGGGGTTTAAAAATGTATCTTCTACTTGCAACCTAGCAAGTGGATTTTGCAACTTATAGAAGGTCTTGAGCATGATGCACCATTAAGATCTCTCATATCTGTTATAATTGATGGGCATCATGAGGGGGTGGCACAAGCTAAAAATAGTGCCACCACATCCAAGTTAATTCCAACAGGAGGTCTAATGACAATGTCCATTGTACTATTTTATTTTTATTTTTGTTGTGGAAAAGGTGGAGAATTATCATGCTTTTTTGAGTTAGTTTTTGATCTTGGATTGTTGGTTTTTTCTTTTCTTCTAACTGACAAGAAATATCATGACATCTGTCTATACTCTTTAAAATTTGTGATGGTGTAGGAGTAGGTTTGTCAACCATTGGTTTATTTTCTTCCCGCAAGGGAGGAACAAAAGGAACCATCGAGGGTTGGGAAATCACTTTCTCTTTAGATTTATAAAATTGTTTGATCTTAGGAGGCACAATATAAATTGCATGGTTATCTCTTTGTATCTTGTAGGAAATGGGTGGATAAATTGTGGTGGATTATCTTGGTTACTTGGAAGGGATTTTGGCTCAAGGATAGGTTCATCAATGATAGGTTGGGGAGGAGGATCAATTATGGAATCATGAATATTATTAAGAGATAATTTTTCTATTCACTTTTCCCTAAAATTTTGATAGGATTTGAAAAATAAGTCTTCGTGAGGCTTTGTAGATTCCATAATTTTAAGAAAAAATAAATCCAAAGAAAAGTGTCCACGAGAAGAAAAAATATTAAAACCGAATTGATACATTGTAAAAATTTGTTTATCAAATGGAAATTTCAAGCACTTGTGAATCATTGATGAGACAAAATCCATGGAGCGTATCCATAGATAGCCTAAATTCACACAGAGTTGGTCAGACGTTAGGATGATGGTGAGTGAGACACCTAATTGCTTCGGTCCAACTTCTAGTGGAAGAGTTATCAAACCTATCATAGGGCGAGCAAAACCATCATGTGTTTTGATCCATGCTTTTTATTGCTCATGTAAGAATCTTGGTAAAGTTCATGCACAAATAAGAATTCCTCAGTGATCACATTCTCTGTACATACAAGATCAATTAATATGCCATTTATAGGCTTTTCATTGATTCCTCTGACTATGTAATGAGGACCATTAGGTGCATGTTTAAGTATATCACTATGTGAGAAAGAAATGTCCATATACAAGTTGATTTGGCCCTTATGAGTCTGAATGTCAATGAGTCCAATCATGGTATATAGATCATCCTCATTATCACTCTTGTTATCATCAGTTATGTCTTGTGTCTTGTCAACATTCATCATATCATTCTTGGTATCACTTGTTTTTACAAATGATATGGAGTGGTTTGGCATTGGGTTGGTAAAGATTTGAAAATTTTGATTAGGTGGGATAATGGATTTATTTACTTGATCATTAACACCACCCAATTGGATACATAATTAAAATCAATGAGGTCTTACACTATATGTTTAAGATGCCTACATCATTCTGTATCATGTCCAACTTGTCGATGATATTGACAAAAGGAATTTGGATTATGGTTGGATGGTAGAGGCTTGTTATATCAAGAGGTCTAATGGGAGGTAAAGTGATAAAGTTTTTTCTCAAGAGCTGTAATATGATTGAATGGAGGGTATCAGGTAGTGGGGTGAATTTCCTATTCTATTCTCAAAATTGATATGGAGTTTTTTTTATGGTAGCCACTTGAGGTTCAACATGATGGGTTGTTTGGGGTTGGTTTATTTGTATAAATCTCTTATTGGGATTTTTGAATGGTTGAATTGTTATGATGCACATTTTCAGATTTTTCAAGACGGGTGGAAGCAGTCTTTTCTATACATTGATTAAGTGAGTTTTGATAATCACAAAGAGCTGTGCATAAGTGTGTAAAGGAGGGAAATTTCATCATCCCAATTTTTTCTTGAATATTTGTTTGTAAGTTTTCAATGAAAATTATTTGAAGATCAACATTAGGAAGCTTAATGTTGATTTTTGAGTAAAGTAGTTGATAACGTGGTATAAAATTAGTGACCTTTTCATTTTCTTTTTGTTTACATTACATTAAATTAGGTAGAGCCATCTTAGGACCAATGTGCACTTGGAAATGGTTTAGAAAGGCATCAAATAGCTCATTGAATGATTAGATCAAGTTATTCAGTAAGGAACGAAACCATTCCAAGGCTGTATCTTTCAAGGATCTATAAAATTCTTAGCTAAGAGTTTATATTAAAAAATGAAGTCACTACATAAGGTTGGGTATGTTGAAAAATGGTTGCTAGGATCTCCTTTACTGTCGTATTTCTCAAATCTCTATGCCTTGTGGAATTTGTGTTCTCAATACCTCCAATGATAATGGGTTTTTTTTAACATATTGTGAAGGTTGGACATTTTGATTTTGGTTCAATCTTGCTATTTTTTGTTGAAGGGATGTTACATTTTGCTAAATTTGGTTTATGACAGAATCATTGGTTGTATTTTGAGATGGAGGGGAATATGGTGGAGGTGTATATGTGTTGGAAGGACAAGTGAATTGTAAGTTTGTGAGAGGTGGGGTGTTTGGATATATGATGTTTGAATTCACACAAAGTATTCCCAGTGGAAATGCCCAAAGTTGAAGTGATATTGCTGGTTGGTTGCATTGTTGTAGGTATAGCTAAATGAGTGTATGTAGGAATAGAGGCTATGGTTGTAGGTGGAGGAATTTGGATTCCTCCTTGAATTTGGGTGTATCCAAAAGTTTGAGCACAACTAGCCATTATAGGAATATGATTATCAATAATGTGAGCTAGGCTACACACAATCTCTATTACATGTCCATTATCAAGAATTATTCTCATGTTATCTATGATAGGAACTGCAACACCAACAATATATTATTTACTCACAAAATCTTAATGTTTTTCTAAGGCTTTATCCATTTGTTTAAGTTTCTCTTGAGGGACATGAGCAAAAACGGTTTCAACATCAGTAGAAGTGGTGGTCATATGACATGTGACATTAGAAATGGAATCCAACATGGGTTGACTAGTGTCAACACTATGAGTGAAAGAGTTGGAAAACCCAAGATCCATAATGGATGTACTAGCACAGGATGCCGTGAGTCTCAAACTACATCTAATTGAAGTATTGTAAATAGGACACTAGGTTGTGATACTCATACAAGTTTCACCAAACCAAAAGTGTACCCAAAATAGATAAAAGACACTAAATATAGTAAACACTTAGAACTAGGAAGCACAATACAAGTATTGAAGAAGATATTTACAATTTTCAGATTTGAAAATGATAATTGATTGATTTTAAATGCAAAAAAATGAAAATAATTACTTTTGAATACCAAATTTGATTTTAAACAATGCACTTTCACTAATTGAACTAAATGCAAACATCTACAAAAATATGCAATTTCTGAAACTGAAACAAAGATCTACAACTATAGGAGAATGAACTAGACAAAGAGATAAATGTGAGAAATTTGGAAAATTACCTGTACAAGGACAGGTTTTCCATAGGGCGAATGAGTCCTTGGAAAAGGATATGAATTTTTTTTTTAAAAATATTTAATTAGATGTTTAAGCTCACTATTCCTAACTACAAAGAAATTTTTTAGTGAGTGTTTTTCTAAAAAATTGACGAAAATATAAATTTGAGTGCAATCTTGGATGTAATTCTAACCTAAATTATTGAAACACACTTTTATGCAATATAATATGCAAAATGTATGCAATCATTTTGGATTTTTATGAATTTAGATGATGCAAATATGCAATATGTAACGCTAAATGCCAATGTAAAACAAGATGATGCAAAACCTAGATCTAGGGTTTTAATGATCTCCAAATCAGAAAAGTATGATGTACAATATCAATTTCACCAAAATTAAATAAAAGAAAAGGAGGGAGGGTGTCCTAGGCCCTTAATGCAAAGAACCTAGGATTTAAGAGGTGCCCCTTTTCCTAAATTTCATTAGGAAAGAGATCACAATGTGTAAAGATTGAATTTCAACCCTAAGGTGAGCTGATCAGACCTAGATCTTAGTTCCTTATGACAGTGGGGAAGATTTGAAATTAAATGGAAATGATTTGATGCACTTAAACTAATGAAACAATATGACCTAGATGATAAAACATAAATTTCCGAAGGTACAAAAATCAAAATGATAGTTTGCAAGAAAATTTGAGAAGGGTCTGGACACATGTACTTGGCACTAGAAACTTGTTTTGAGCTTTGATGAAGGAAAAATTATCCCTAGGGAGAAGGGGTCCTAGTTAGGGTATCAAAAATAAGTTTTGATAGTCCTCTGATACTGGATCTTGGATTTTGTTTGACACAAAGTCCCACTGTCGGAAAAAAAAAAAAAGTCTGCAACTTAGTTTTTGTGGCTTGATAACAATGATGACAACTTGTGCAATAATGACAAAATGTTTCTAAGTGCCACAGTTTTTGAGTAACATCTTGTCAATTTTTTTTTTCCCTTTCGCACTTTGGTCTCTTAAGAGAAATTGTCGGTGCAATGTAGCCCAAAATGTTTTGACATGCTGGGGTGTGAAATAGGACCTTGCCTAGCGTAAACCTACCCATTAAGGCATGTTGGAACTATCATTTTAGCCACATGATGAACACAATAAAAATTATGCTACCTTGCAACTTTACACTGTATGTATTTGATGCTTTTTCCATCAATTGAAAACTTGTCACCACAAGAAAATGGATTAGAGGTATGAAAAATTGAGAGAATTTATTGTAGAGGGACCCTATGTGATCCTACACCTTTAGATAAAATATTTCTAATTTCCATAGTTTTTAAGTAACAACTCGTCAAAGTTTACTGTCCTTTCACACTTTGGTCTCTTAAGAGAAATCGTCAGTGCAATGTAGCTCAAAAAGTTTCGATATGGTGGGGTGTGAAACAAGACCTTTCCTAACATAAAAATACCCATACATATGTGTTGGAACTATTGGTTTTGTCTCACGACGAGTAGAACAAAAAATACACCACCTTGCATCTTTACACTGCATGAATCTAATGCTTTTTCCATCAATTAAAAACTTGTCACCACAGACAAATGGATTGGATATATGAAAAAATAAGAGAGGTCATCATAGAGGGACCCTACATGAGCTACCTTTAGAAAAAAATGTTTCTAAGTACCATAGTTTCCAAGTAACATCTCATCAAAGTTTTTTTCCCTTTCACACTTTGGTATCTTAAGAGAAATCGCTGGTGCAATGTAGCCTAGAACATTCCAGAATGCTAGAGTGTGAAACATGACCTTTCTTAGAATAAACCTACCTATCCAGACATGTTGGAACTATCAGTTTGGTTGCACAATGAATATAATGAAAATTACAACACCTTTCAACTTTACATTGCATGCATCTAATGCTTTTTCCATTAACTAAAATATTGTCACCACAAGCAAATGGATTGGAGATATGAAAAATTGAGAGAGGTTATTGTAGAGGGACCCCACGTGATCATGTAGCTTTAGATGAAATGTTTCTAAGTTACATGATTTTGGAGTAAAAACTCATCAAAGTTTTTTGTCCTTTCACACTTTGGTCTCTTAAGAGAAATCATCAGTGCAATGTAGCCCAAAACGTTCTGACATGTTGGGTGCGAAATAGGACCTTTCCTAGAATAAAACAACCCATTTGAACATGTTGGAACTGGTGGTTTGGTCACATGATGAACATAACAAAAATTACAACACCTTGAAACTTTACACTACATGCATCTAACACTTTTTCATCAAGTGAAAACTTGTTACCATGGGAAAATAGATTGGAGATATGAAAAAATGAGAGAGATTATTGTAGAGGGACCCTATGTGATCGTGTACCTTCAAATAAAATGTTTCTAAGTTCCACGATTTTCGAGTAATAACTCATCAAAGTTTGTTGCCCTTTTGCACTTTGGACTCATAAGAGAAATTGTTGATGCAATGTAGCCCAAAACATTTTGGCATGCTGGGGTGTGAAACAAGACCTTGCCTAGTGTAAAATTACCCATCTAGATGTGTTGGAACTGTTGGTTTGGTTGCACGATGAAAAGAACAAAAAATACACCACCTTGCAACTTTACACTGCATGCATCTTACACTTTTTCTATCAACTAAAAACTTGTCACCAAAGGAAAATGGATTGGAGATATAAAAATAGGGGAGGATATTGGGTGATCCCACAATGCTGGTTTATAATTTTTGGGAGATTGTGATTTTTTCTGAAATCACATATTTTTAGAAAATATAATGATTTAAGCCTTAAAAAGTTCCATTTTAAGGATTCCAATTGAACAGGGTTTGATCAAACCACATTAGATCAAACCCCCTTGGATAGAACCCCACTAGTATTAAACCATACTGATAACAGAGTCTCCTTTACACCTATCAAAATGCTGATAAAAAACCACTTTTGATTTCCTTTTTGGGGGATCAAATGAATTCATTTAAAACTTTTTTTTGTAAGTATGTATTCCTTATTATAAGCTTCCCAAAAAGTATAATTTTAAATAAATTTAATTTAATTATTATATTTAATTTTTATTTCTTGTGAATGTAGGTTTTTCACCGAAAATCAAGCTCTCTGTTCTACACATGTGGAAAAATAACAGATTATCAAAAACAAAATTTGAAAAATATCAGTGCACTAGATATTGAAATCCTTGATCCAACAAAAAAATTTGAATTTTGATACATAAAAAAAAGTTATGTTGTATACAGTTCGCCTATGTCTGAGTTGTAATTGGTTTGACTTCGAAACTTGATTAAGGAAAAAATATTCAATAAAACACTATGAAACCAAATGAAAGCACTAGATATCGTAGTTACAAATCTAAATTAAAAAAAATAAAATTTTATCCTTCATGGAAAAAATTTATGTTGTATACAGTGAGCATCACTCCTTAAAAAATGGTGCTTACTGAAAAAAAACTAGTTTTCAAAGGAGATGGAAAACAAAGTGCAATTTGATTCCCAAAATTTGAAAATAATATATTTAGAATCTATAGACAAAATGTCACAAATCACTAGTTTGCATCATCTTCAAAATCCTCATGGTTTAGCCGCTATAGGTGCTCTAAAGTGAAGATCAAGTTAGAAAAAATCAGTTCAGTGTCCAGTTTGGCCAAAAATTGTAAACCAGTATTGTAGGATCACCCTATTGTAGAGGGGCCCTACATGACCTTATACCTTAAAACAAAATGGTTTTAAGTGCCATAATTTTTGAGAAAGAGCTCGTCAAAGTTTTTTGTTTTTTCGCACTTTGGTCTCTTAAGAGAAATCATCGATGCAATGTAGCTTGCGATGTTTTGACATGTTGGGGTGTGAAATATGACCTTCCCTAGTGTAAAAATACCCATCCGAATGTGTTGGAACTATTGGTTTGGTCGCATGATGAACAAAACAAAAAATATGCCACCTTACAACTTTAAACTACATGCATAAAGGCATCTCACGGGATAGAAAAAAGGGGTCTATCATTACACAAGAAGGAGAACAAATTCATTCCCAATTGTTAGGTACTAATACTGCTGATCAACTTGGCCACAACCTAAATATGAACCTTTCAATTATGAAGGAAGAAGTTGCTAATGTGATAAAGAAAGCACACTTTACAATTGAGACTGAATAAATAGAAGCACATGATAACCCTATTTTAGAGAAGAATCTTAAAAATATCAAGAATATAATGAAGACAAAAAAAATACCATTATTGCAAATGATTCATGTCTTTCAAAAAATGTGAATGTTGACATGGATACATCAATATTGTAGTTGATAATAGTCTATTCAAAGTGCCATGGAAAAGGTGGAGATGATAGTAGAGATGTCAAGATTTCTTGAGCTAAGAGCAAGGGGACACAACAAAAGAAAAATTGTCACGGGTGAAACGCAAAGGGAAAAACACAATCCATTCATGAGGACAGTCCATACAATTAGCCATAGTGATAATGAGTAGTCAATTTTCAAGCATAGTGAAAGCACAATAAAAGTCAAATTATATCAAGCACCTAGAAATAATAGTCATCCTAGAGCTAGAGGGTGCATTCAAATCTATGTTGCCAAAATGTCTATAATGTCCAATATCCTATACATATCCCTTTCTATTTCAAGGAATGCAAGCATGAAGGAAAGATAATTGGAGAGATATATTACGAAAAATCAATTTTCTCTTTAGGAAATTTCTTTATCTTCAAGATTTTTATTTTGAACTATAATATAACTTCCCTCTCATAACTATCATTCAAATCTTAATAATTTTCTCCTCATAAATCTACTACTAATTCCTTCCTTATGATGCCCTACTTTGTTATATTCAACTTTTGGTTGTATAACTTAGCATGTGTAGGTTGCATTTTTCTTTATGTCCTTTTGGTTATCTCATTGTCATGACATTTATCTCCATAATTGTAATGCTTCTACTAGGGTTTCCAAACTAAATTGTATGAAGAGTTTCCATAGGGGTATTGACAGTTCATTTTGGTCTCACTTTGATTTGATAGTGAAACACAAAAATAGATAGTGAATGCAATTTTTATCACAAAAGTCCATTATGTACCATTTTAAATAGACCTACCATAAATATGCATATAATCTTCCCAATATTCACTGTATATGTGTAAAAATGAAGCAACAAGAAAATGAGAAACTTTAAGTTAAAGAGGGGCAGTAAGTCCTTCCTATGCCATATGAAGTTTGGAACCAAAACATATGTAAAGTTGAAACGTGATAGCGAAAGGTCTAACTATCAATTGCAATACATTAATATCAAAAGAAATATGAAAACATTAAAACACAAATAGTTTTATATTTTATTCATGATTAATGTCAAAAATGAAACATATGGATTGTGTTAAATCTACGAAAGAATACCTCAAAAAAAGTGATCAATAACATGAATTTAAAAATTCAATTTACATACTTACAAATTGATCCAACGAACCATCTGGGTCTTCTCTACTCTTTATTGTGTCAAGTATTGTCTCATGGTCAGACTCACACACCTTCCACAAGTTCTTGTTCAGAGGTCTACCTCCATATTTGATCAAATGAATATTGGATGCCACGACAAGGTTTGAGTAATGACGAATCTTTCGATTCATGTCAAAGTCCTAGAACAACCAAATATTATCACTTTTAATTGGGTACCTTCTAAGCCATGTTCCAATAACAACCACCGAGCTTGTAGGGTATTTGATGTTTTCTCCATCTATAACAAGGGCCTCCAATTTCTTATTTAGCCTCAACACAATGACAAAAGTAATAATTTATTCCCTCTTCATTGTATTCATATGTAATAGTTGCATAAACATGCCTTGCATTGATATGTGCATCAAATTAAATGAATTTAGTCAACATTACAAAAAACACTACAAATTAAGATAACACTAGAAATTTCAAAAAATATGCAAGTAGATATATTACCTAGTTGAACTAGATCTGATATGTGATCAAATTCAATTGATGATTCCATCTATGTCACTTTCTATACCATTGGGAGCCGATATGTGTCAAGTGGGTTGAAACATCTTAACACCATTCATCAACCCACTCCTTTGACTCACACTCATTCCAGGCTTGAACTATACATGAAGAACAAAAACATGCCATCTTTCATGTTTAGATACTCCATGAACCTACATTAGAGCTTACATGAAAGAGTACAGCTTACTTGATCCTGTTAATATACAACAATCCTCATATTTTGCAATGTTAATATCATCTATCGACCAAAAAATCTATGAATTGAAGACTTACCTTCATTACTCAGACCCATCAAAGAATTACACCACTCAACAATTGATTTCACATCTATCAAATTTGTATTGTCTTTATACTTAACTCTTCTGCTATGGCTCTTTTGATACATGCTCTTGCACCATCATTCTCCCCCTTTTCATTCACATCCTTACAAAAGTTCCACATATGCTAAACACCTATAATATTATGCATGGATTGCTCAACCAATAGAATATCTACAATTTCTTGAATTATGATGCACAATTATCCAACCATATGATATGCTGGTGGAATGATATGCCCCTTCTAGCGAAATCATGCTAGAAAACCTAAAGGAAACCTTGCATGAACTCTGTATAATGTGTGTGATCATCAATGATATAGAAATGATACTCCCTTATGATATTTTTTCCATCCTCCGTATTGTCACTAACATGAATGAATGTTATGCGCACAAATATAGCAACCTATGTGGAGTTGTAATATTGTGATTGCACCTCACACTGCAGCTATAGACTGTAGTTATTTGTAAAGTCAATGATTAAAATAATGCTACCAAGTGGAAACATGTCCTTGCATAACTTGAATTGAAAGTCCAACCACCAAGCTCTATGATAAATAGAATGGTTGAGTCAAGTCATAGTTTTGGGAATCAATAAGTCATCCTTTAGTATGATGTGTTTGCATTAGGAAGGATCTTGATTTCTGTTAAGATCATTCTTGGATTGTGTTTAGTGCTTGGAGCATGTGAGTTCTTCTTTATATTACTATACTTAATTGATGAGATATATATATACATAGAATGTATATATATGTATACATGTGCATGTCGACGATAATCCATACACGTGAGATAACACATATATGAGAATACGTAGGTAGACATACCTACACATGCTCATGGGCATGATGATATCGAAAGGACAATAAGACATGTATGTATATATGTATATGCATCATAAGTATATATACCTATTGACAAGATATCAATTATTTATGTTATTGATTGCATAATCGAATGTGTATATATATATATATATTAGATATTTACATATATATACACATGTTGATATGCATGTATGTGTTGACAAATGGGAATGTCTATATGAGTATGTTGATATATGTATATGTACGTATGCATGAATATATATATATATATATATATATACAAATGATATTGTATATGAAATGTTAACTTGATCTCTTTCATTTGAATATTGAGTGGATTGTGTAGACAAAATTATTTGTCAAATAATATATATAAATATATATTTGAATATATATACATATATATAAATAGTATTAAATGCTATTTATTAATGTTATATATATGTACATATATATTATATATAAAAAAATATTGGCCTATTTATTGAATATATGGCATGACCGATATAATGTGATTATAGCACTACATATAATGGCGCAATGCTAAGTATTTAAAATGCATAAATCATCAATGATAAAAGTGATGGAAATACACAAGTCTTAAACTGTTGTGCATAGTTCATACTTAATGAATAACACATAATGTAAAGGCTGCACACTAGATAATGTAACGTGTTGAGTCAAAGATAAAGCAACACTATAATGAAGGAATTTGACTCATTAACTATGTGTCGATTGCTTTGGCTTAGACCAAGTCGGCTATTTTAAAATGCAACCAAATCAATGTGGATTTATTCCTCTATTTAAACAACAAGCAAATAAATAGGGAATATGGTGAATAGTTGGTGCCATATTATGAATTATGTGGTTCTTTTAGAAGTATTTTGAGCCTGTAAGTTGATTTACAAAATGAAACATGTGCATTATAAATTAGTCAAACTATTTTTGGCAAGCATTGAGTCGATCTGCTATCCTGTTTGGGTGAGTATTGAGATAGAAATTCACCACCTTTTTATTATCAAGCTGAGTTGATAGAATTAGGTTGAGAAGTTTCATTTCATAAGCCTTTTTTGTAGCTTGTAGATGTTGGTTTTTGGTATAAATATGAGGCATTCTCACCTCATTTGGATACACTTTTTCTATGCACTATTACATTGCTCTGTTTTTCTGCATTTTTATTGAGAGATTCTTATATTGCTGAGAGATATTTGTGAGGAAACTTTAGTGAGAGAAATTGAGAGCTTGTTGTTGCTACGCTGATTTTAATAGAGGGCCAAGCTTAAGAACCAATGAGTCAATTGGATTAAGCGATTAATAGGCATGAGATTCTATTCTTTTCATGTTTTATCTTTTATTTGAAAGATTGATTGTCTTGTGTGATTTATTTGGGATTGCATTTGTTTGCTTGAAATAGAGTAATAATCTATTTGCTAATAGGAAAGGAAAAGTCTTATTGATATGATTTATTTATAGGTGTTTGCATTTTCTCCATAATAAGGAGTGATTGATTATCATCTATCGTATTACATACTAGGATTGATGAAATGGGACTAAACTGTTAAGTTATTTTGCAAACTTAGAAAGATCATATGTTATACATGGGATATAATATCCATTGAAGGGGGTAACTTATGCTTGAAAGGTTATATGTTATAATTGGGATTATATTATCCATTGAAGGGGTAACTTATGATTATGCTTTATTGGTAGATATACCATTAAGTTTTGAAAAAGGGAAATAGGTTATTTCTGAGGTTAATGATTACCTATTGAAGGAAATTACCTATACATAGATTATAATGGCCTAAATTCAAATTGAGATAAAGTAGTGTATGTGGATAGGATGAATGTCACTTGAGATACTGAGTGAGAATAATTTGGCCAAAGTAGTGCACCAATGATCGCCTTTGGCTCCATTTTCAATTCATCGTGTTCTTTTTATGCATGCTAGTTTAGGATTGTAGTTTCTAGCTTAGAGTGGTTGTTGTTATGAGGTTACTCCACTAATATCTTTGTCGAAGGGTAGGGCCATCTTACCATATGTGGTAGATGTGTGGGGGATCACATTTGAGTCTGTGGTTGGCAAAAAAGCATTTGAGTGATGCTTCTCTTCCTCAACTGGCGACCAAGATTTGAAAGGAGATTCTTGGACCATCTATGTATCTATTGATTTGAAGTTTGGTTGAGCTATGTATTTATTTTGAATACAACCTTTGGAAATATTGTACTATGTGGAATATTATATTGGAAATGAAATCAATACTTGGAATATGATATGTCATTTATGCTTATTTGTTCTCATTTACAAATATTTTTTTTATAGAAATGGTTATAAAATGTAGTTTATGTTGGAAAAAAGCTACACTGAGAGGGGGGGGGGGGGTGAATCAGTGTTGTGCAAAAATTAACTATATTAAACGTTTATCTTCAAAGCACTTGTAACATTCAACCAAAATGCATGAACAAGAAGAAAAAAATCACAACACCATAACACAATAATTTTTACGTGGAAACCCTGTTAGGGAAAAAAAAATGGTGGATGGCCAATCCACAGTATGATCTGAGTATACTCGAATGGAGTTTATAATATGGGGAATGCACTTGCATTCAGGTGCACTGCCTAGAGCTCATTGCTCAAAGAAGACTCATTGTCTTACAAAGAAAATTAGATTAAAACCATCTGAGAATTTGAACTGAGAAAATAGCATCTACATATGCTTGATTACAGTTTCGGTTAGGCTCAATACACAATCTTCTATCCTTCAGATCGATTCTACACTTTCTGCTATGTTTGCTCAGAATCACAACACAAATCCTTTACGCACAAGTGAAACTGTGCATTATCACTCTTCTTCTATGCTCTTATTAAAAATTCACATCAACACACTTCCTACACTTCTCAAAATGATGTGAACGATCTCATATATATATCCGCAACTAAGAATTAATCGCTCATATGTCAACATCAATAGAACAAAAGAATATTTACAATTGTCGGCTCAAATCATGAGTAAAGTATAATGCACATCCAAAACGGTCGGCCACAACTTAACTAAGACCCAAAAAAATATGCTCAAACACAAACATACTTGAACAATTACTTCCCAAACATCCGTGACATGATACATTCACGAAGTTGGCTCCAGTACTGATAAAATAAAGAATTAGCCAACTAGATATTCTAACTCGCACATGTATCAATACGAGGAACTGAGATTCATGGATAACACAAAGCATACATCGATCAATCTTCCCTGAGATATGCAACACAAAATATTAACAAAAAATCTTCATGTGAATCGATGAACACAAAATTGCCGAATGCTCTGTTCTTCCTTAACTATTTGCAATCTGACTGCCAGTGTGAAAAAATGATGATGCACAAATCCAATCACCGACTGGGGTTTCCATCAATGAAAACACCAAAATATATTTGCAGTGTCTCTTGCCAACAATCTCCCCTTTTGGCATTGATGGAAACACTTAGTGAAAAATGATTAAGTGTCGGATCAGTACCAACATCAATTACACTGCCCAAAATTTTAGAAACCAAACTCTTCTCCAAAACACAATTCTCCCCCCTGAGATGATTATAAATTTTTCACTCTACTACTCTCCCCCTTTGACATCAATGGAAAATGTAGGAATCCACATGTCAAAAATCATACAAAATTGTTATGAACAATTTGTTTATGTACAAACAGGATTCTTCAACTTACATAAACTTGAAAATATCTGAAAAAATATTTCTTCAACATGGTCAAATTCATGTCCCAAACCCTTTTGAGACTCTCCAAGATTTTTATGTGTCCACAAACCAAGTAGGATTGTGCCTCTGCAGACTCCAACTTTGCTGGATCACCAACTACCTTAGCATCTTCAACTTCTTTTAGTGCAATTGAAATTATTTCTATCTTTGGGCCAATTAGGCCTCTAATTTCACATGCTCTTGCAACAATTTAATTGTCATTTTCATGCTTCAAGCTCTTTATTTTGTCAAGCAAAGACATCACTTCAGGGCTGATGCAAGAAGTTGGGTCCACAAAAAGTTCAAAAAGTGGAAGTGTTTTTGTTGTTTTTCATAATTTGTCACACTTGGACTAAAAATTTGAGGCACTTACACAATAAATTTTTTAAAAAATCAGTAATATGAAATTTTGAATTTTCAATCTAGTTTCTAAATATGTAAATTATTCAAATACCCAAATTGTAGAAATTAAATTTTGATAGGGATCTATAAAAACCACTTTTTAAAAGTCCCTGTTTTTTTACCATACCATGCACGTGTACGGACACCACTTTTTGACCCAAATAAAAGTATTTTGCTAATTCCTTTTGAGGAAAGAGAGCTAACAACATGAAGATTGATGAGGAATTTTTTTTGTAATTTTTTGTTGAATATATTTTTTTTTATCAAATTTTTATTGGCCTTAATTGTTGTTTCTAAAAATCAACGTGTACGGACAACATAATTTGACCTAAACTAAACATTTTTTGAAACTTTTTTTTTTCATTCTATAAAGAATTGTCTAAAGATTGATGTCATATAATTTTTTTTACAAGAAACTTCACCAAAAAAAAGTTATTAAAAAACCAAAAAAGTCTGATATTTCATGTTTAAGGACTAGTTTGCTTTGAAATTAATTTAAAAATATCAAATATAATCCAATATTAATAAAAATTATATATTTGGAAACTAGAAATCGTGTTCTGTAATGGGTTTTAATTTTATAGATTGATTCAGAAAAAAAATCCATCAACCATACTGTCAAAGATGGACATTCTTCTTCAATCTGCCTTAGTTTTTTAGTTGCAGGTCAAAGGCTAAGGCTCGGATTGCCAAGCCTTTCTCGAGCCTAAAACCAAGGCTGCAAGTGGGTTGGAGATTCAAGTTTTTAATAACGCGTATGCGTTACAAAATGCATATGCGCTCTTTATTTGTTTGATTATTTAAAAAAAAAAAAACTTTTTAGAAACGAAACGCGTATGCGTTTTGAAAAGAAAAACGCGTACGTGTTTCTAAAAAGTATTTTTTAAAAATAAATGATTTGTATGCACTCAAAAACGCGTATGCATTTTATAACGCGTACGCGTTTTATAACGCATATGCATTTTTTTAGGCTCGGGTACCCAATGCATAACGCATACGCGTTTTTTAATAACGCGTACGCGTTTTTTAATAATGCATACGCGTTTTCTGCGAGATTTTTTTTTTTTGGCCGAAACTTCCCCTCTTCGTGGACCTAACTTCTTGCACTTACCCTTCACCTTCTAACTTTCCAACACCACTAGTGAAAGGATCAAACGCTTCATAAATAGTGGGTAGCTATTTTCGAGATCCTTAACCTTTTTCTCATTTACTTTAGTAAATTTTGTCAAAGAAAAACATGATTTGTAAATCTTCCCACCTTCGGATAGAGAATTTTGGATATTAGCATACAGGTGGCTAGCAAAGCTTTATCTTTTGTTATCATTTTCTTCAGTCCATTTAATCTTTTGGAATCAAATTCCTTTTGAACTTTAATCATAGCTTATTTCTCAAGTGACTCAAAGTGAATACTTACAGAGTTGATAAGCTTCTTTAGTTCACCGGAGGAGGAACCGATCAAATATTTCACATGAGTGGGCATTATCATTTCCAGGACTCCAGATGAAAGATTTAGAAGTTCACTATCCTCAATATGGGACTTCAACAATTCTTCTCTGGCTTTTGCTTGGGAAAATGATGCTACTTTAATTTTCTGAATTGGACTCAGGGTAGATAGGTCAATCAGAACCTCAATCAATTTAGGATCAAACTCTTCTTTTTGTTCTACAAAAAATTTCTTCACTGCCTCTGCAGTATCTCTTGCTTCCACTGGAATTGCCTTTACATCAACTTTCTTCTCTTCAACCATTGCTTCCTCAGTTGCAGGTTTTGACTTATCTTCAAGGATTTCCACTTTCTCAACTGATACACTTTCTAGAACTTGAATTTCCATAGGTGTTTCTACATTGTCTACTTCAGGAGGAATCTGAATATTCTCTACTTCATCTTGTTTCTCTTTTTCTTCTTCTCCCAGACCAGATGAAACATCATGAGTTCCTTCAGGGACAACATCAATTCTGCTGCTTAAAATTTTTTTTCTCAGAATTTTTTCATTTTCTTCTGCAACTTCTTTGGTTTGACCAATCATCAACTTATTCACTCTTGTTTTGATTTTGAATTCCTTCTTGGATTTATTCAGTATCGACTTCATTTCTTCCATAGATACTACTAGACACAATTCAACAAGAATTCTTTCTCATCTGCTCTTCTTCTGATCTGGCATTTCCTCTCCTCATCTCCAAAATCTCATATAAGATTTTAGGTAAATTAGGCACTATTTCAATAAGAACTTTATTGAAAATATTCAAATGTTTTATTGTTGCCTCCTTAAGAATGCTCTGATCAGATTTACCAAAATATTCATACCATTTGCAAAGTGGCTTGGGATTCCCATCTTTAACCAAAGCTTTTTCAACTTCTACCACTAACATACCTAGTTGGTCAGTTTTTGCCTTCTTCTTTGCTTGATCATCTCTACCGGAGGGCTTGATTCTAGTAACTGTTGCTGCCTTAGTACCTCGATGCTTGATTTCTCTAACTCCTTCATTATACTCCATTTCTTCATCTTCATAAACTGCCACATAGACCCTTTTGCTTTTATCCTTCTTCCTTTTTCCTTCCTTACCGGATCCCTTAGATTGAGTTTTCACAGAGATTGGCTTTGTTGTAGGGGCGGATAGGGATGAAAATATTCTAGTTGACCTAGCTCAGGTAGATGGTGTTGTCGGACCAATAGATTCAATTTTTGCTGCCTCTTTTTCTACTTGAGCTTCTTCTCTTTTTCTTTTAATTTTTTTGCCGGTATGCCCATACTTTCTGCTGAGACTTCCACGTCTTTTCTAAATTTTATATCTAACACATTCTTTCTGAGTTCATTGTGTACCTGCATATTCTTTTTTGCATAAGTACCAAATCTCTCTTCTGATGGATCTAGAGGCTTACTCAATAAATGTTCTGCATACATTTCTAGAATGCACTCTTTAACTTCATATCCCATCGACATGATCCAGACTATTCTGGGATCAATGGCTTCCATCATGCATTGGTCAATATCTACCATGAAATAAATTGTATCCTTATATTTTTCTACAATAGAAGTAGGAATCCTTTCTCTGGCCTGCATCATACTCTGAAAACTTTTGAAATACCCCCAAATAGTGGCATTGTTTGTCTTAATGTCATCAAATCTGTGACAGAGATCTCTGATATGAGCACCTACCGATTTATCTTTTTTCCAGTGAATCTTTCTGAATCCTAGAACCTCATTCATGAAGTAAAAGAATAAGCATAATATCAAGTTACCATACTTAAAATAATTTTTCTTATCCTTCTTGATCTTCTGGTGCAGGAGCACCACAAAGTGCATCTAGGAGGGTTAACCAGTAGGTCAAGAATTAACAACTTGTTTTAGATCACATGAAGCAAAATCCTACTAATTCTTGTAATTGTGCCTTAGAGGCATTTGAGAACATGCATTATGGTAGGGAAGGTCATGTTGACCATTTGGTAGTTTGGAATTTGGCTGCAAGGATGACTTAGGACCTTGTAGACCCTCCTAGGCGATAGTTTGCTTTAAATTTTTGAAAATAAGGCCTATGGAAAGCCACAAGCGGCCATGGAATAGTTAGGCTCAAGATTAACTAAATTGGAGAGCCTATTTATGGTGTGCTTCGACCTGTGAGAAAGGTTGGAAGCTTTTGTAAAAGTGAAGGTTCATGAATACTAGTGTGGACAGTGAGAAAGATGTGTAAAATTCTGTGTTTGCTTTGAGTTTGTGTGATTAGGAGCGATCATGGCTCTGTAGTTTGTTGTAGTTTGTAGTATTGCTATGTTCTAAGCTTTGTGTGGTGGTAGTTAGTTTGTGTGATCAGTTTTTAGGCGTTGTTTTTGAAGTTAATTTGGTTCTTTTAGTTTACTGTTTTGACTGGCAGACTGTAGTTGATGGAGTCTTAGTTACATTCCCACTGTACCTTGTGTATGGGCCCTTGGGAACTGTGACCAAGCTCCATGTATGTATATAGAGTAGGTTTAGGAGTGGTCAGGAGTCATGGAAACATGAAGAAAGTCTTCTCCTAGGCGAGCTTGGCAGTGCTCGACTAGGAAAGATAGGAAGTGCTAAGCACTTGGTTTGCAAGGGTGACCTTTCCCTGAAAAATCACGTGGTGGAAAGGTAGATAGAAGCCTTGCAAAGGATTGGTATGAAAGAAGAGACTTCACTAGTCCTTTTGATTGGAGAACAAACTGACAGATCACTGTGAGGTCAGGAAATGGCCTAAAAGAGGCCTAAATTGCAAAATAGAGGGTTATGACTGTGTACGGTCAAGTGAAGATGAAGACCTCCAGAATATTTGAGGGATGGGAATAAGGACCAAGAAACCAAAGACAAAATTCTATGCTCTTTGGAGAATTTAGGAGAGTTAACCTATTCCCTCGGAGAAGAAGACCTAATTGGGAAGCCTAGAACTAGGGAACTAAAACCCTAGATGAGGGTTTGGTGAAAGCGATGGACAAAAGAAGTAAGATGGAGTTTTCAGAGCTAAGTTATGATGGTGTGAACCTATAGGAATCATCCCCACACCCCTGTAAAGAACAAATTGAGAGTTGGGAGTAATTAGCCTTTAGGGAAGATTAAGGGCTAAGGAAAGAATAGGAGCATTGCACCGAGGGAGACTTGGTAAATTAGAATTGAGATGATAGTGGGGTTGGCCAGGAGAACCAGGGGCACCTAAATGAAGGACCTAAAGGTTAAGGTGACCAAGAAACCAAGGAGATCTTGCTAGCAAAGATCCAGAGCATGGAACAATGATTAGGGGGTTAAGAGATTTTCTTGACAACTCCCCCTAGGCCAAAGGCTTGAAACTAATTACCAGATGAACTACTAGAAGTAGGTTATGGTGCTGGTGCATTTTCTTCATTAGAGGGACTCTTCTTCACCCATTTCTTCTGCATTTTCTTCTTGACCATATCTGTAGTGACTTTTCCTTTTCCCTTAACATCCTTCTGCATGTTTCTCCTTTGATTTATCGGACCTTTTTTGTTCCAACATAATCTAGCAATGTGACCAAATTTGCTGTAGTTATAGAAAACAACATTTTTCTATCTAGACTAGTTGTTCCATTGATTTTCTCTTGATCTAAACTCATTAGCAATATGGACAAGTGTATTGCATGTATATCATCTGACATTTCTATGAAATTTGTTCATCATATTCCTGCTTTCATTTGACTTATGACCAAACTTATTGCAATTAAAGCACTGACTTGAGAATGATGGACCGCTTTGAATCATCCTACTTCTATATTGAGTAGCCATGTGTCCAAATTTATTGCAACTGAAACAATATTCATTAAATCTCTGATTATTAGGTTGCCTTACCAGATACCTTCTAGATTTGTTCATTTGATTTCCTTGTCTGAATCTCCTTTGTCCTGATCTGGAACTTTCTCCTTCTTCATATCCAAGACCTCGCTTGTCACCATTTGTCCTCTGACTACTAATTAGTTCACCAAGCTTGGATGAGTTAACTGTGAACTTTTATTTGTACTCATTTGCAGTAGCAAGTTCATCTCTGAGATCATTAATCTATTTTTCAAGTACTTCCTCATTGTTTTTAGATTGTTCCACTTCATTGTCCAAATGGATGCATGCTGCAGATATTTCTTTTAGAGACCGTGCTAGGTTCTCTTCATTCTTTCTGTCTTCAATATCCTTGGTCATCCTCATCATGATAGATTCCATTTCATGCTTTAGGACTATATTATCTTTGGTAAGCTTTTCACATTCTTCTATCTTTTCCTTCAAGGCTTGACTGAGTTGTTCATCTTCAATTCTCTTATTATCATTCTGATTAATCTGATCATAGTGTTCCTTTCTCTTCTCTTCGAACTTATTGATTTTGTATTTCAAAGACTCAATGAATTTCTCAACATCCATGAGGTTTGCTTGCAATTTTTGAACTTCAGATATTGACTGATCAAGATCATCTAGGGCCACCATAAGTTGTTGTTGAAGACTGCTTGAATCCATTGAAACACTTTCCAAGATCTCCCCAAGTTTTTAGACTTCTTCTTTTGAGGAACTAGCTCTGATACCAATTGTTGGAAACAAGCTACACTGAGAGGGGGGTTGAATCAGTGTAGTGCAAAAATTAACTTTATTAACCTTTATCTTCAAAGCACTTGTAAAATTCAACCAAAATGCATGAACAAGAAGAAAAAAATCACAACACCATAAGACAAGAATTTTTACTTGGAAACCTTGTTAGGGGAAAAACCACGGTGGATGGCTAATCCACAATATGATCTGAGTATACTCAAATGAAGTTTACAATATGGGGAATGCACTTGCATTCAGGTGCATTGCCTAGAGCTCACTGCTCAAAGAAGACTCACTGTCTTACAAAGAAAATCAGATTAAAAACATCTGAGAATTTGAACTGAGAAAATAACATCTACATATGCTTGATTACAATTTCAGTTAGGCTTAATAAATGATCTTCTGTCCTTCAGACCGATTTTGCACTTTTTGCTCTGTTCTTCTTAGAATCGCAATCCAAATCCTTTATGCACAAGTGAAACTATGTATTATCTCACTTCTGCTCTTGTCTTATTCACAATTCACATCAACACGCTTCCTACACTTCTCAAAATGATGTGAATGATCTCATATATATATCCGCAACTAAGAATTAATCACTCATATGTTGACATCAATAGACTAAAATAATATTTACAATTGTCGGCTCAAATCATGAGTAAAGTATAATGTGCATCCACAATGGTTGGCCACAACTTAGCTAGGACCCAAACAAAGATGCTCGGACACAAACATACTTGAACAATTACTTCCCAAATATCCGTGTCATGATACATTCATGAAGTCGACTCTAGTAATGATAAAGCAGAGAATTATCCAACCAGATATTCTAACTCACACATGGATCAATACGAGGCACTGAGATTCACGGATAACACAAAGCATACATTGATCAATCTTCCCTGAGATACACAACACAAAATATTAACATAAAATCTTTATGTGAATCGATGAACTCAAAACTACTAGATGCTTCGTTCTTCCTTAACTGTTTGCAATTTGACTGTCGGTGTGAAAAAATGATGATGCGTGGATCCAATCACCGACTGGGGTGTCCATCAATGACAACACCAAAAGATATTCGCAGTGTCTCTTGCCAACAGTTTATTTTACTTGAAAGTGAAAACTTAGAAAATTTACTTGCATAAACAATTGTCATGTTACACGTGGTAGCAAAGCTACCAGGTTTAGCTCTGGAATCTATGTGCTCACCATAATTTCCATACAACATTGAATGAGACCAATGTTTGGAAATTCTTGTGCTAGGATGGTGCATCTCAGGTTAATTGGAAGAAAGTCATTAATCGAGAATGAATGCTACTTGAAAGCCAAGAAGGAAAAAAGAGGCCATTGTTCGTAAGATAGAGGGACCAACTATGATACTGTTGTTTGGTTAAGTGATATTGAAACTTTTAGTCACATTCTTTCTCAGATTAGTGAATTAAGGAGAAGGATGAAGGAGGAGGCTAATTTCAACTATCTACCTCTAGTTTTACTAACAAATTCTGGTTCCTTATAATTTTCTAGGGATATGCCCTTAGAAGGGAGTGTCAGTCCAACACTCATATTTAGAGACCTTAGATTCCTTCCTCTGTTAGAAGTGATTGTAATTTCCTCAAGTAATGAATCAGAGGGTTATGTCCCCTATAACTATGTATCGAATGATAAATCTGAAGGATACTACCCATTTTAGGATAGATATGAGCAAATGAGAGATGAACAAAAATATGAGGGGTATACCCTATTGAGTTATGTGTCTAAGAGTGATTTTGAGGGACACTCTCCAATTGACTATCTGAATAGTCACTCTATGTAAATTGAAAGGATATTGAGATCTTTGTGAATAATAAAAATCATGTGTTTACCAAAAGATTGTTCTCAAATCTTATGTGAAATTTATTTTATGTGCGAATGAATGCTCATTTAAATATTTTCCATAAGATAAGTAAGAACACGATTGAATTTAATAAAGATGAACCTTTAGATATAACCCTTTTCTTATAGAGGATGGTAAGAACAAGGACTAATCTTGGAGGGAGTCAAGAAGTAGGACAAGGTTTAGAGGGTGCTGAAGCTAAGTTGGCTCAAATTTTGGCTATCATTCACAAAACCAATGCAAGGTTGGGAAATCTTGAGCAGGAAGTAAGGGAAAAAGATAGAGTGGAACAAGAAGTTTCAATTAATGAAGAAGTTCCTATCAATGAGGATGAGGGAGAGAATTATTATGATCATACTTAGACTCACGAACATGAGAATGAGAAATCACACTCTCAATCTAAAGGAACTAGTAGGAAGCGTATGGCTACTGAAATTTCTAGGGACATGAGGAAAGTAGCCACAACAATATTTGAAGGTAGTCCCTGTGGGGAAGAAGATAATGCATGGTTAATACAGATGGATAAATATTTCGAGATCAAAAACTATTCTGAGGTCATGAAAGCAATATGGGGAGCATATTAGTTAGTAGGAGAAGCCTCTAACTGGTGGATGAGCAAGAAAATGGAACTCAAACTTGGTTCTTTGAAACTTACATGGAATGAGTTTGAGGAAATATTCTGAAAAAGATGGCTACCCCAACTCATTTACGACCAGAAATTCACTGATTTTTAAAATTTGAAATTGGGAGAGATGTGACAAGGGCCATGGTAGAAAATCCCAGCTATCACTCGCTTATCCTAAAACTGAGTTTTCCCCTCGCTTCATATGTGAACTTCTTCTTATCTTTTAATTCCTTTTCTAATTGGTTTATTTTAGTCTTCAGTTGTTTTGATTCACTTTCAACACTTCCAACTATTGCTTTTGCATCTACAAATTGATCATCGATATGTTTTTCCTCAGATCTGCACTGCTCTTACCTCTTAACACCCCCCGCGATTCCTTTTTATGATCTTCTAACTTATTTTTCATATATTTTACTTCAAGCTTTAGATAAGTTGCTCCCTCATCAACCCTTAGGACATCAACATCCCTTTCTTAGATAAAGTTTGGAATTTCTTGAATACTTTTTGTAGTGTAAGAAAAAGTATCCCTTTTTTACACTTAATTTAAGAATGATTAATATTAAACTAAGCCTAATGTTGCCTTGATTTAGTGTTGTGATGTGTTTTACACATTCACATTAAATTTAGGGCCCTTTTAAACTAAATGGACCTAATTGTGCCTTATTTAGGGTGTTGTAAAGTGTATCTTTACACTTTCACACTAATCTAGGGCTTTATTAATTAATTGGAATTATCTATGCCTTATTTGGTTCTATTTTGCATCCACAAGCCTTATTAAATGCATTTTCCTATGGATAATCCCGAAATTCATCAAATGACAAATCCTAATCTAATGTTTGAGGTTGTGTGTTCAAGATTTAGTGATTTGGGACTCATACGCCACCTTGGCCATATGGGTCCCACCTAGGTCTTGAGACTTGATTTAAAATTCCACATTGAACAAGACACTCCTAAAAGTTTGTCTCCCATGTTTAAACCATTGTGACTCATACACTACCTTGGGTGTATGAGTCCCGCCCTAATCAAGACCTATTTTGAATTCAATTATTGGCATGAATTTATTCTCCTATATCTGATGTCGACTTGTAGTGTTGTAATTTCAATAATTTTGGCATAAACATGTATAAATACAAGGCTATTTCACTTAGTTTCACCTAGTAATTTTAAGTCAAAATCCTAAAATTTCACAAGAGAATTGTAGAGCATTGGAGAGTATTCAAGAAGGCATTCGAGAGAAAATCATCAAGCATTTGGAGTAGCATTCAAGATTCAAGCGTCATGTCAAAGATTTAGTGCATCATGCATGTGGTTTTGGGCTAATATTGTGATGTATTGTTCAAGTTAAATTCAAGTATTCAAGAGCATTATCTTTCATCAAGAATCATGATCAAGATCTACATCCATTAAGGCCACTTCATGCTTGTTTGCACATCTACAAGGTTTCAAGCAAGGTTCTATTGTTTCATCTTATGTTTCATGTTTCATTTCATTCATGCTTCATTCCTCATTAAGGTTTGATTACCAATACGGGGTTTGACCAAGGAAAAATCCTATTCTCTAACAAAACAACATTTTTATCTTCTTTAATGTGTGATTGCAGGTTTATAAAGATGAAGAAAAAGTGGATTTGAAGCCTTCAAAAGTACCAAAATGAAAAAGTTGCAAAAGTTGTTAAGGCTCACGAAAACTCAGATCTAGAGAAAGATATCAAACCTATTCACATGAAATCAGTGGGAAAGTGCTTATCTAATCCATCTTCAGAGGCTCACAAAGTTTCACTTCAATTTTTTTTCTTGGCACACTTTGTGACAAAATGAGACACTTTGCAACAATCTAGGCATATGAGTCCTAGTACAACCATTTTACCAGTTTTCACAAGATTCTGACCAGTCACCTGGAGATTGTAGATCCTATCTAGAAACCCTATACTGGGACTAAATCACCCAGTCTAGCGCGTGAGTCCCAATACACCTTAAAAGCAACAATTTTTAGGGTTTTTAGGCCTTGCTTAGTTATCTTCATTTCTCCAGGAACTTCTCCATTTTATTCTATTTATCAATCTAATTATATGCTTTCAAATACCATTTTCTAGGTCATATAGTTAGATTTGCATATTGCTTTTATTTCCTTCTTTCTAAGCATTTGATTAGTGGTGAACCCTCTCCTTTAATCACACCTAAGGAAACCATCCTAACCCTAGCCCATTCCTCAATCAAGCCATTTGGTTGAGGGATCTTGTTTTCCTTTAATGAACTAAGACTGAAATAGGAAGGTTCTAAACCCTAGTTCCATCTCCCAAAAGGTGGAATCCTAGTTCCATCTCCTAAAAGGTGGAGCACCCTATTTCCTTCGGTTCACTTTTATGTAGCTTTGTAGCTGATTTTTGGTTAGCTTTTACAACGTCTTTATCATTAGATTACGTAGATATTTATTTTGACAAGACCGATAAAGAACTTGTCCGCCTTTTCAAATAAGAATTTCAATACATTCTTACCATCTATCTAAGATATGCATGATTTTCATTGATTAGAAATGATGGAGAAAATTCATGAAGTCAATACAAGACCTCCCTAATATTCATGAAATTTATGTTGAATGTATTTATATATAGATAAAACATTTGATATTTGAAATTATTGAACTTCCATTCAACCATCAAGACAGTTGGAGGCTACATGTTAGCTCCTCTATTCTTATAAATCTATTTATATCTTATAATGCAGTCTCATCCCACACAACGATTCATCATGTTTGAGTCAATACCATGTTAAAAATTTATGAATTGAATGAACGTGTTTACATCCATTGCCCCTTTCATGGATTTTAATATTCTAACCAAGATCTGATTGGAATGTTTATAATAAATTGCAACGAGAATCTTAGAATCCCTACCCACACAAGCCAAGCATCTTGATTACCAAATCATATAAGGCATACCCCTACTTAAACTTGAGTGCCAGGTCTCTTCCAAATGGTTGTGTTACTAAGTCAAGCTATCATTGATCAAATAAAAGATTATTTGAAAACTGTGATATATAATCCTCACAAGTCTTGAAAATGATGGAAGAAATTGTTGACCCTCACAATAATTTTATGCTGGGGAATTTGACATACTATGTTGGTAGCAGTGTGGTAGTATGCACATCATTAAGCTGCTACATTTTGTAAAGGAGTGTTCCATGGGCAGTGGTCCTCTCTGGTTCCCTATTACACATCCCTAACATCATGCTAAGCATATAATGACACATTTGGTCTCCTTGGGTACCCTTTCCAACATTTGTGTAAATCCTTACATAATTCCATTAGTTCATGTGATATGTCTTCAATGAAAATGTGATTCATCTCAAAGGGTACTAAATTTTAAATTCATTTCTCCCACTATCATTCATAAAATTTTCAATATTTTATGAAGAGTTCAATCTACCAGGTGATCCTACAATATTGGTTTACAATTTTTAGCCAAACTGGACATTGAGCTGATTTTGTTTAACTAAATCTTCACTTTCGGGCACCTATAGCCGCTAAACCGTGAGGAATTTGAAGATGATGCAAACTAGTGATTTGTGACATTTTATCTGTAGATTCTAAATATATATTTTTTCAAAATTTTTGGAATCAGATTGCACTTCTTTTTCCATCTTCTTCGCAAACTAGTTTTTAATAGTAAACGCCATTTTTAAAGAGTGACGTTATTGGCTAACACATAATTTTTTTCGATGAAGGATAAAATTCTATTTTTTTTTGAATTTAGATTTGCAACTACAATATCTAGTGTATGGAATTGGTTTAATAGTATTTCATTAAATATTTTTTTTCTTAATTAAGTTTCAAAGTCAAACCACTTACAATTTAGACACGATTTACTGGCTAAAACATAATTTTTTTTGTATGTATTGAAATTAATTAATTTTTTGTTGCATCAAGGAAATAAATATCTAGTCCATTGATATTTTTCAATTTTTTTGATAATTTGCTATTTTTCCACATGTGCAGAACAAAGAGCTTGATTTTCACTAAAAAACCTACATTCACAAGAAATAAAAATAAATATAATAATCAAATTAAATATATTTAAAGCTATAATTTTTGGGAAGCTTATAATAAGGAATACACACTTACAAATTTTTTTTAAAAATAAATTCATTTGATCCCCTAAAAGGTAAATCAAAAGTGGTTTTTTATCAACATTTTGATAGGTGTAAAGGACACTCTGTTATAGGTACGGTTTAAAACTAGTGGGGTTCTATCCAACGTGGCTTGATCTAAGGTGATGTGATAGAACTCTCTTCAATTGTAATCCTTTAAATGGAACTTTTCAAGGCTTAAGTCATTATATTTTTTTAAAATATGTGACTTCAACAAAAAATTAGAATGTCCCAAAAAGTGTAAACCACTATTGTGGGATCACCCTACCACTAGAAAAAAAGAGGTTATAATATCACATAACCTACAACATATGGTGCATCAATCAATGATGACAACCTGCAACATCTAGTGCATCAATCAATGAACACAACAACTTGTGAAACTCCCTAGATAGAAAAATTCAGCTTCTTGCTGCAATGTAAAAAGTATTTTTCCTTTTGTTCTTGCTCTTCATTTTGCAAATCTCTTGTTGGGTACATGCCTTGTCTCCTCCATCTAAACAGATAAAAAGTACAAATTTTCATAGTTATCTATTAGTTCATGTGATCTATCTTCACTGAAAAAATATGTGCACACTCTTATTCACCTCAACCCAACTACATCTTGACTCTTTTTTAACTCCTATATTAATGAAAAAATATCTCTTTTTCCTGGAGTTGGAGATAATTAACAACAAATGAACCTAATTTTTCCTTGATTAAGTGTTGTACAAATTTACATTGAGTCTAGGGCCCTTTTTAATAAAAATGTACTTAATTGTGCCTTATTTAGGGTGTTGAAAAGTGTTTTCTTACACTTTCACACTAATCTAGGGATTAATTAATGAATTATGGTTAATTACAACTTAATTAGCCCTTTAATTCAAATTCAAGCCTTATTAATTATATTTTTCAAGAATTTATCCCGACACCCATTAATGATATTTCATAACATTTACATTGGCAAAGTTGTTGCCCTAGAAAATTGTGATAGGACCCATTCGCCACTTTGGGCGAATGGGTCCTCCTAACCTAGGACACCCCTTTTTTGTCATATTTGAAGTGGGTTTTTGATGTTATTTCACCTCCCTGAATCTAGGTCCTAGAAATTTGTGCAAGGTGGAGAATGGGTCGTCATTGCCTAGGATCCCCATTTTTGAATTTATTTATGGCGAGATTTTAATGATTTTGAATTCTAGATCTGATGTTGGCTTGAATTATTTGAATTTTAGGGTTAATCCTTAGATTTAGTATAAATATAAGGTTAATTCATTTAATTTCACCTATCAACTTCAATTTATCATTAGAGCACTTTCAAAAGAGCAATACAAAGCATTTCAAAGGCATTCAAGGGTAGATCATGAAGGTTTTATTGCAACAATTCAAGGTTATATCATCATGTCAAAGTCATAGTGCATCAAGCATCTGATTGAGCTAATGTATGTTGATGTAGTATTAAAGATCCATTTGCAAGCATTGTTCCATTTCTAATTCAAGATCAAGATCTACATTCTACATGACCACTTCATGTTAGTTTGCAAAGTTACATTCTAAGACATCTTCCAAGGTATCATCATTTCATGTTTCATGTCTCACATTTCATGCTTCTATTTCATTGTTTCATCATAAGGTTTAATTACCCAAACAAAATTTGACCAAGGAGAACCACTATTCCCTAACAATCAACAAGTTTTTCTCCTCTTGGATGTGTGTTTGCAGGTTTTTAGGTTGAAGATGAAGTGGAGAACAAGATTGAAGCAAAATTATCAAAGTTGTCATCCATATTGCAAGAGCATGAAAATGAGGCTACAAGATTTGTTCATATTTTCGAGTGATGATCATTGAGGAGCTGGAACTGCAGACATCAAGGAACAAAACCCAGATCTCAGTTTTTAGAAACCCTAATATGGACCCATTCACCACTAACGGAGAATGAGTCCTCAATGACCTAAAAAAAAGTTTTTCAATAAGGTACACATTGTTTTAGCCTTCCAAAACTTCCCTTATTGTTGTTATAATAGTTAGGATTAGTTTCTGATTGTTATTTAGGAATTTTGGCCCTCAATTGAATGGAACATACCTTAGAAAAATTGTGGTTCATCATCTTGATCCATTCACTTTGATGAAACCCATTTTTCGATGTTTCATTATGGTGAACTTGACCTATTGAATATTGAAATTTTCCGATCTACGTCCTTCCTTGCATCCTAGGTTAGATCTTGCATTCATTTCTATTCATTTGCATTGAATTAGATCTCATTTAGGGTTTTCTACTTTGCATTCAAACTTGCATCTCATCTAGGGTGTTAGAATTACATTTTTTTGCATCCTTTAATTATGAAAAATACAAAAAAAAATCAGACATTTTGCATATTATTTAGATATCATAAATTTGCATTTGAAAATCAAAACAAAATTGCATTTCAAATTAGGTCTTTGCATTCATCATTTCATTAAATTTTCAAATTGCATTTCATAGTACATTTGTGAAAAAAATAAACTGAAGGTTACTGTTACAGACTTGAAAATGAAACACATTGAAAAAAAGCTTAAAAGTCAATAAAAATAGTTAAAAAAACCCTAATTTAGGATGCATTCGCCACTTGGGGCGAATGAGTCCCTAATGAATCTTGACCTGCATTTTATAGCATCTAAAAATCATTAAAAAATACTTAAAAATTGGTAAAAACATTTCAAAAATCCTCATCCATAACCCATTCACCACTAAAGGTGAATAAGTCCTTGATCAGGCGTTGATCCAATTTTTTTAGAATATATCTCTATTTTAGGCTTCTGTTTACTGCTGTTACATTTTTGTTTCAGTTTTCTAATTTGCTGTTTCATTAAATTCATTGAATCTAGATTAATTTTCTTCATTGAGTGCATTGTGAAAATTCAAAATTGCATTTACAACATTTCATTTTCAGTTTATTGCATTATCTAATCAGTAAATTACATTGTTTAGAATTTGAAAATTGTATTTCATTCTAAGTCATTACATTGCCTCTTTCCTTTTCAGGTTTGTACACTAAGTTTTAAAAACTTGTATGAGATTTACAACTTGGTGTCCTATTAGAAATACTATTGTAAGACGTAGTTCAAGGCTCATGTCATCCTACGATATCTCACTCACTGTGGATCTTGGGTTTTCTAGCTCTTTTTTTGATAGTGTTGATAATCAACCCTCTATGGCTCATGGTTTGCATACTTCATTTCCAGTGACTTCACCTCCTACAACCAATGTTCTTATTGTTAACAACACCATCTCTATCATCACCACTTGTCCGCAAGCTTTGGGGTGTACTCAAATCCAAGGTGGAACTTCAATTCCATCTTCTATAATATCGATGTCCATTCCTACATACACGAATAATCAACCTACTATAACCCTTCAACCTACCACAACCCTTCAACCTACTACAACCTTTAAACCTACCATAACCCTTCAACCTACCACAACCTTTCAACCTACCACAACAATCATACCCACTATCATTGTGTACACTTAGGTATTTCCACAGTGAATCCTTTTAGCTTTGTGCATTCAAATACAATATCTCCTCAACCATCCACCTTCACCAACTTAAAATTCACTTTCCCTTCACATACATACACTACTCCACCTTATTATCTTCCATCTTACAATCATAATGATGATTTCCTTAAGTCGGTTTTACAAACTATGACATCCCTTCAACAAGTTAGAACCTTACAACAAAACAACAACAGTCAACCTTCACAATATATTAAAACCAATCTGTTATCCTTTGAGATATTAAGAGCATAGATGCCACAAGGTATATAAGTTCCTTGATTCAAGAAATATGGCGGGAAAGGAGATCCTGTTAGCCATGTTTTTGCGTTTACAACCTTGTCTAGTGATTTCATATTTGAAGACAAACTTTTGGATAAGTTATTCCATAGATCATTGAAGGATACTGCTTAGAGTGGTTCTCTTCTTTAAGAATAATTCAATTGGCTCATTCAATGAACTTCTTGATGCCTTTTACAACCAATTTTATATTCACATGGGTCCGATGATGACCCTAGCCATTTTAATGATGTGCAAACAAAAAGACGATGAGAAGGTGAGTGATTTCATAACAAGATACCAAACACTTTATTCACAAACAAACATTAAGATTCCTAATACCGACCTTCAATGAATGTTCTTTTCCAACTTACAAAATAAAATCCAAAGCAAAATTGAAATGTTGAGATTTCTATACTTTACATAACTATGTATAGCCCTTCATGATTATCAAAATACGACTTGTGGTTGTGATGTCAAAAATCCCCCTAGTCATCCTGAAAAGTCTGAATCCACAACTCAAACTAGTTACCAACCTTTCAAGAAGCATAATAGGGGATTTTTACAACTGAATTTCCCTCAACGAAGTCAACCAACCGATAACCAAGTGGTTGCTATAAAGACGAAAAATTATTTCGGGGATAGGAATAGAGAGTTCACTCCTCTACCTGATACCCTTCATAATATCATGTTGCAGCTTATTGAAAAGAACATGCTTACCATAACTCCTGTTAAAGAGCATTATCCTAATAGACCATTACCAGTAGGATTTCGATGAAACTCTTATTGCCACTATCACCAACAAAATGGACATGGTATGAAATATTGTAAGAATCTTAAACATATTGTGCAAGACCTTATTGACAACAATCAACTTCAAATTAGAGGTTTGAATGAAAAAGGTAATAAGTCTATACCCTCTCCTAACCAAAATTTACAAATCTTTACTAATCTCATTGCCGAAACACACTATTTCATTTGTTAAAGCTAGTGAAACGAATAATGATGTGATGAATGTTGAAATAGATGATGAAAACATAAAAGATGACAATGAAGAATGACTGATTAAAGCGGTAGAATTTATCGAAGCTAAACCTTGTAATGTCTCAACTAAAATGCCTCTTGATATTGCTTTCTCACAAAATGATATACTTAAACATGTACTTGATGGTCTCTTTACATAGCTGGATGAATCAATGATAAGCTCACTAATGGAATATTGATTGATCCCGTCTATGGAGAGAATTTGATCATTGAAGACTTTCTATTTGTGCATGAACTATACCAAGATACATATTATAAACCGAAAACATGGATCAAGATGCATAATGGTTTTTCTTGTCCTACGGTTGGCTCGATAGATCTCCCTTTAAAAGTTGGACCGAAAATGTTAAATGTCTCATTCACCATCATCCTAAAACTGGACCAGTTTCTTGTGAAGTTAGGCTACCCATGGATTCATTCCATGAATGTCGTCCCTTCAATTGTATACAAATGCTTGAAGTTTTCATTTGGCAATGATATCTTTATTGTGCATCATAGTGGGTTTAATCCTACGTCTTCCTGAGGGATTTTTTCATTAGGATTTTTTTGGCCCAAACTTATGGAACCTATTAAACTTCATGAGGAATTATTTTTCAAATCATATCAAAAGTTCAAGGCAAAGAACATAGAAAAATTATCCCTTTGAAACATGCCTCAACTTATGACTGAACCACCTATCCTTGATGAAACAATGATTGAACTGAAAAACATCTAAGAACAACCTATAACAAATCCTCCTGCAATTTCTTATAAGAGACCACATGATAACCAAAGAAATCCCATTGTCCCTCCTAAAATCAAACAAGTGTACAAAGTTAAAGAGAAAGTGGTTGAACAACCTCCTATTGTTTCTTTCGTTCCTCCCAAGGAAGAGAAGAACATGCTTGAAAAACCCGCTCTTACACAAACACAAATTGACAATAGATTGAAATAAAATCAAAATGCTAGAGAGCATAGGAATAGATACCATGCTATTGCTCGTATGTTACACACCAAAGAAGACAAGAATAACATAGAAAATCAAAATATGAACTTACCTGAAGCAATGCATGAGGATCCTATACCCTCGTCACAATATAAAAAATCACATTCCATGGAAATTGTCATTCGATCTAGCATTGTGATTAATCTATATGATGACATTGATATTGCGAAGATTGATGAGCAAGTGCATAATGAATTGAATACATTGTTTTCCTCTTCTATGAAATTAAATGATAAATCTCCTAAAAAGAGTGTTGAACTTGGTGCTTCCCCTAGCTCGACACTTGTCGTTGTCCCTTTGGCTAGCTGTCCACCTTCTATTTATACAAACCAAGATTGGGATGCAGATGACCTGCTATAGGTTGAATCACATGTGCCTTACTATTCTTTTGATAATTCATGTTTCTTTATGTAATTGCATGTGTGTAACGTGATCCCCCATGATGTTTTGTTTGATGTATCTCTCTCTTTTTGTGCATTCCTCTATATGTATCTACATTCTTCTCTATGTTGTCAAAGATTTCTTTTTTCTTTTTATTTTGTCTTGTGTTTTCGTTTGGGGATGACGCAAGGCATCAAGACATTTAGGTCTCTTCCATGTTAACCCAAAAGATTTTTCATTTTTTCTTTTTATTTGTCTTGTGTTTCCTTTTGGGGATGACACAAGGCATTGAGACATTTAGGTCTCTTCCATGTTGACCTGAAAGGATTTTTCTTTGTTTTCGCTCTCTTCGTGTCATTCTTCTAGTTCTATGAGTATTTGGGGAATGATGGCAATTTTGATCTGTAAAAACAACATTGTAGCAAAGACATAATGACCTTGAATCCATAGATTCCTTATGTATTTTTGGGGGAAACCCCTTCCTTCCTATTTCATGGCGTAGCTTTATTTTAGAAACATATGACTTGGCATAGGGTTTTTCGAGGAAAGTTCTCATGTCTTAGGAAAAAACATTGGCTACTTTAAATCAGTTTCTCACAATAATGGTGTTAGCAACCGCTTTAAAGTGGGGGCATACATCAATGACATCTGTTAACATATTTTATGGCATGATTTTCATTTTTCTTGTGATGTGTCCTTTTCTTTCTGGTGTCATTGGGTTTGATGTCCTCCAAGAGTGTGATATTTCTAAGCATATGATATCCCTTAGTGGCATGATGTGAAATGAGAGGCATCCCATAAGTGGCGATTTGATACTCTTTGAATTGTCCTTTCTTGGAGACAGTAGGCACGATGTTCCCTAAGAAGAAAACCTTACATGAACAAAGTAAAATCCCCTTTAACAAAAACCTATAGACATGACATAGCATTGTGGTGCCTTATTGAAGTTGTCAAGAGGATAACTTCAGTATGGTATGGGAGCCTAATATGAATCTCATTTTTCGACATTGTTGGGATAACTCACCTAGTGGATGGACAAAGGTTCCACTACCCCAGAGTGAGCATGCATGTTACAGAAAAACAACCTAGACCTGGTCCACATAGTGTTGGATAGGCTGTAAAAGCTTGATACTTGTTACGTACAAACAACCATGTTCCACATTGTGTTGGAATGGTTGTGCTTTATCCTTTTGTTTTTATTTTCTTGGCCTTTGATAGGGTATGACTATGTATATTTGTTATTTTTGCATACTTAAGTGTTTTGAATGTCTACTTTAGTGTGATTTTTTCATGGGGAAAAAATCTCACTAAAGTGAGGGCGAAATGTATTAATGGAAAGTATCCCTTTTTCCTGCATTTGGAAATAATTAACAACAAATGAACCTAATGTTTCCTTGATTAAGTGTTGTAATGTGTTGTACACATTCACATTGAGTCTAAGGCCCTTTTTAATAAAATGTACTTCATTGTGCCTTATTTAGGGTGTTGAAATTTTTTTTCTTACTCTCACACTAATCTAGGGCTTCATTAATTAATTGTGGTTTATTAGAGCTTAATTGACCCTTTAATTCAAATTCAAGCCTTATTAATTATATTTTTCAAGGATCTATCCCAACACCCATTAATGATATTCCATAACATTTACATTGACAAAGTTGGTGTCCTAGAAAATTGTCCTAGGACCCATTCACCACTTTGGGCAAATGGGTCCTCCTTGTTAGGGTTAGAAGGAAAATATCTAACAAGTTAAATGCAGATTTGATCAATAAAATAGACAAATAAAACACACAAAAAATTATAGCAGAAACAAGATAACACATATAATTTAACGTGGTTCACCCAACCCGGGCTACATCCACAAAACCACAACCATCCAATGATTTTATTATACATTACAAAACATATTACAATCTCACAAATAATGCCATGCTACAAATCCGCATCCCAACCGCTTATAACAAGTTTTTAGAAGCTTCCAAAAATTAGGGTTCTACAAAGTCAATTTTTTTCTTTTTCGGTGACAAAGCATAACATGATCAATATAACACGATCAGTCGCCACATACAAAGAATCTCCCACTTGGAGATTGATTAGGCTCCACACCAACACACTCCTAACCTAGGACACCCTTTTTTGGCATATTTGAAGTGGGTTTTTGATGTAATTTCGCCTCCTCAAAGCTAGGTCCTAGAAACTTGTGCTAGGACCCAGTTGCCCAAGGTGGTGAATGGGTCCTCCTTGCCTAGGACCCCCTTTTTGAATTTATTTGTGGCAGGATTTTAATGATTTTGAATTCTAGATCTGATGTCGGCTTTAATTATTTGAATTTTGGGGTTAATCCTTATATTTAGTATAACTATAAGGTTAATTCACATAGTTTCACCTAGAAAGTTCAAGTTATCATTAGAGAAATTTCACAAGAGCATTATAGAGCATTTCAAAGGAATTTAAGGGTAGATCATGAAGGTTTTATTATATAAATTCAAGGTTATATCATCATGTCAAAGGCATAATGCATCAAGCATGTGGTTGAGCTAATCTATGTTGATGTAGTATTGAAGATCCATTTGCAAGAATTGTTCCATATCATTCAAGATCAAGATCTAAATTCTACATGGCCACTTCATGTTAGTTTGCAGATTTACATTCTAAGACATCTTCCAAGGTATCATCATTTCATGTTTCATGTTTCATGCTTCTATTTCATTGTTTCATCATAAGGTTTAATTACCCAAATGGGGTTTGACCAAGGAAAACCCCTATTCCCTAACAATCAACATGTTTTTCTCCTCTTGGATGTGTGTTTGCAGGTTTTTAGGTTGAAAATAAAGTGGAGAACAAGATTGAAGAAAAAATGTCAAAGTTGTCAAGTTGCAAAGTTATCATTGATATTGCAAGAGCACGAAAAAAGACTACATGATTTTTTTCATATTTTCAAGAGCTGAGCACTGAGGAGCTGGACGTGCAAACATCAAGGAAAATAACCCATATCTCAATTTTTTAGAAACCCTAATAGGGACCCATTTTCCACTAAAGGTGAATGAGTCCTTAGTGACCTAAAAATAACAAGTTTGTAAAAAGGTACACATTCTTTTAGACTTCCAAAACTTCCCTTATTGTTGCTATAATAGTTAGGATTAGTTTTTGATTGTTATTTAGGCATTTTGGCCCTCATAATTGAATGAAACATCCCTTATAAAAATTGTGGTTCATCATCTTGATTCATTCACTTTGATGAAACCCATAAAATTGGTGTTTCAATTCCACTAATCATTGTTTTTGTTATCCTTGCCACATCATCCTATTTCCCTTCAACAACAAATATGTTTGATAACAATGTAATTTGAAAATTCTTGTGGATCCAATTGAAGGGGACACTATGCCACATGTTTCCCTACTACCATATTTCCATAACTTATGTATGCACTGAGCAACATTTTCCACACCAAAATACTTAGTTGAAAGGGAATTTCATGAATGAATGCTTATGCTCAAATAAGTTGTCCACCATGATAGAGAAGATCAAGAATGGAGGAATAATGATCCATTATTAGTGTAATGCCATATTCTCTTCTCATTAAATCAAATTACTTCTATCCTTCATCTAAAAAGCCCATGTGGTTGCATGTAGAGAGAATTCCAATAAATTTAATGTGGTCTAGATGCACACCCACCTCTTGAATTTATTCAAGGAGTAGGAGGGCCTCCCTGTCACGTCCATGTTGAGCACTTGTTGCAAGCATTACATTCCATGAGACAATATTGTGATCAAGAATTTTGGAAAACACTTGTCTCAATGCATCCTCTGTGCTACCAGACTTGGAATACATAGTAACAAAATCATTTTGTTCAGAAACATCTAAATCACCTCCAGTTTTGATGGCATGAGTGTGAACCTGCCTTCCCTATTCCAAAATGGCCAAACTGGCACACACCTTGAGAATGCTAGCAAAGGTGAAAAAAATTGGCATTAGGATTGCTTGAAGTATTTGAACAAAATCTTACATAGCTTCCTCACTGTACCCATTCTAGGCATATCCCACAATCATTGCATTCCATGAGACAACATTTGCATTGGGGATTGTTTACACTTTAATAAAACTCTCTACATATCCACATTTGGCATACATTATGACTAGAGAAGCTCCTACACATGTTTCTGATTGGAATCCAACTTTGATTAACAGTGCATGAACTTGCTTGCCTGCATGCAAAGCTTCTGGGTTGGCGCATGCACTAAGGACACTGTTAGTTGTGAATTGGTTTAGCTTCACGTGTGCTAGTTACATTTGTTTAAGAAGTCGTAGAACCTCCTTAATGCATTGGTGTTGAGAATATGTAGCAATAAAATCACAATCCATGAGATGATATTCCTTTCAAACATTCTCTCAAATAAATGGTTTATCAAATACTTAAGGTTGTAGTGCATTCTATTTTTTTTGGCACATTTGATGTATCAAATTTTTGCATTAAATGAAGCATAGCTATTTTCTCTTCGAACTATTTGTGTCTATAGCTCTACATCATTTTTCTAATGAAATAGAGAATACAAAATATGGACGGAGAGATAATGCTATAGAAAAGATAACACTGAATTCATTGGTAAACCCTCCAATATCCATTGTTGTTAAGGAAATCCGTTGATGTTAAGTATAGGCAAGGAGAGACCAAAGTAGTCTATATTTTGAAGCTTGAACAAGAAAATTCAAGCCCAAAGTACCCTTGAGAGATAGTGTCTTTGAACACGACAATTTAAGATTTGCAAAGTTGTTTTAGTTGAGCTAAAGATGAATTCAAATGTGTATATTTCATGGATAATATTTTTTTTTTTTAATCTAATGAAGACTGCAACTCTTGATGTCATGGAAAAAAATTACTAAATGGGAGCAATATGATGAGGATTGTAGGACATGCACCTCAAAAAAATTATAGTTGTCAAACCAAGGTTTGAAAGCCTTCTGAAACTTCCATTTTCAACAAAAATATAAAATTAGCTGATTAATGACTAGATTAAATTAGACCATAGAATTTGAACAATATAACCAAAAAATGTGAGTTCACTTTTAATTTTCTATTAGTAAAACATAGTATATATTTTCGAAGAGTAAACAAATATTTACATAAAAGATTTCATCATTCTCCACAATAAAAGAATAGGTCAAGAGGGTAGAGGAGACAAGATATTATCACAAATGTGTTGTTGCACACAATATCTATTACATCCTTAAACTGATTACATTAGTCCTCTTTTATAGAGTTAAAAAATTATAAGAAGTTTCTGGACAAGAGGAACCGACATATAGCATTTAATGGCTTCACCTATTTCCTATCGATTAAGTGGTAAAACATACCAAAACAAGAAATCACGAGAAGACTCATTTAATATGGTGGTTGAAATTAATATTCCATGACTCCCCCTTAATTTCAACCATACAGGCTTGAACATTTACCATTTTGTTTTCCAAGTTTGCTGACTTCCACAAATCCTTTGCTTGCATGATAGGTTCAAACTCTTATCAAGATCTATGGATCTTTTCTCAACTTTCTTTTCAATTGTTGTGGCAGTCTTCATTCAACAACTTCATGTACCTTCACTATTCCTTTCATGATTTCTCCTTCAATAGCTACGGTTGTCCCTTTCACTGATTCTTTTCTTTGATCTCTTTTTGACGATCTCCAAATGAGCACCTCTTCTGAGGTTTAGAAACTCCTTTTATCTGCATTACAAATTCCTTTTTGCAACAACTACCTCTTTTATTTGGTAGTCTTTTACAACTATCTTTTTCTTGGCAAGAGTCTCTTCGATCTCCCCATATCTCTCTATAATTTCACTTGACCTCAACTACAATCGAATTTTCAATAATTTGCGACTATGAAACCTTCACATATGTGGTGATCTTCCTTTGCAAATTTAGCACGAATGATGACTGCTTATTTTCTAGGCAGTGCCTTCCTTGCATAACGACACCTTCAAAATCATGGATTCTGGCAACATCTTCATATTATGATGGTCCTCCTTTCTGGGCTTCTTCTTTAGATCTCCTTCACTTATGAAGCAATATTATCAAACAATGACTTTCAACAACACCATCTGTTCTTTTCTTTTTCTACTATTTTGACTTAGAGGAGTGACTAACCAATCACTATGATTTAACAACAATCTTCAGATCTTTCTGCAATTTCCTATTTTCCTTTAACGACTTTTGATTACAATCAACAATCTTACCTTTAAAAAAATCAACACCTTCATTCTTTACTTGTCTAGCAACGATCTCAACGACATGTTGGGGTAAGTGCACCAAGATGGTTCCCAAAAAGGGGACTTAAGTGGACAACTTTTTTCTGAAATAAGGAGATACTGACCCTGGACGTATTGAGGATACTTATACTCAAAATTTTGAGATGGAACAAAAAGAAGGATTCAAGTTCTCTGAGTCTACTTTCTAAACTACTAATTTATTTTGAAAATGGGTGAGATTAAGGGGTTCAAATGAGGGACGTACACAAATTAGTGTTGTTTTTTGTCAAAAAAACATAGCATAGCAACTCTTGTATGACCCTCGTACGGTGAACTTTTTTTTAGTATTTTTAAAATCACAATGGTAAGAAGTTAGTTAATAGTATGTAGTTGATGCACAATTTTTCTGATTATTTTTTAATGAATATTTAATTTTTTACTAATTTTCGAAGTGGACATTTCCTGAAAAATAGAATTTTGGACGTGCTATGCCTACAAATTTTGGAAACTAATTGAATTTATTTTTATTTATTTTTTAAAATTTGTAGAATGGAGTCTAGTTTCTAAAAAAATAATTTATTTGAAAAATCGATTAACGGTTAATTTATAGTGAAAAAATTACCAAACACTGCTTTTTGGCAAAAACAAAACATACAAATAAAATAAATTATGGATGAAAGACTTAATATTTTCAGAAAGTGAAAAAAATTACATCGTTGGATAGCTAAGAGAGAACCCAAAATTACCCATGTGCTTGATTTTTTTGATATTGAACCACGTGCAATCCTGATGGTGAGCACGAACTTGATTATGTGAAATATGGAAGATTTTTTAAAAACACGTCTCTGGTCATTGGGAATGCCCTCCAAGCCTTTAGGTTGGTATTCCAAGGCAAATGCCAAGCCCAAGGTTCGGGAATTCCCAAAGCAAGATATAACGTGCTCGCATTATAACACGCTCGCGGTATAATGCGCTCGCATTATATCTTAGTTTTGACGTGTTTTGTGAATGCATTTTTTGCGTTTTGTGAATGCATTGACAAAACGCGAGCGCGTTATAATGCACTCGCGTTTTGGTCTACATTGAATTTTTTTCTTCTCTTTTTCTTATTTCTTTCCTCTTGTTATCTTTTAGGAAAACTATATACATGAAATAAACATTTAAGTATAAGTTGACATTTATATATGAACATTTACTTTCTTATACTTTAAGTTATATTTCATGTATATACTTCCAAGATGTTTGAGAGTGGTTTAAGATCTCTAGGAGTTATATACCAAATATCCTAAACCATAATCCATATACCCTATACACTTAACTTTATACCCTCATCCCTAAATACTCTCCCTCAACCCTCAACCCTCAACCCTATACCTTAAACCCTAAACCCTCATCCATCATCCTTATACCATATACCCTCAACTTTATACCTAATATCCTAAACCCTAAACCTTATTCCCTATACAATTAACCCTATAACCTCAACCCTATACCTTAAACACTAAACCTTACACTCTCAACCCTCATAGGGGGAGAGAGAAATAGGGGGAGGGAGGGATTGGGGAGAGAGAGAGAGGTTGGGAGGGAAAGAGGAGATAAAGATAAGTAGAGAGGGAAGGAGAGGTAGAGATACATGAGAGATAAAGAGTAGATAAGGAAGTATAGATGGAGGGAGAGGTATGGATGGAGAGAGAGGGAGGTGAGAGAGAGGTGAGATAGAGAGAAACAAAGAGATTTTGGTAGGGAGTGATAGAGGGATATGCAGGTAGAGAGGGATAGGTGAGATAGAGAGAAGTAGAGAGAGATAGAGATAGAGGGAAGGAGGGAGGGTGGACGAGAGAGGGGAGGAAGGGAGAGGTAAAGAGGGATATGTGAGATAAAGATAAGTAGAGAGAGAATGGTGACATATAGAGAAGGAGAGAGTTATAGATAGGGAAAGAGAGAATGGTGAGATAGAGAGGAGAGAGTGAGAGAGAAAGAGGGTGAGGGAGGAGTGAGAGAGAGTGAGAGAGAGAGGTAGAGGGAGGGAGAGGAGAGATAGAGAGTAGATAGGGGAAAAGGTAGGGAGAGAGATATCTAGTGAGAGAGAGAGGGCTAGGGGAGATAAAGATAATTAGAGAAAGACAAAGAGGTAGAGAGAAGTAGAGAGAGAATAAGGGAGGGAGAGAATCGATATAGAGAGGTATAGAGAGAGTGGTGGGGAGTGATGGATGGAGAGGTAGGTAGAGAGGTATTAGGGAGATAGAGAGTAGAGAGGGAAGTAGAGGGAGAGGTATGGAGGGGGAGAGAGGGAGGTGAGAGAGAGGTGAGATAGAGAGCAATAGAGAGAGTGTGGTAGGGAGTGATGGAGGGATATGCAGCTAGAGAGGGATAGGTGAGATAGAGAGAAGTAGAGAGAGATAGAGATAGAGGGAAGGAGGGAGGGTGGGTGAGAGAGGGGAGGAAGGGAGAGGTAAAGAGGGATAGGTGAGATAAAGATATGTAGAGAGAGAATGGTGACATATAGAGAAGTGGAGAGTTACAAAGAGGGAAAGAGAGAATGGTGAGATAAAGAGGAGAGAGTGAGAGAGAAAGAGGGTAAGGGAGGAGTGAGAGAGAGTGAGAGAGAGAGGTAGAGGGAGGGAGAGGAGAGATAGAGAGTAGATAGGGGAAAAGGTAGGGAGGGAGACATCTAGTGAGAGAGAGGGATAGGGGAGATAAAGATAATTAGAGAGGGAAGGAGGTAGAGAGAGTAGAGAGGGAATGAGGGAGGGAGGGAGAGAAGCAATATAGAGAGGTGTAGAGAGAATGTTAGGGAGTGATGGATGGAGAAGTAGGTAGAGAAGGATTAGGGAGGTAGAGAGTAGAGAGGGAAGGAGAGGGAGAGGTATGGATGGAGAGAGTGGGAGGTTAGATAGAGAGTAATGGAGAGAGAGTGGTAGGTTGTGATGGATGGAGAGCTAGGTAGAGAGGGAGAGGGGATATATATATGTAGAGAGGGAGGGAGAGAGGGAGAGAGATGTAGTGAGGGAGAGAGAGGTGAGATAGAGAGAAATAAAGAGTGTTTGAAGGAGAGGTAGGTAGAGAGAGGGAGAGAGGAGATAAAGATAAGTAGAGATGGAAGGAGAGGTAGAGAGAGAGGTGAGATAGAGAGAAGTAGAGAGGGAATGAGGGAGGGAGGGAGAGAGGTGTAGAGAGAGTGGTAAGGTTTGATGGATGTAGAGGTAGGTAAAGAGAGATGGGAGATAAAGAGTAGATAGGGAAGAAGAGAGGGAGAGAGAAGTATGGAGGGAGAGAGAGGGAGGTGAGAGAGAGGTTAGCTAGAGAGAAATAGAGAGAGTGGTAGGGCGTGATGGAGGGAGAGGTAGGTAGGTAGAGAGAGAGAGAGGGGGGGAGGGAGATAGAGACAAGTAGAGAGGGAAGGTGGGAGAGAGGGAGAGATAAGTGAGGTAGAGAGAATTAGAGGGAAAAGGAGAGAGAGACAGAGAGAGAGATTTCTTGAGATTAGGGGAGAGAGTCAGAAAAAGGGATAGAGATAGTTAGAGAGAGGTCTAGAGTGTAAGGGATAAAAATGAGTGAGATAGAGAGAGAAATAATACAATTTTATGATTACTGAAATTTGACCCCCTGATTATTGAAATTTGACTAAGTTTGAAATTTGTGAGATCTTCCAAAAACTAGAAGAGAGAGAGGGGAGAGAGGGAGGAAGGGAGAGAGAGAGGGAGTGGAGAGATAAAGAGTAGAGAGAAGGAGAGAATGAGAGAGAAAGATGATAGAACTTGTTGACTACTAAAATTTGACCTCCTGATTATTGAAATTTGACATGCTGATTATTGAAATTTGACTGTTTGAAATTTTAAAGATCTTCCAAAAACTAGAATTTGCATTATAACTCCTAGAGATCTGAAACCACTCTCAAACATCCTGGAAGTATATACATGAAATATAACTTAAAGTATAAGAAAGTAAATGTCCATATATAAATGTCAACTTATACTTAAATGTTTATTTCATGTATATAGTTTCCCTAAAAGATAATAAGAAGAAAGAGACAAGAAAAAGAGAAGAAAATATTTTCAATGTAGACCAAAACGCGAGCGTGTTATAACGCGCTCGCGTTTTGGAAATTTTTTTATTATTTCAAAAAATGCACATTTTTGAACTCAAAATGCGCACATTTTTTGAAATTTAAACCATAACGCGAGCGCGTTATAACGCGCTCACGTTTTAAAACACCCACGTTAGGCTCGGTAATGACTGAGCCTAGGCTCGGTCATTACCAAGTCATAACATGAGTGCGTTTTACTATAACGCGTTCGCGTTTTTGCTATTTCAGGATGAAAAAGTAAATTGTCCATGAAATTGCTACCCATTTCCATGCACCTGCCCGTTGATCTTCTTGCAACAAAAACTTCAAAACCTAAAGATCTTTGATGATCCTTTTACTGGTAGGCTTTCTTTTATTTATTTAATCTCTTTTGGGATTTTCCTTCAGGGGCCCCCTCCTTGGCAACTCCAACAACAGTGATCAGATTAACCCCCTCAAATTGATGGCCTCCTTTCTTTGCACACTATTCTCTCAGATCTGCTACCTGACTGGGAGCTCAACCAAGGTGATGGACATTGCTTGTCACAAAATTTTGCTGCGATCTGGCTTATGGCTGGGTCAACATCCAATTTTTAGCAACGACCTTTCTTCTTGGCATCGATTTCAAACACTTATTGTTGGTGCAATCTCCTTGGAACAACAATTTCTTCTTCCAATGCTACAAGCTCTTGATCCTAGATCTTGTGGCTTACTCTTCCTCGGTGGCGACAACGACCTTCTATGGAGCGATAATCTTTATTCAGGCTATAGAATCCTTTCTACGATCACTATCAACTATCCTTGGGAAGCTTGGCATATAATTTTTGATCCCAATTCAAAATAACACGTAAACACAAGCCAATAGACTAGATTAAGCTCAAAACAAAACTAATCTGGACACATACTAGCCTTCCATAAAAACTACGAACTGCCTACTTATTCACCATGCTTATTCGCCGCTTCTAAAAAAATATCGACAAATGCTTATAGTTAACATGAAACCGGATCAACACTTCTTAGCATGCTTGGTCACCTTCAAATCCTTAGCTTGTCTTTGATTTGTGACAACAACAATACCTTATGTTTGATCGGCTACACTGTCTTTGGTTACGATTAGGCAACAACTTGTTTTTTCTACAAATCTCCATCGACTTCTCGAATGGAAATGATCTCCTTCAGACTTCCGCACACCTTGCAATCGGCGGCTTGCAACAGATATCAATCTACATTGAGTTGAAAGTGGCTTCTTTGTAAAAAATACGAATTCATGTGGCAGCGGCTCCTTCTACAGATCAACTCCCGACACCTCCACTCTTCTCTTGGTTGCGACCTCTTGTATCTTTACCAATCTGATGTGTAGGAAAAGACAAGAAAAAAATAGAGTAACAAAACAGAGTATACTCAATTGCTACAACAATACTTATCTTTTTCGTGCTTGGCTGAGCGAACTATGACAGATCTTTTTCAGACTTCAACTCTGCCCTGATCTTCTGGATCTAACTTGGCTTTGATACCACTTTGAAGGAGGGAAAAGGAGACAAAGATATTATCACAAATGTGCTGCTACACACGATATCTATTGCCTGCTTAAACTGATTACATTAGTCCTCTTCTATAGATGAGTTTAGAAATTACAAGAAGTTTCTGGACAGGAGGAACCGACACATAGCATTGAATGGCTTCACCTATTTCCTATCGGTTAAGTAAAACTTACCAAAACAGGAAATCACTAGAAGATTCATTTAATAGTGGTGATTGAAATTAATATTCCAACACAGTATATATTTTCAAAGAGTAAAAAAACATTTACATAAAAGATTGCATCATTCTCCACAATAAAAGAATAGGTCAAAAATATGAAAAATGAGATTTTTTTAATTTTTCACTTGAGTACTTTGTAAAATTCATCACCAAATACTACTATCCATTTGATTGCTTCTTATAAGGATGTTGTTATGAGTGATTATTGGAAAACTGTTTGAAAACGAAAAGAACCTTCTTCCCCTTCCTCAATTTCTCATTCCCCTCATTCTGAATTTGCTGCTCCAATTTCCCCAGGTTGTCGAAATGTCCTAGTAGATCCTTGTCTCCTCCTCCTAACTCTAGACAATGTTCTAGATCTCCTCCTGGTGGTTCAATTGAGAAATCAATTAATGGTCAAGAAGTTCCTATTTCTAATCGCTTTGGAGTTTTTTCCATGAGAGGAGGATCATGAATCTCTTGACGTTTCTCCATGAAGTTCAAGATATTATCTTGGAACGTCAGATGGATTTCTCACCCTCATCGCAAATTTAAAGTCAAGGACACTCTCGAGAAATCGAAACCATATGTGCTTTTGTTAAAAGAAGTTAAGATTGGCAATGATTATTTAGATATGTCTCTTTTCAATCTATGGAAGGATGCTCTATTTGTTCATACATTGCATAAAAAGGGCAGCGGTGGGGCTGTTCTTGGATTGTCCCCTTCAATTTCCAAACATGTCATTGATAAGGGTGAGGACCCATCCCATAACTGTGTCTGGACCTTTACCTTTATCAATGAAAAACCTTTTGGTTTATGTTCTATCCACGCTCCTAATAATCCGAGAGAAAGAGTTGCTCTTTGGGACTGGTTGTCCAAGAACCTTCCTATTGCTAATTGGGTGTTGGGCGAAGATTTTAACATGGTGGAACATCATGAGGATCGTAGTTGATTCAGTCATTTTAAGCTCAGTCAGGAAGAATTTGAAAAATGGATTTATTGTAGAAATGTGTTTGGTGTGGTTGATCCTATCCATAACAAATTCTCTTGTCATGCCAATTATTGGTTCACCTAGTCTAATTGTAGACTAGGTAATGATATGAAGTTGAGCAAATTGGATCATTTTTATTTATCTCACAATTTGTAGTTGGATAAGTTGTCTCAAGATTTTTGGGTGCTAGTGGACTATTCTACAATGTTATCTGATCATTATCCAATTGTTTGTTCATTTTCTTCTTTTGAGAGTGTTGATGCCGAGTCTTCTCAACTCCCTTTTAAGCTGAATATTTCTCATCTTAAAAATAAAGATTGTGTTTCAACCTTAGTTGCGATTTGGAACTCTATGCCTAAAACTCATGAAGGAGAGTCATGGGTGAGATGGTAGATTTCTGCTATAGAACAATGTGTTGAGTTTCTTTGTTCATTTGGAAGAAGAATGGCTTGGAAACATAAACTCTATGAGAAATCTCTCCAAAGACAGTTAGAGCTTGCTCAAACTAAACTTAATCTTGATCCTCATAATAATTCTCTCCAAAAACATATTACTGCTACAAAAGCTCAGCTGCGAAAACTTGACCATTCTAGAGGTTAGGGTGCCAAAATTAGAGCCAAAATTCAATGGATCAAGGAAGGGAACAAGGGGTCTAAGTATTTCTTCAATTATCTTAACTATGAGCATAAAAAAGAGAAAATTGAAGCTATAAAGGATGATTATGGGTGTCATACTTCCCAGGTTGTAATCACTCATTTGTTTCATAATTTTTATGAGAAGTTGTTTAGAGAAGACACTAAGTGGACTGATATTCAATATGCATTGGAGGATAGCATACAAGAGTTTATTCCAAATATGATTGACCCTGGATATAGCAAATATTTAGATCAAATGCTCTCTTTGGAGGAAATTGAACATGCTTTGTCTTCCATGAAATCATACAAAAGTCCTGGCTTTGATGGTCTTCTTGCTAAGTTTTACCAAACTATGTGGAAGCATATTAAGGATGATTTTTATATGTTATATTTGGAAGCCTTTCATAATGGCTCCTTAGGTCCTATTATCAACAAAGGCATAATTAAACTAATTCCTAAGGGTAACAATGAGGATACCATTGCTGGTTGGCATCCAATTACACTTCTAAACACTTCATATAAAATTATTGCTAAGGCCTTAGCAATCAAAATTAAACCCATTGTACAAATTATTGCAAGGGCTGAACAAATAGGGTTCTTAAAAGGGAGATATATCCTTAATAACCTTATGATGGATTGGGAGACTATGGAATGGGCACAACAATCAGGACAAAATGATTTGATAGTCAAGTTGGATTTTGATAAAGCTTATGATAGAATCCATTGGAGCTTTATTCTTAAAATGCTTCACTAGCTGGGTTTTGGTCCTAAATTTTTAAAGCATATTCAAATGTTGTTCCAAGATGCTAATGCTCATTTGATTATTAATAAGAATATGTTAGACTCCTTTGTATTACAATGTTCCATAAGGCAAGGATGTCCCCTTTCTCCCTTTTTGTATGTTCTTATAACTGATGCTTTGGGTTATTTTCTACATAAAACTCTTCATATGAAACTTATCAAAGGGATTTCTATCCCTAAAGACACGGTGGTCATTGATTCCCATTTTGCAGATGATAGTATGTTATTCTTGCATAATTCTGAAGAAGAGGTTAACAATGCTTTGGAAATGGTTAAGTTGTATTGTGAGGTTTCTGGTTCTCTCATTGCTCACAATAAAACATAATTTTTAATGACTTAGCCCTATTCTAACTCTCAATGGATACAAAAAGAATGGAGGAAAATAAAGCATGTGGTGAGATAACTAAATATTTGGGTATTCCCTTTGGTTTTGAAGTTTCTCTTTCTAAAATGTGGACTTGGTTCTTAAATAAAATTAAGCATAAACTGTTCACTTTTGACAACAAGTTTCTGGCTTTGGCTGGAAAGATTCAAGTGGCTAATAAAATTCTCATTGTTTCCCATGTGTACTATTTTTCTTGTTGGATGTCATCCAAGCAAGGCTATGAGAAACTCAATAGAGTAATTTGTAGATTCTTGTGGTCCAGTGGGATGGTAATGGTGGTTTTATAGCTTCTTCATGGTCTCACTGTATTTAGCCAAAACACAAAGGTGGACTAGGACTTATCAATCCTCAAACTCAAGGGATCTACCTTGCTGCAAAATGGATTATTAGGGCTGCTAGCAGAGATGAACCATGAAAGATTTTAGTCTGTTAACAAATTATGGATGCTTCTATAAAGAAGAAGTGGCAAGGGGTTTGTTGGCTTGATAAATTGTTGCTTCCCTCTTCTTTTAGAATCAAAGTTTCTTTTCCCCTTCAATCTATTTGGAAAGCATGGCAAAAAGTTAGCAAATTTTTACACTGGAATGGCTCATCCTTGCAGACTGGGTTTAGCTTTGTCTCTATGTCCATTTGGTGGAATAAAATAATCGTGTATCATGATCAACCATTAGCATTATGCTTCCCAAGACAAACTCACTATTTGTTTAAAAAGGGGGTTAGACAGTTCTTTGGGATTTTGATCTTTTTGATTGGGCCCTTTGGAACAAAATTAAGGAGTAGTATGGGCTGAGTTCTAGTTATGAATAGTTCATCCTTTTTATTAAATCTCTTGTGTCGGTGGATCTGACTTTGAAGTTTTGTACTTCACGGGACTGTTATTTTTTTAGAGATTGAAAATGGTTATCTTACCGTCATTTTAATAATTTTCTATTAAAACACATATATTTGAAGTTGCTTCCTAGTTGCAATATTGCTACTCATTTGAACCAAAAGTGAAAATGTAGATTTAGTATTAAATTTTGGTTTAAATTAAGTGCTTAGATATGGCATTCCAAATCTGATTTTGACACTTAGGTGTTGGTTTGGAAGATATTACACTACAAGCTACCTGTGGGGGATAAATTGAAGTGCATTATAGTTCAACCAACAGATTGTCTTTTTTGTAAGGGTGTGGACAGTTTGAAGCACATTTTTTGGGACTGTATTTATGTTAAAAGGCTTTGGTTTTCAGTTTTTAGAGATTTCCTAGATATTTTTAATCACTATTTGACTTGGAAAGAGGCTGTTTTTGGTTTTGGCATGCAAAAAGATGTGATTGCTGATTCTATTTGACATGTTGTTTTAAAAAATATATGGAAAAATAGGTGTACAACAATGTTTTCTTGTAACTATTATCAGGTTGTTGGGACTTTACGGCTTTACTCTGACATATATCTTCAGGTGGCTATTCTTTTCTCACAGACTCGGGTTATATGTAAGAAGAATGAGTGGGCTAAACAAAGGTTACAACAAATCAAAGAGCAGATTGTGAAGTTTCAGCTGGACAATAAGATTGAGCATTGTAAAAATGTTATACAACTTTTGTAATTTGTTTATTTGTGATTGTATCTTATGGTTGATGCTTTGTACAACTTTTGTTAACGTCACTCTAAATTTGCAAGTCTTGTTTTGTTTAGTTCGGTTGGCATTTTGACTAGTTTGAGTTTTTGCTACTGTTGGTAGCTCTATTCTTGTAATTCTTTTGCTTTGTTCAATACAAAAAAAATAAAATCACCACCAAATAAAACATCACTGCTCGGCCAATGGTGAACTTCATCGTTCGACTTAATGGAGAACCAACAAGAAATGATTCTCATATTATAATATCCAACCCCTCAAACTGACCCAACAAAACTACATGCCCAGTCCACGAATTGTAAATTGGATTTTCTTCTGCTACCTACATTCATCTCACACCATATACCATAACTAATAAAATAAAAATGTTTCTTGAGTTTTTTTGTGCTATGTGTATTCATCACACGTCATGTAACATCCCAGACCCATATCAGAATTAAAACTCAACAAAAGTCGATCATTCTGTTCACCTTCATGTTGAATGTGGTCTCTTATACAATTTATACAACTTGGAAAGGGGATGTCCTACATTTCCCAAGCAATGAACGTGCACAAAACATGCACATATTCCTCCACCAGATCTACAATAATCACAATTGACTGCACAACTATTAGACCCTGCATGACTACCGACCCTCTCCCCTAATAAATGGGCAAGAAGTAGAAACACAAGCAGTAGCCACACCCAACAGAGCCTACAAACAGATCAGTTTTGCTCCCATCTTCACCTTTTGCAACCGTATTACATTGTGAGAACAACTTGAGGATTTTATCACCTGATTTCTAAGAGGTACTCACAAATTATTGAACTACTTGCATTACGTAACACTAATACGTACCAGCTTGCAGGTTTAGAGAACGCAGCGCCATCCACATCTAAGGAGAAACTATTATTTCGCCGTGCAAACTTCATTACAGTGGCCACTTCAAATTAAATACATCTTATATTAATTGCAATTCGATCTCGTGAATGCCGTGCAATCCACATACTATCAGAGGTAGCTTTCACGTCCAATCTACATACCATGAGAGATGGATTTCACGCAGACTCGTTGTACAGGTTTTAGACTGGCGGCAGATAGAACTGTATTGAAAAATAAATTTTGGCTGTGTATAGAAATGAACGGTCAATATGACTTGAATCTGCCTTGCATCCATTTTGGAATACGCTCAACCATCGATCCACCAATTCAGCTCGCTCATCTCACATAGAAAACGTCTTCGGCATAACTAGAACAATAATATTGTATAAAACTTTACAAAGCTTGACGACCGGTTTGGAGTGCAGACGATAGACACGACAAGGGGAAAAAGAAAAGGCAGAGGAGAAGTCAGAAGTCTTTGTCACCAAGTTAGTGGGTACAATTTCATTGGTTTACAAGCAAAAAGATGAAAAAAGTTTTGAAAAGAACATCCTTCATAATTACATTTGGCAATGATAACCCCACTTATGGTTTTGTGCTTCAGTCTTTTCATTTGGGCTAAATTCAAAAAGCATGAATGTCTCGTGGGCTTAGCATTTCTTTATTCCCTGTGCTGATCGTACCCTACCATATTCCACACTAATCATAGCGCTCCATTTTTAAGAGATGTTATATTTTGATAAGTAGGAGGTGTTTTCCACAGTGTCAAATTGTCATATTGTTATCACGATTTAACAGTGTAGTTTTACGAGTCAAACTCATTGAACCATGTTTCATGAGTAGTGGTTCACAAAAATCCGTCTCTCATGATAATGAATGGTCCACTTAACACTCTTTGCATCTAGGTGATGCTAACAAAGGTGAAGCATTGGGCCTTCCTCGGAGGTCACCCATCCCAATACTGGATTGTCATATTGCTATGAGGATTCAATCGTGTAGTTTTATGAGTCAAACTCGTTGACCCATGTTTCATGAGTAGTGGTTCACAAGAACCCGTCTCTCATGATAATAAATTGTCCACTTAACACTCATTGCATCTAGGTGATGCTCACAAAGGTGAAGTACTGGGCCTTCTCGGGAGGTCACCCATCCCAATACTCTGGGTGACCTCCTGGGAAGGCCCAATGCTTCACCTTTGTGAGCATCACCTAGATGCAATGAGTGTTAAGTGGACCATTCATTATCATGAGAGACGGGTTCTTGTGAACAACGTTAGGTAAATTCTTCACCATCGGAAAACTCATCACCAACAATTCACTACAAGAAAATTCACCACCATGACATTCACCTCAAGGAAAATTCATCGCCATGGAAAATTAATCGCATTAACATTTTAATATATATTTCCAAGACTTTGAAATTGTTTCTGCAAAAGAGTAATGGAGGTTTGTATTTCTTTATTAATGCGGTGAAAATTATTCTTTTGCAAAAAAAATTCAAAGTCTTGGAAATATATATTAAAAATGTTAATGCGATGAATTTTCTGTAGTGGTGGATCGCTGGTGGTGAATTTTCTTGCGATGAATTGTTGGCAGTGAATTTTCCTAGAGCCTTTGTAAACCACTACTCATGAAACATGGGTCAATGAGTTTGACTTGTAAAACTACACGGTTGAATCCTGATAGCAATATCACAAAGTTATATTTTATTTTTATATATTTTAATCTCTTTTAAGATTAATTCGACAATTGATTGTTCGATGTAATTATTTTTTAAAATTTATAAGGAACTTTCTTGAAAGGGAGAAATACCTATAAATAAATAAATAGGTAATATTAGTATTATTTGTAGAATTTGTATATGTTTGCACTATGTAAAAGTTGATAACTAAAATTGATCCAAGAGGAGGAATATATACACTATTAGTTGTCCTAGATTTTAGGATTTGAAAGTACTTAATTGAAACTTTGAAAAGCTATGCCTAAGTCTAAGGGAAGTTAATTGAAAGTCCAAAAGTCGAGTGGGAAATCACAATACCACTTTAGAGAAATCTCTTCTTTTAAAGTTGATATATTAGAAAATTAAAAGAATAATAAAATAAAACAATAAATAAAACCAATCTTTAGAATATCATGCAACTTTGGATAATGCTCCAAGAAATAATTGATTGCCTCAATCACATCATTTACGTTTGGTCCCTTTTTATATTTTATCTTTATTCTTCAAGAGAAAGTTGATTGCTCCAACTTTTCCTACAACTCTCCAAATTCCATTAGTTCTTAGAATTTCTAGATAATAGCCTTGATGTTCACTATTCTACCAATTGCTTCTTCAATCATTGTTTGATGTAATGAATTTGTGAATTCCTTAATGATTCTTGAAGTTGTTCATACCAATGTGGTAGTCTCTCATAATGTCCAAGAGAGGTCTTCAATATACCCTATCTTAATCATAACAAAATATGCTAAACTTTTACTTCTATTTAATTTGATTTTAAACTTTTTAAGTGTTTTCACTCTCAATTGACTTGATTTTAACCATTCCTTTGGCAAGTCAAGACTATCTCCATCCAAAATAGATGCCTAAACTAATTGATCCAAATGAATATCCACTATTTTTTTTGTAAAATTGAGACATAATCTTCCCATAAGAGAATATATTCAACTTTTGATTCCATCTCATGAGCTAGGATTGCCTCATCATTGATATTGCGATAGGCTCTTAATGCTTTATTGATAACCTTGCTTGCATGGGATTGCAAGCTTTCCTTCCATTTTGCGGTGGTTGGTATGACACCCTTAGGGTTTGGGTGTTGTACCTTTTTTTTCAATGTTGCTATCAATGGAAGACCAGAAGCAACTAAATCTGTAAGTCCCACAAGATGGTTGATATAGGAAGTTAGCTACCCTATTTGAGACTTTTGTTCTTCCTTTGTATTTTCATCCTTTTCATCTACTCAAGTATAGTAGAAACAACTAATTTCAGCAATTTCTTCTCTCTCTCCTTGGCTTGAGTACCTAGGTTTACTTGTTGAAAATCATAATCACTAGGCATTATTTGTGCTTTTGGTTTATCCACCATGGAGGTAGCAACTTGGGCTATCCTATCACCTCAATCATTTACCCTGAGAATCTCTATTAAAATAGTAGTTGGCCAACTAGAGATGCTACAAGTTGGTTAGATTCTAATAAATTCCTTTGATTGGCTCTTGTTAGCTCACCCACTTGTGCAAATGAAGAGAAAGATAATAATAATAATAAAAAAAACGACTCCACTAATGCATGGGGTATCCTCCTCTTCCTCCCTCGCTCCTACTCTTCTCACTTAATAGCTTTATTTTATGATTTTATGCTCTAAGCTATTTGCCCCTATAGATTTTAGAGGCGTTGCTATTTCCACCCACTTATATGACTTTAGTTTATATTTTATGTTCTAAATTATTGCACCGTATAAATTCTTTGGTGAGACTATTTCCACTAAATTACCCTATTTTCCACCAGATAACATATTTTATAAATGATAATATAGACACATTCATTGAAAAAAAACTATTTTGCAACGATCTACTTCAGTAATTGAGATTTAAATTACATAAATATGTTTTCTTCTTATGCTTAGAGGCTGCTACTGCAGCATGCTTTAAATTATCTGCTTCTATGTCTGTTACAAAACAACTGAAAAAAGTAGCGAGAGCGCCACGATTTGCACGCATATCACAAGTCAATAATGGATCGGCAACTCCTTCAGGAACCCCTGTTTGTAACGGCCATATTAGATGGCGGTGAGCCCAATCGTATGGCATTTACGTAGTTGACAGGGCTGTGAGCGGAGATGCCAGGTAATACAATCCCCGTGCATCTAAATACCATTCCGAACCATCCTTCTCTGAAATCTTTTCCTTTTCTATACCCGATTATCATGCTATGTATAAGTTCCCATATTGCATTTAAGTAAATTGGAATGCAATATAAGGCTGAAAAATTTCTGTTGGGTTCTTCCTTCAATGTCTGTCAAGGAAGATGAAGGGAAATTAGATGGTCTGTAAATACAATCTTAAAAGAAAAAAGAGAAACAAGTAAAAATGTAACATCCACCCATGGACCTTGCTTCAATTGCCCTCATATTTTAGTTAAAAAATTGCTTTCAAGATTCGACGCATTACCAAATGATTCAAAATTTCTTTTTCTCTAAGCTTTCTAAATTTGCAGAAAGTATAATATATAGAAAAATCACTATTGGGGAAAACTAGAGAAAATTTTACCTTCTGTTCATAAAAGCTATTGTAGTAGATACATTCTCCAAAATGCTTGAACAGGAACACTTTATAATCGTAAGGCAACCTGGGAATCATGTCATTGCAGTATACTACTCGGAAATACCTTGGTTTAGGTTGGTTGATGTTTTGATTCCAATAATTCCCCAGATCTTCATCACCTACTCTTGGTTGCCCAAATGTATAAACTGCTAACATCTTTTCCAGGAGCTTCTTCCGGTTATGTAGAAGTAGTATTGTAGGAAACAGTACTGCAAGAGCACCACCCAGACTGTGCCCTGTCACAATAAACTTGGCATCCTTGTGTTCTTCCAGCAATTTTTCTAGTCTACCTCTAATGGCATAGTAAGCCCGAGGCTTTTTAGGGTCTTCTTGGATATTATCTGGCCACTCATTGCTTGTATTGGGTTTTAGATGGCATTGGGCACATCCGTTATCGGAACGATCTGCTAGGCCCAATGCTTCAAGATATCCAAGATGAGCTCTCCCTATTGACGCCAATTTGTACAATGAGATGTCAAAATCAGTGCTCCAATCGTTTGCATTGAATGGTTCTGTGCCTCTGAATGCAATCACCACCAATTTTGCATTATCTGCTTTATCACAGAATATGAAGGCTTGGGTGGACATTGTTTCCAAGAATTCTACAGATCAGTAAATCCCAATTACTCTAATGAATATAATATGGGTGACCAAAATATGTTAATAGTTCTATTCAAAACATTTGTTCTAATTATTGAGCGATTTATAAGAGATTCATCTCGTTGAAAACAGAGTATCTATGGGATAAAGAAATCAGCAGCACCTATTCCGTAATAAGAAGCTTATCAAAAAGTTTTTGGAGCCAAATCTTGACATTGGTAGAGTGCTCCAACAGCAAACGGAAGGTCTTAAATTCAAATCTTAGCTGGTCCATGAAAATCTCAATATGGTATAGAGCCGGATCAAACTAAGAGCCCCAAGCATTCTACTAAGATGGAAGGGGCTGGTTCTATATGAACTAGTAGCTCTGTAGATAGAGCAGCAAATGAAAAGTCCTAAATTGAGTCTAACTAATCCATAAAAAAAACTCAACAAGCAGCATAATAAAAAATAAACAGGTAATAATAGAAACTATACTAAAAACCCACATCACCAAAACAAAGGATGTGAAAAATGTAAGCCTATGATTGAATAATCAATTTTCTATCTCTGTGTTTGCTTTCTAGAATTCATATTTGCCACAATCAGCAGAAAGTTTTTTCTGTGATTCTTACGAAAACCCAAATACATTTTCACTGTACAAATGAATTTATATTCTTCAATCTGAAACTCGGGAATGTTCAGCTATAGTCAGAGAATAAAGAAAGCATGAAAATGATCAATGGTCGATTTCTTACGATTCCAGCAGTTGAAAAACTCCACGAAATGCATCTGCATTTAGGATTTCAAAGCAAAAGTTCAGCCGTAGGTTAAAAATCTCGCGAATGAGTATGAAACACTTGAAATTGTAAATACCTTCCAACGTTTGGTGACCATATTCCTGATAACACACTCATTTTCGTATGCTAATTTTGAAGCCATCACAGAGATATCCGCGCAATAACTGCTTCCCAATTCGATAGTATTTTCAGTAGTATGGAATAAATCAAGACGGCGATCCAAGTGTCCAATGAAACTAATGAAGTTTTCTGTGTCCTCCTTGGGCTTTATCACGCCATGCCCTGATCAAACGAGTCCTTCAGACACCAAAACGAAGATAAAAACCAAACATAAACAAAAACTATATTCCACCATTATAGCCAATGCAATAGAGATATCCTAAACATTGCAACCTAACTATACAATGCAATTGATCTCCAAAGAATATTGCAGTCCAAACAAACACTGGTTAGTGAAAGAAAGATTAAATGTGGATCTGAACCTCTTAGAAGCCTATGGATTATTCCCGTGAAACCTTCATTGTTGTCTAATAGATTCAAGAGGAACTCAATTTTAGATCCAATCCATCCCATGGGTTCAGCAGCAGAATGTAAAATTTTTATTACGAGGATGGAAACCTTGATAATCCATCGATTCTGAGGCCTGAAATGCTCGGGATATTCTTCGAAGCCATGCTCATTTCCGGCTGGGTATAGAGAAGAGAAGAATCGTAAAGTTTCCCCCTTCTCAGGATGTAAAATGAGATCATCTTCGTCAAACATCTTAGTCGCCCTCCTGCATTAACTTGGAGGAAACCAGCACATTATATGGCCATTCCCAACTGGTTCTAGGCATCCACTGTGCTTCAAGGATCTGGCTTATCTTTTACGTTTCCTGCAGTCAAAAGTTTATTGACTACGGATGTACTCGAGGCTGAGCAGTTGTGACATCTATGGTGTCAGTTCATTTCGACATGAATGGAATCAGCCTTTGTCGTCGATGGTGTGGAATCCACTAAACCAGATGACATCTTCCAAAAGGTTGTGGAATTTTTGGGTAGCCCTTGGCACAAGGCAGGCCTACATGATGCACATTTCTTTCTAAATTAGCTTTAACAATTCGATTCGTTTCTTGAAAGTAGGCACCGACTTTCTTTTATGATTATGGTAAAAAAAGTTAAATATCAGCCGATCAATCTTAATTCATAGATTTACAGAACCAAATTTTCTCTATATCAAATGCATATTCGTCTTTGTTGTTGTAACTCTCATCAAAACTTGAATGCTAGTCCAATGAACGGGTTTGCTTTAATTTCTCCTCGGTATAATTGTAGAGAGGAAAACTCTAGATAGCTTTTGTAAATTTTATATTTGTTTTATGTTATTCTCGATGTATATTTTTTATATATGATTTTAGTATATAATTTAGATCTTGAAATTGTTAAGTCTTAAAAAGTAGATCTTGGGATTTAGTCATCAAATTATTAATTTCAAATTTAATTGTGTCAATAATTCTATCTTTGGATTGGATTGTGGGTGTGATCACATCTCTTATTTTTAAAATTGAAAATTCTACTTTTTAAGATTGACAGTCTCAAGATCTAACTATTAGCCAATAGTAAGAGTGCCAAAATTTGACCCCCCTAAGGTCCCTAGTGGGGTAGAAGGTTAGTGCAACCACACACAATGTACCTTTTGTGTAATGGGTCAATGAGTAAATGGGAATAATGGCTTAAGGCATTAAGTGGAGGCATGGGAAAGAAAAGAGAGGACCTCACCTTGTCCACTGTAACATCAAAAATTGCACACCCTTGTGTAATGTCGAAAATTGCATCCTATGCCAATTTCACACTTATACATCATGTTCGGTGCATTTATGAAAAAATCCATAATTGGTATTTTACGATTTCAATCTTATGGGTGGCAATGATGAAGCGTTAGTAGCTTGTGGTTCAAATTTTGAAAGAATTTGGACAGACAGTAGCAAGATGCATAGACATCTATGTGGTGTGCAAACATCCCTATTAAATCCGAGATTCAAATGGGAATATCTCGTACAGTTTATTTGTGGTGCATGCCCCAATGCCCAAATATGATTATAATGGCTATTCCTGTCCAGTCTAAGAACAAAAATTGCTTCTCTTCCTCATTTTCACAAGGTTGTTAAACTTTTTGGACTGGGAGCTCTCTTTCTCTCTCTTAACAAACTTTATCAAAAATACTCTCACGTCTTGGACAGTTGCAACAGTAAAGACTCTTATTGCTTATGATCTTGGCACATCTACCATCTCAAGAGAGGGGCCACAACTACTAGTAATTCTCTCTTGCTCATTATTCAAACAATCTTGTCTATTATCATATATATTTGATCTCTTCTAGTGTCACTTTATCATGATAGAGGTTCTCCTCTACAACGTGGTTTGTTTCTACCACATGTCTATTTTAATTTGTATGTCTCCCAATATTGTTTAGCTATTAGTGGAGGTGGAAACACCAAAGCAGTCCAGGTTTGACTAAGGAAAACCCCTATACAACCTTAAGAACTTTCCCAGTCTCCATGTGTGTAGGTGTTGAATAGGTTCAACTAGCAAAGGACTTCATTCTGAAAGTTTTTAGGCTTTATCCTTACAAATAAAAATGCGGATGCACAAATGTCCTTGTGGTGTGCTAGTGTCCAAGGCCGAGACTTCACTTGACTGGTATCACATTTTATGTGTTTATAGCTTTCCATTTCTATGAACTAATATTTTTATCACTCTGTATCTACATGTTATTTGACTTTTTTAGTTACATCTTGTATAGGAGCGAATTTGCACCCCTCTTGAAAATTCCCATTTTACACCCTCTACTTTAGAAAAATCAAACCTGATTAAGAAATTCCAAATCACTTATCTGCAATGCATCCAATTGGCGCTTGTCCTTTGTTTCGATGGAGAAATTTATGTTGGGGACACACGTGCGGTGCACAAACGTCTATGCGGTGCACTACTGTCTCTAACAAATTCCTGCCTTTGGAATCCACAAAGACATTACGTTCTCCATTGGCGATAAAGCATAATGCCTTTGTGCCTTCTAGTTGACCTAAGACTGACTCTTTCTCCCCTTTTCATCTTAAAATGCATATCTTTCACATCCATTCCTTATTCTCCATAATTCTAGAGAATCACACATGTTGGCTTGATTTTTTCTTCACAATTCTCGAGCTCTACACTACTTCTCTACATCGTTGTGTTGCACTTTTTCCACCATTGGAGTTGTGATTTGGTGTCCCAAGGGACTGCATCTTCATTGTTGCAGCACCATAGACCTTACCAAGCTTGTATCCTCCTCTACGTGCTTGAAGGCACCTCGATTGAGAAGGTGATATTATTTCTTGATTTATATAGCATAGTGTTATTGTTATCATTCGGTATCCTTTCTACTATTATCTTTATCACATTTTCTATCTCATGACTTTTTTGGCTGTCCATGGAGGTGGAAACACCAAAGCAGGGGTTTGACTATGGCAAACCCTTATACAACCCCAACATTTTTTCTCTCTTGGCTGTGTGTAGGTATGCATCTAGGTGGAGCTTGCTGGTGAACTAGATGTTGGCATATGGATTTTAGTGTTGTCATTGATGGCAACCAAAGTCATTCATCGAGTCCACAGTTTAGTATTGGTTCATATCGATAGAACATGATGAAGAACAAGGTATCCGATTAAAGATAAAGATGTCGATCTGTATACTTCACCAGACTATTATTTCAAGTTGTAGATCTCATAGGAAGGTATGTTGATGTTCATACTATCTTATTCAAGAAGTATCAAGGTGCACAATTACTAGTGTACGATCTAGGTGATCCGGTGCATCGATTTTCTGGTTATCTATGCTAGAAGGCTGACTTGGCCAATATAGCTGTTGTAGATATCTAAGGAGTAATTAGTTAAATTTTTCTATGTTTGAACATGTTTATTTGGGTCCTCACTATGCTATGAACGACTATGGGTGGTGCACATAAAAAACTAGTTGTGGATTTAGTCGACAGTTGAAAAGTATTTTATGTTTTATGTAAGCTGACATATGAATGATCAAATATTTGATAGAGAATATATATATGAGATCGATCGTATCATTTTGTAGAAGCGAATGTGAGTGATGCGAACTATATTAGTGTGTGGTGCGAAATTCAAAAGAATAGTGGTACGAATTCATCTGTGCATGGATTTGTGATGCGAGGAGCAGAGTGAAGAGCATAATCAGACAAAAGGTCCAAAATCTGATCTATGAGCCTAACTAGAACTATAACTTGGCATAAGTAGATGCTCTTACTTCAGTTCAATCCTTCAGATGGTTTTAATATGAACATTTTGTAAGGCAGTGAGCCTTTCTATTTTGAGTAGTGAGCTCTAGGCAGTGAGCCTAAATGCAAGTGCATTCCCTTTTTGTAAAACTTATATTTGAGTACTCAAATTATGGATTGACCTCCACTGTGGTTTTTCCCCTAATAGGGTTTCCACTTAAAGATCCTTGTGTTATGGTGTTGTGGATGATTACTTTGTGTGTTTTCATCTTTCCTTGGTTTAATGTTGAAATGGTTTAAATATCAGATTAATAAAGTTCAGATTTGTAGAACACTGATTCATCCCCCCTCTCAGTGTTCCCTTGAGTCTAAAAATTGGCATCAGAGTCTAGTTCCTCAGAAGAAGTTTAACAACTTGAGGTAGATCTTGGAATGTGATGGAATTTGGTAGTCTTCAACAACAACTTTTGGTGGCACTTGATGACCTTGATTAGTCTAAAGCAGAAGTTTGAGAATTGAAAGAAAATCTTAGGGATGCTGAGAAATTCATCTAGACATTGAAGGATTAGATTGTTAAATCTAGGGAAAAGAGAAGGATATTTGTGATTAGATTAAGTAGAAAGAGAGTGAAAATATGGATGATGCTCACTTGAATCAATCCTTGAAGGAAATAACTGAAGAATGTGAAAAGCTTTCCAGAGACAATGCTACCCTAAGACATGAGATGGAATCTATGGTGATGAAGCTGACTAAGGAGATTGAAGAAAGGAAGAAGAATGAGGAGAACCTTGCTCAGTCCTTAAAATAAAGATCTGATGAATATAGAAGAATAAATGGAGAATTCATTCATTTAGAAAATGAACTACGACAATCCAGAAATAATGAAGAAGAACTTGAAAAATAGATTATTACTCTCAGGGATGAACTTGCTACTATGCAAATGAATACAAGGAGAAGTTTAAGATTAGCTCAATTAAGCTTGATGAGCTAACTCAAAGTCAGAAGAATGCTAAAGACAAGCAAGGTCTTGGATATGAGAAAGGAGAAAGTTCTGGATCTGGACAAAGAAATTTCAGGCAAGGAAATCAGATGAACAAAGATGGAAGGTATCCAGTAAGACAACCTAATGCTCAAAATTTTAATGGATATTGTTTTGCTTGCAATAAATTCGGTCATATGGCTGCTCAGTGTAGAAGTAAAATAAAATCAAGTAATCCATCATTCTCTGGTCAGTGTTTAATTGCAAAAAGTTTGGTCATAAATCAATTGAATGCAGAAATGTGTAAAACTACTCTGCCAATAGAAGGAATGTTGAATGTTATACCTGTGGAAGAATTGGGCATATTACTAATCAATGTAGATCAAGAAGAAATCAATGGAATGATTGGTTTGGACAAGGAACTGTTGTATGCTACAATTGCAACATATACAATCACATTGCAAGATTTTGTAGAAACAAAAATGTGGATAGAAAAGGTCTGGTATACAAAGACAAAAATACACATAAAAATAATAAAGAAAAAGGAAAAATGATTGTGGATGAAATAAGAGATCAGATGAAGAAGACATAGGTAAGGAAGAATGAATTTGATGCTGGAAATGGCTTTGCACTGGAACCTGCTTCCAATAATCCCTCTGAAAATTGATCTAAGGCCATTGACCTAGGGGGAGTTTTTCAAGAAAACCCTGTTTCCCTTGTCCGTAAGCTAGTACCAGATCGCGAAAAGATTGTCAAAAGGTGTATTAATGATCTACAGATGTTCTGGAAAACACTCACAAGGAAACTCAAATAAATGATAGGTCCGCAGAAGAATTTTTCTCTCGCTGTCTGAGAAAACAGAGTATCCAGAATACCTAGGGTAAAGGCATTTATTACAAGTGTGCGAGCTATAAAAGATAAGTTGTAACCCTCATTTGTCACTTTGCATCGAAGAAGAGAAGGAGGAAAGCGCTCTGCAATTGAATCTCAAAGGAGTAAAGTTAATTTGGTGGCGAATCTCGAAATCCATCAGGTATTTTAGTTGTTTTTGGAATTTCCATATAATTTGGTATGCAGTTGTACGGAAGGAAAAATGGAACAAATCAAAGGGTCAATCAATTTAGATGAATACAACAGTGAGAAGGTTAGAGCCATAAGAAATCTATTGTCGCCCAATGAATTGAAATGGGTGACTAAGCCAAACACAAGAATTTGGACCTTTGGAATGAGTTTCCCTATTTCGAGAATGCATAAATTGTTAAATTCATTTTGAGCAGATTGAATGATGCCACTTTGATTCTAGACAAACCTTACATCATTTCAAAATAAGTAATTGAAAATTCAACTGGATTATGTAAAGTTTGGGATATACCAGGAAAGAAATCCATCCGGAATAAAGAAGTTGAAACCCTAATAAGAGTTATTAGAGATCAAAGGGCATTGATAATCTCAACAATCAAAAACCCAGTGATAAGGTACATTGCGTACGAAGTATCATATAAAATATTTTTTAGGAATAGAGAAGGAGAAACCTCGGTTGGTGCTTTCTACATCTCTCACAGAATGATAATGAAAGGTCAGGACTTTGACCTGTGCGGAATGCTAAAGGATCAACTAATGGAGAATGTGTAATTAACGAAGATGGTAGATTACCCATTCAGGTTTGGTACTTTGGTCATATGTCTAGTAATGTATTTTCTGAATTGTTTACTAATGAACAACAATGTGATGTGGAAAGAAAATGAACCCATGTGCAAAAAAATCTACACACACTCTAAAAGTTTGGAAAACTGTGATCAAGCATATGAAAGTTTTTTTAAGAGTTTTCTAGGAAAGTTTGGCTCAATTGGTATTTCTCTTCCGGTAAAAGCACTTGAAGTTGGTTCCTCTTTTCTGGTGAGATGGAGAGAAAGAAGAAAAGAGAGAAAGAAACTGTTGTTTGTACTCCTCCAGAATGCAAGATTTCAAAAATTGAAGGGAAAGGAAAAGAACAGGAGATTGTGGATATACCAGATGAGGAATTCAGTGAGGAAAATGAGGACACATAGGGAAAAGAGTAGGATTTAGCCAAACCAGAACAAGAAAATGAAATGTTAGAAGCAAGTGAATAAGAAGATTACTTGACAAAAAATAAGCTACAATAACTTATTCATAAGGAAAGTGGAATGCAAAAAATTGCTCAATTATGGTCTATCAGACCCTCACATGATCAGGATACGATCTTAAGTGTACTAAGTGCTCATGTTGTGCATGTAGTCAGATCTAACTGGAGAGTTTGTAGAATATATTACTTGAAGAAATGATTGAATGCATTAAGGAAACTATGGACTTTGAATTTCAAAACAAAGAAGGAGAAATAATCTCATTTGAAGGAGCAGTTCAAGCTATCATCTACCAAGTTGAAAAAGAAAATGAATGAGCTGAGGCAATGCATAAGTGCAAAAAATAACATCTATAAATTTATTGCATCCGTTGGCCTCATGTAGTGGGGAAATACAAAGAGAAGTTGGAGAAAATTGAAACAAAATTGAATGGGATTGGAAAAAGTTTTGATATGTTTTAGGATCAGGATGGTACAATCAAGAAAAGGATTCAAGAGCTACAGTTTGAGCACACAAAAGTTTAGTTCACTAAAAATACACTTGTGGGAACTTTTTGGAAAGTGAAGGACCTAACTGAATGCAGACTGGAATATATGGTTGAGATATTGAGGAAAGGTGAAAAATTAGAGGATGCGATCACAATTTTAGAATCCCTCATTGAGATTGTCAACATGACATCTAAGAACAACAAAATGATCATAATCATTGGGATTGCAATAGAAGCTTGGAAGAAATTCCTCTTGGAGATGAAAGAAAATCACAAGATAATTTTATAACTCAAGTCTAGCAATTGTTCTTTTTCAAAATTTTGAATCGGTTTTGAAGTTTTTGTTATATTTAAAAAGGGGAAATTAAACACGTGTTTTGTCATTTTTGGCATAAGGCTTCTAGTTTTGTCATTGATGTCAAAGGGGGAGAGAGAGCATTGAAAAATTCCTTATGAATCTAAGGGGGAGCTATGTTTTGAAATTTTGAAGTTTGGCAGCGTACTCATATTGGTTTTGACAATTAGTCATTTTTCACTAAGTGTTGCCATCAATGCGAAAGGGGGAGATTTTTGGAATATGGATTTTAGTGTTGTCATTGATGGCAACCAAAGTCATTCATCCAATCCACAGTTTAGTATTGGTTCATACCGACATAACAGAATGAAGAACAAGGTATCCGATTAAAGATAAAGATGTCGATCTGTATACTTCACTAGACTATTATTTCGAGTTGTGGATCTCAGAGGAAGGTATGTTGATGTTCATACTACCTTATTCAAGAAGTATTGAGGTGCATATTTACTAGTGTATGATCTAGGTGATCCGATGCATCGATTTTCTAGTTATCTATGCTAGAAGGCTGACTTGGCCAATATAGCTGTTGCAGATATCTAAGGAGTAATTGGTTAAATGTTTTTATGTTCAAACTTGTTTATTTGGGTCCTCACTATGCTATGACTGCCTATGGGTGGTGCACATAAAGAATTAGTTGTGGATTTAGCCAATAGTTGGAAAGTATTTTATGTTTTATGTAAGCCGACATATGAATGATCAAATCTTTGATAGCGGATATATATGAGATCGATTGTATCATTTTGTTGAAGCGAATGTGAGTGATGTGAAGTATATTAGTGTGTGGTGGGAAATTCAGAAGAATAGTGGTGTGAATTCATCTGTGCATGGATTTTTGATGCGAGGAGCAGAGCAGAGCGAAGAGCATAATCAAATAGAAGGTCCAAAATTTGATCTATGAGCCTAATCGAAACTATAAATTGGAATAAGTTGATGCTATTACTTCAGTTCAATCCTTCATATGGTTTTAATCTAAATATTTTGTAAGGCAGTGAGCCTTTCTATTTTGAGCAGTGAGCTCTAGGCAGTGAGCCTGAATGCAAGTGCATTCCCTTTTGTAAAACTTATATTTGAGTACTCAAATTATGGTTTGACCTCCACCGTGGTTTTTCCCCTAACAAGGTTTCCACATAAAAATCCTTGTGTTATGGTGTTGTGGATGATTAATTTGTGTGTTTGCATCTTTCCTTGGTTTAACGTTGAAATGGTTTAAATATCAAATTAATAAAGTTTAGATTTGTAGAACACTGATTCAGCCCCCCTCCTAGTGTTCCCTTGAGTCCAACACTAAACTCGTAGTGAGTTGGTCTTTACCACCTTGGATTTCTATAATATTATTCATCATATTTCTATTTATCTTGTTCATTTTACTTATTATCATCTTAGTTAGTGTTTTAAACCTCAACCACTAAGTAGTCAGTAGGTTCTTGTACCCTTTACTATAATTTTACACTTTCTGGCTATATGGACACTAGCACCCTAGAGAGATGCCAACACACCACACTTTTTTCCTTGACCCGCGCTGACCTGTGCTTCTATCCTTGGGCAGAGAGTTGTCTAAGGTACAGTTTGTGTTTTGAAACCCTGCTCATTTAGCCTCATCAAATCTCTCGGGTTAGAAGAGTGATAGTAGCACTTGAGAGTGCTCTTCATTCTCTATCCTTGACATAAGAAATCTTATCCAACTTGAGGTAGATTAGGGCAGCCCTCCGCTCTCGACTCTCCATGACTTGGAGCCTTGGTGTGGTTGGTCTCCCTCTTCTACACATCTATTATTAAGCATAATCTAGAATTCAATTTTAAATCTCTAGATTTCTAGTTCACTTGAGCCGTGTCAATTGAGGTAGTTGAGAGCTATTTTTTCCTTAAGACCTCATTATCTTGAGAGTAGAAAATTTTGTCCTCTACATTTTAGTGAACCCGACATGAACCTCCCATGTAGGATATTTTTGTTCAACATTTCAATACATTTGATAGTGTCTTCTTAAAGGAGGATTTTGATATGCTAGAGGATGCACTAGGTGATTTCCTCAAGGTATCTCCTCCTATTTGTAAACCTATTATACCAACTCCACCCTTAGAATCTCCTTCCTTATAGGATGAGAAGTCCGTAAATGTGATTGTAGTATTTTTTGTCCCTAAAAGGCCTAAGATAACAATCATTTTGGTGACTCCAACTAGTCCTTCTCCCACGAGAGTGCATTCTATTCATGATGTTCTGCTTAATGATTCTTTGGATCTGTATACAAGGTATACACAATTTAAAGCTTCTTCAAGTATAATGCAATACCTCATACTTACAATACTAGAAGGAATAAATTAAATATCAATCAACTTAATTCCTTACTGCCTTCTCAATCAAATCTTCCTCAAATACCTAAACCATCAGTCAAACAACAAAGTGAGTATGATCTTATCGAGCAACTTTGAATTACTCCCGGGGTAAACCCATAAAAGTGGTTACAATTCGAATGAGGAAGAAAAACTTGTAAAAATTAACCCCATGCCAAAAAAATTCGTTCTTGCCCCAGGGTTCGAATGAACCAAAAGAGGGTTTGCTCGAACCTAGGTTCGAGCGAACCCATTTAATGCATCTCACCAAAAAATAAATGAAAACCCCTTTTTGAAAGGGGGTTCATTCAAACCAGGGTTTGAGCAAACCTTGGTTCACTTGAACCCTTGGGGGTTCACTCGAACCCCCCCTTTCCCTGATTCCTACTCTTTGTCACAAAAAGTCAAAAATTTTGCACTTCGGAGCTCGGGTTGAAGGTGAAAATGGCGGAGACTTCATAGACCCAACTGGAATCAGGCAGTCCTTGGAAGGAGCTATCCAATGACTATAATTTTAATATGTTTTGGTTTTATTATGTATGCGTTTTTTTAGTTTTATTAAACATAGGTTTTTCGTCGAAAATTAAGCTCTCTTTTCTGCATGTGGAAAAATAGCAAATTATCAAAATATTTTTTTTAGTTTTATTAAACATAGGTTTTTTGCCGAAAACCAAGCTCTCTATTATGCACATGTGGTAAAATAACAAATTATCAAAATAAAATTTTGAAAAATATGTTCAGGCTGGGTATTGATGTTCTTGATCCATTAAAAAAAGTGAAATTGAATTTCGATACATACAATTTTTTTTATGTTGTATACGGTCCACTTATGTTTGAATTGTAATTAGTTTGACTTAAAAAATTGATTAAGGAAAAAATATTTAATAAAACACTATGAAACCAAATGAACTAGTTAGATATCATAGTTACAAATCTAAATTCAAAAAAAAAAGAATTTTATCCTTCATACAAAAAAAGTTATGTTGTATACGGTGAGTGTCACTCCTTAAAAATGTTGTTTTAAAAAAAATCTAGTTTTCAAAGGAGATGGAAAAATAAGTGCAATTTGATTCCAAATTTTTTGAAAAAAATATATTTATAATCTATAGAAAAAATTTCATAAATCACTAGTTTGCATCATCTTCAAATTCCTCACGGTTTAGTCGCTATAGGAGCCCGAAAGTGAAGATTTAGTTAAAAAACTTAGTTCAGTGTCCAGTTTGCCCAAAAATTATAAACCAGTATTATGGTATCACCCCCCGCTAAGATCTTACTTTGGGATTTGCTTCAGACTACCTTAGTTTATCAAGGTATACTTCAAGAAGATCTTCAAAAGATTCTTTTACCCTCTTATGTTATGCCAATGAATGTGAATGCGTTGATAGATCATAATCAACCAAATTCATTGAATATTATGTTCTATTCACATTAACTCTCACCTCTAGGAGTACAAAATCAAGCAGATCCATTGATGAAAATTGTTTATGTTAATAATATTGGCATTAGGCAAACTCTCATTGACAATTGTTCAACACTCAATATTTTTAGTCTCGATCTATTTCCTAAGATAAAATTTGATTCAAGTTCTCTTGTTGCACGTTATTTATTTATTCATGGTCTTGATAACACTAGTTGACAAGATTTGGGAATTATTATCCTACCCTTAAATACAGGACCAATCACTATTCCCACCCTAGTATATGTTATGCCAAGAACTTTACCCTATCATCTCCTCTTGGGTAGACCTTGGGATCATGCTTTAGGAGCAGTCACTTTTACTCTTCATGGTTATATTAATTTTCTTGTTAAGTATTAGGTAGTTGCAATCAAGGTTGGCCTTGATGCTATGCATTTATATAAAATGGTAGTAGTTGGTCATGTCTCAATTACACCTAACTTTTAAAATTACATTGTCATTATCTTATAATGTGTCAACATCTACTCTTATGGTATCTCTTGCAAAAGATGCCCTTGAGAAGGATGCCTCTAGAGAAGATCTTTTTAAAGAAGAAAGTCTTGCATATACCTCTTCTACTTCTTCTCCTAAATTGAATGCATGTTTGGGTGACGATTGGGGATCTTTATAATTCACCTCGAATCTTACATCAAGGAATACAAAGTAGACTCAATCCACTTGAATATTCCAAAAATATCATTCGCCTCTACTAAGAAGGATGATTATACCTTTGTAAAGTAGGGTGATACTTATAATATTGATTATGCTCTTTATATTTATCGTCCTACTTCTTAGGAGTTGTGATTGAATTATGGACCAGGATTTAATATATTTTCTAAATTATGTTATGGAGGTAAAGGTTGTGAACATGAGGAATAAGTTATTAAAGTCCCTTTGGAAACTAATCCATGTGGCTCTAAGATTGGACTTGGATACCACCCTACAATGTCTAATAAAATATTATGGTTGAATTTCGACATTATTTCTAATGAGATTCTTCCTCTTAGACTTATTCATCTAAAATTTATTAAAAGAAAAGTAAACTCTAATGAAGTTCCTCTAGATTCTTTTTATTTGAAAGAAGCTCTAGAAGAATTCTTGGGCTTCTATGGTAATCTTCCTTCTTGTAATGTCATTAAATTGTACCCTTATGCAATTTCACATTACATCAACCTTCACTTTAGCTTAATAAGATGATAATGTGAAATCCCTTCCTCCCCGATTTCATTTTCATCCTTAGCCTTGTCATTTTCTATCATTTGGGGAATTTTGTCAGTGACACTTCTGCATCATGCAGATGTCCACATGCCGCATGAATATCTTGACAAGATTCTTGATCTTGTGGTCATTAGGATGTTACAATTTTTCCTGCCTACGAAGTGTAATACCTCTGTAGTTGCAAGCCCACCCAAAAATGACCCTCTTGCATGCAATTTGAACTCATATTCTTCCTTTTCATTCATTCTCATTCATTCTATCAATCTATCTCACATTCTCACTTGCTAGCACTTCATTTTCTCACTCTCTTCAATCTAACTCTATTCTTGTAACTCTACACCTTTCATTCTTGTTGATTCAAGCTCTTCTACATAACGTTCTTGCACGATTGTCTTAAGATCTCTCAAGGCATTGATCTTCCTCTTGGCTTCATCAAGTTTGTTGGAGGGAGGGAAACACTTCCTTTTATTGAATTATCATTCTTATTAAATAATATATTGTTACCTTGCATGTTTTATTTCTTTATCTTGTCATTGTATTATTTTTCTTTCTATCTTGTTGTCTCTTTGGTTGTCCATGGAGGTGGAAACACCAAAGCAGAGGTTTGACCAAGGAAAACCCAAAAAAAAAACCCCAACACTTTTACTATTTCCATGTGTACATGTAGTTCATGTGGAGCTTTGCGAGAGGTTGGACCACCCATGAGTTCATCCCTTTTATTCCACTCCTTGTCATTTCATTAATATATTTTATTTACTTGTTACTTAGTATTATTCTTGTTGTGCTTTCCTACATTTTCAACATTCTATTTAGTTTAGTTAAACTATTGAACTATAGTTTCTGAGTATTTAGCAGATCTTGTTGTGTGCAGTAAAAATTCCCTAGCCTAAAGTGCAAAATGAAATGAAATGCAAGACAAAGGAAACAAAACAACACCTCAAGATTGGCCTAAGTTGAACTTGAACAAAATGAAAGAAAAAAGCTTGATATTACCTTGTCCAAGTTGATTGGTTGATTGGCCTTGTTGATCGTTTGATTTGTGTGCTCCTAGACCAATTTCGACAACATAACAACTTGTTGTAGCTTGATTTGGATGCAAGGATGGCTATGGTGATTGAATAATTGAGAGATTGATATGATGAGAGCTTGAATGTGGTTGATTGTGAATGAGAATGAGTGTGAATGCAAAATGGCTAAGTGTTTTAGTCATTTAGCAAGGGAGAGATGAATGAATGACTACGATTCACTCTTGGGGGGGAAGATGAATGGTCAGGATCAAAGAGTTGACTAAAGGAATTGAAAATTCATTTTTAATGTGAATATAAAGGATAAAGGAATTTAATATTCCTTGGGGGATGGGAGAGGAATTAAAAATTCCTCAAAAGTACCTTGAGAAGACAAAAAGGAATTAAAAATTCCTTGGGGGATGGGGAGAGTTGACTAAAGGGGGGTGATTAGACTAGCTAATGAATGATTAGGGGAAGGTTAGGTGGCTAATGAGGATTAGGAGCCAACTTGCAAAATTTGGAGGATGTGACACATCCTAATCATGGATTAGGGATGTGTCACATCCCTAATGATGGGATTAGGATATGAATTTAGGATTAAGTGTAAATTATGGGGGATGAGAGATAAAGGGAATTAAATAAATGGATTATTTATTTAATTCTTTGGAAGAAAGAAATAAAGGGTAAGGTATTTAATTATTTAACTAAATGCCTTAGATATTTAGAGGACTTTAGGGGTATTAATTAAATAATAGCAATATTACTTAATCAATGTACATAAGAAGATATTTAGATGAAAAGAGATAAACTTGACCAAATATAAGTGGTCAAATTTATATGTCTACATTTTTTCCCTCTTTGAGATGGTGTTATGAGGTAGCATCATTTCAAAGAAGATTAAAACATAGCACCTAGAGGAAGATGGTTAGATGGAAAGCGATGCCCCGGTCATTCAAATAAGTGACTAGGAAGAAGTGGATGATGGGATTGGAGAAGAAGATAAGGATTGAGGATTCCCCCTTGAGAGGACATGTGGGTTCAAGAGAACACGGGTGTGCTCTCAAAATGCATGAGATGATGCAAGGATAGGATGAGGAAGAAGGTAGGAGATGACAGATAGAAGAGAGGGCGGTAAGATGAAGAGATAATAGGAAGCACAAATGGACTCAAGGAAAAATATGATTTTGCCTCAGTCAAGCTACAAGACAATATGGATTGATGATGGATGGAGTGTTGTTGATGAGGGAACGATATATCCCAAAACAACACAAAATGACAGGGAAGGATACATCTAGAGGATTATAATGATAGTGTTGTTGATGAGGGAAGGATACATCCCAAAACAACACAAAAGGATAGGGAAGGATATATCCCAATGATGAGGAAGATGATAATGATTGGATGATGATGATGATAATGGTTGGATCATGGCTTATAGAAAGGATGGGAACGAGACCAAGGATAGGATTAGATGATTCGTACTAGGGTATGTGCAGGATCATGATGGGCCAAAAAGTGGCGATATGTAAGCCATATGATGGCCCATGTGGCTGACGACATTTTTTTTACCCAAAATTGATGAAACCGAAAAGGGTTTTTAGAGGAGATTCTAAGCTTTCCACCAATATAGATTATGATTTACTTTGAATTTAATAAATAATTATTATTCATTTTCCATTAGAATTACGAATAAAGTTCTGATTGATAGGCTGATTGAAAAACATCTATAACTTTCAAATAGTATCACATTTTTTGAATCTGAAACATGCATCACATTCTATGCTTTTCATACTATAGGATTAAAAAAAATAAAATTGAATTTCATGAATTTTTGACCAAGTTAAGGTGGTTAGAGAGACAAGCTTTTATATTTTTTTAAAGTTGTAATAAAAAATTTCATAATTAATTATTTACTTGGAAAAAAATTATAAAAAAATATGCATCACATCGGGACATGACTCCTCTACTTATATCTAAAAGCTTATAAAAATATATTATCATTTTATTGTGTTTAGGGTGGTCAGATATATACCTACTTCTTATTTTTACCCTGAAATTTAAATACTACTGCATTGAAATTTCAAATTTTTACCAAATAGATTTTTTTTTTTAATTAAAGGTCTAGTAGTTTAGAAACTACATTCAATTTTCTACATATTCTATTTTTACATTTTTTTGAAATAATATAGATAACTTATTCAAATTTTTACATCAAGTTGTCTAACTCTGATTTTCTGTCTTTTTATTGCCACTTAAGGGCCTATTTTTTCCATGATGATCCTGCACATACCCACTAGATTGAATAGATTAGGATTGGATTGAGAGGTGAGATTGTTGAAATGAATGAAAATAAAGGAAGAAAAGATGCTTAGAATAACAAATCTATATTATCCTAGGAAGATGGAAGAGATGATGATATGATGATGAGGATGGATGAAAAGATGCTTAGAATAAAAAATCTATATTATCCTAAGAAAATTGAAAATATGACGAGGATGATGGAAGGGAAGTGATGGAAACAAATAGAATAGATAGATGAGGGATAGTGATGAAATATGAAAGGTTTAGGGTGAATGGATAGATGAAAGGATGGGAGATGGTGAGATAAATGGTTAGTAAAAAAATAGAGCAAATTAATTGTTATGCGTTATGTTTCCATGTAATGAGCACTTAATTTGATATAGTATGAGGTACTATGCACCAGGGTATGAGGAACCAAGGTAACTTTGTATCACATTCATAGGAATAACACAACAAACAAAAGGTTATTCCAACATCCCGTATCACATGTTAGGAAGGATGCATCCTATTGAGACCAAAGATGGAAAATAAACTAAAAGATTGATATGACACATGATATCTGAAACCAATTGAATCTCATGATACTAATAACCTTTGTTTGTGAGTATGAGCTAGATAGGGACGTATTTGACGACACAAAAAGACAACACGACACAATACATGAGACAAACACACCATAAAGACCTAGGGGACACAAGACCGACACACCCTAAAGACCTAGGGGCTCGGGGGTTGATCAAAGATCAACCTTTCCTACGTGAAAGCGCAAAGCCCTCATAGTTCAACAAAAGACCATGGATAAAAGCGAAAAGAGGATGATGGAGGCTGCGATGGAGGACAAAGACCAGATGGAAAAATTACCAAGGGGGTGGATCAAATGATCGACCTTTCCTACGTGAAAGCACAAGGGCAACATAGTTCGACACAAGACCAAAGACAAACAAATGGACAAGGGATGATGAGATGATCGAGATAAGAAGCAGAAATGATGGAGCCGATATGATGACACAAGATAAACTCGGTGGATAGGATGATGGATACACATAAGATGTGGGTTAATGTGAAGCTTAGGGATGGGATAGTTATCCAAATCATCAGAAGGTGAATTGAGATGATGGTATGGTCGATAGATGAGTGATGAAGAATGATAGGGGATGAGACATATGTGAGTAATAGATAGAAGTGATGATAGTGAGATGAATAAAATTGGATTGCATGGGTGTAGCCTATAGCTAGATACCAATGACAAGGGATTATTATATTGAAGGAAAATAAAGGTAAATGAATGGATGCATAAAGATGGGGAGATAGAAAGATGCGAGGATGGATGAATAGAGGGAGAAGGATTTCGAAAGATGGAATGAATTAATGGATGGATAAATGGATGGGGAGATAAGGATGAAAATATGGAAAAGGACTAGTGGTTGGGTGGATAGGGAGATAAGGATTTGGAAGATGGAAGGGATTACTTGGAGGGATGGATGGATGGTGTCATGAAGGACTATGTCACAAAGAAGGAGATGCCCCACTCTAGATATGTCATGTGTGATGAGGTAAGAGGGATGGTAGGGAGTAGGAGGGGTAAATAAGGAATGGAGATGGATCATAGCAGGATGGGTAGACAATTTAAGATAGATGGATGTGGATGGAGAGGATAAGGGATATGACGGGGTATGGATGAGGGGAATGTATGCCTAGAGGTGTCCAAAGCATGTATAAATATGTGCGCCTATCTTGATCAAGATCACAAGGAAGATGGAGGGATTGGATACAAATGGGATATGATGGGTAGGATGTGGAAGATAGGTGGATGTAGGAGATGGAGGAAGGGGATGCATAACATGAAGCTTCCCCCAAGTTTGGAATATAGGTGGATGTAGGAGATGTAGGAAGGGGATGCATAACATGAAGCTACCCCCAAGTGTGGAAGATAGGTGGATGTAGGAGATGGTGGAAGGGGATGCATAACATGAAGCTTCCCCCAAGTTTGGAATATAGGTGGATGTAGGAGATGTAGGAAGGGGATGCGTAACATGAAGCTACCCCCAAGTGTGGAAGATAGGTGGATGTAGGAGATGTAGGAGATGGAGGAAGGGGGATCTAAACATGACACCTATTTTCCAGCCAGGTTTTCATCATGGTACTTATCCAAGGTGCTTGTTTACCAAGTTTTCACCATTGGACAAATTATTTCTCTTTACTATTTTTTTTTTTTTTTTGAACTTTTTGGACAGAAATGCAGATGGAGATAGATAAGGATAGGGATGTGGATATGTGGATTTAGAAGATATTTGATAGGGAGATGGATGAAGGACTCAAGCATCAAGTTCCATATGAGGTAATAAGATCCCATGTTTGAAGCTACTATTCGGATGTTGGTACAACCTTATTAGAATGTAAGGATTATGCAAGAGGATGGATTAAAGGGATTTGATGGGGGAGATATGGGGGATAATGGATGGCATGATGGAAAGAATATGGATGGAATGATGGAGTGGATGTGTGATGGGGGAAGGTTTTCAGAACCAACATTGGCACATGTGGTGGGGGATGTGAAAGGATAGGGGGATGAATGGATGGAGAGTGTGGGGATAATGGAGGAGTTGGGATAGTGAATTTTGGGATATAGGGACCCAAAATAAATTTAGGAGATGGAGGATGTGAATGATTTCTATTTGGATTAGAAGCTTTGGATGTCGTTATGGCTTTTTCATTTGAAGGGACTGCATCTTTTTTCTTGGGAATCCACATGGTTTTGATGTTTGCTTTGGTGGGCCTTTGTGGCCTTTCAGATGGATTTGGATTTTGGATTTCATTTTTCTTTTCATCAACATGTCCTTTTAAGGGAACATGAGGAGACTTAGATTCATGTGGATGTTTGGATTTATGCATTTTTACTTTGGCATCCAAAGTGCTTTTAATAGCAATGGGATGGGTATGAGGTGATAGATGATGTGGAGAAAACATGGATGGAGTGATAAAGTTAGGATTTTGACGATGATGTGTGGATGAAGGATGTGAGATAACATGCATGGAGGAGTGACTTTTTTGATCCTGATAAGGGATTATGAAGTTAGGATTCATATGATGCGTGCTAGGGAAAAGTGATGGATGGATGAGAGGATGAAGAGGATAAGATGGAGGAGGTGATTTTGGGATATAAGCGCCCAAAGTGGATGTTGTATATGGAGGATGTATTATGGTAGATGGATGTACATAAGGACGCAAAATAGATGCAGTAGATGGAGGATGAGCGATGGTGGATGGAGGGACATAAGGACCCAAAATGGACTTAGAGGATGAAGGAGAAAGATGAACAGTTTTCTTGAGGTAACATGATGGAGGAGGGGGATGTAAACAAATGGTTTGGTAGAGTGATGGGAAGTGCCTCTCATTCCTTTGGAAGAGGCTCACTTAGGATGTATGGAGGTTGTACCAAATTTTTTGGATTGTGATTCTTAGGAGATATATCCAAGACCCTGTGTGCCTATTCTTTGACCTGGATGGGCTCTAAAATACCTTTCTCATGAAGGAATAAACCTTCTCCTTGATAGTTCATGATCTTGAGCATTCAATCTATGGTAGGATGCTTATTCTTTTGGAAGCATGATGCGAGTCCATTAGCAGGTGGAGGAGGAAGGGTGGTGCATATAGTTTGTTCTTCTTTTGAAAGATAACCACCGTGGATGAGTGCGATGTTACCAAGGTGATATAAAAGTGGTGTTGGGATGGCAGGGCTAGGTGATGATGAAGGATCATGAGATGGAGAGGATCTGATGGCAACATCTTGATTTAGAGGGGTGAGTGACAAGGGATTAGGAGAGGGACTCAATGGCATGATATGATCTAGATTTGTGGAAGTGGGTGATAAGGGTTCATGAGATGGAGTGATTGGATTTTGAGTTCAAAGGGGATCACAGGATGGAATGAATGGGGGAATATGATCTTAAGGTGGAGTAGATAGGATGGCAGGATCTTGATGTAGAGAAGGGGATATGTTGGTATACTTTGGATCAAGATCTTGGCATGAATCATCTTGTATGGGAGGCATGATGATGGAGGAGTGTTAGGAGGGCTCCTCAAGTGGGAGAGATGGAAGGATGGAGGATTCATGAGGTTCATGGAAATGGATGTCAATGGTACTAGGAGTGGGAGGTGGGGATTGGATTTTGGTGTCTCCAATGGATCAGGTGGATCTAGGAGTAGAGGATGGGGATTCAATGGATTCATTGGGTTTGATGGTTTCAACCATTTGGATGGTGTTAGGAATGGTAATAGGAGTGATAGGTGTAGGATGGATGAGGTCCTCATCACTAGTGACCGAACATGATATAGTGGGATGGCATGGATCTAAAACATCAAGATGTGGATTTGGGGATATCTCCTTTGTCATGAGTCCTTGGACAACCTTAGGAACGGATGTAGAACTGGGTGGGATGATTGGAATGGATGGAATATTATGGATGGTTGGAGGACTAGGGATTGGTGGATTAGGATTAGATGAGTGGATGGAATTGGATGGGGGACTAGGAGTAGGTGGAGGATTAAGCTTGGAAGGTGGATCAAGATTAGATAGAGGATTGAGGTAGGGTGAATTGGCAAGAGGATTAAAATATAATGGAATGGAGGGGGGAGTGATACAAGAGGATGTGGATGATGAACTAAGATAAGAGGATGTGGATGCTAGATTAAGTTGGGAAGATTGGGATGGTGGATTATAGTAGGAATATTAGAATGGTGGATTAAGATAGGAGGGTGTGGAGGTTGAATTAGGATGGGAAGATTGAGATGATGGATTAGGATAAGAGGATGTGGGTGGTGGATTTGCGTAGGAGGATGTGGATGTTGGATTAGGATGGGAAGATGTGGATGTAGGATTAAGGTATAGATATTTTGATGGTTGATGATAATAAGGATAGGAGTATGGAGATGGTGGATTAATATAGGAGGATGTGGATGTTGGATATGAGATAGATGTAGTGGAAGGACATGATGAATATGTGGATGGTGAGGATACTAGATATCCCTTGTCAAGGGTAGCATAAGGACTGCTATTAGATGTAGATGAAGGCATGGGGTATATATTGTAGGAGTGGTTGGATTTTGAGAGGGGACCAGAAGAATCTTGCTAGAAATGACATCATCAAGGGGATCTATATTATATTCATCTTGATCAATAATACTTTCACTATCGTCATCAACGTAGTTGGGATTCCCCTTGACTACTATTTTTGGTTGCACTGATGGAGGGTAAGTATTCATGATGTTAGATGGAATGGATATAGATGGAAAATATAGGAATAGGTGATTAGATGGACTAAAGCTCAAATTGGGATTCAGGTTAAGCTCAGATTGGGATTGGAGTAAAGCTCATATTTAGATTGGATTGAAGCTCATATTTGGATTGGATTGAAGCTCAAATTTAGATTAGATAAAATATCAAATTAGGATGAAAGGAGGATGTTATGGGATGTTATAGTATTGATGAGATAGGATTGGATGATTGATCAAATAAGAAGATGAAACAAATTCTAAACCTAGTTCAGAGATTTGACTTAGATGACGTAAGGTGCCAATGATCGGATTGGTTGCGAACATGACGGTTATAAATTTGAATTTACCTCAATATGGAAGTATATTGATTGGGTAATAATGATTATTAATTGACTCAAGACAAATGACAACCCTGAGCAGGTGAAAACGTGACAATCAAGATCAAACACCTGAGCCAACTTGGATAAAAACCTCAGAAACGAAGTCTAGGGGATTTAGATTGATAAACTGATGATGGGTATGGGATCTAAAGATAATCTAAGATGATCCTAGATGATTTTTATTAAGGAAATGATGATCTTTAGAGAATGCAGACGGATGCAAAATGATGATTATGGGAAGAGGAATGATGATAAAAATCTTTCGATTGCGGTAAACGACTCGGAGAACGACAGGATTTTAGTGGCCAAAAAAGATTCACATTCTAGAATTTTTATGGGAAGAAAGGTCACCTCTAAAGGTTGAAAGGTTTCCTATGTATTTTTTAAGGTCATCCAAGAAGGTTGCAAGGTCGCCCCTATACTGGGTGACACCAAAAAAAGGGAAAATTCACCCAAAATGGAAAATTCGCCTATTTGGCAAAGAAAATTTGCCCAAGAAGGTGAAAAATAGCCTATGAAGGTTTGAAGGTCACCTATGAAGGTTGAAAGGTCACCCAAGAAGGTTTCAAGGTCACCCAAGAAGATTTCAAGGTCACTCCTGTACTAGGTGACACCAGAAACAGGCAAAATTCACCCAAAATGGAAAATTCGCCTATCTAGCAAAGAAAATTCACCCAAGAAGGTGAAAAAATCACCTATGAAGGTCACAAGGTCACCTATGAAGGTTTCTAGGTCACCAAATAAGGTTGCAAGGTCACCAAAGAAGATTGCAAGGTCACCCTTGTACTAGGTGACACTAGAAACTTACAAAATTCACCCAAAATGACAAATTTTCTATCTGGAAAAGAAAATTCGCCCAAGAAGGTGAAAAATCACCTATGAAGGTTGCAAGGTCACTTATGAAGTTTTAAAACTCACCCAAGAAGGTTGAAAACTCACCCAAGAAGGTTGAAAACTCACCCAAGAGGCTGACAAGCTCACCTAAGAAGCTGAAAACACTGAAGAATATGCAAATGTAACCAAAGAACGGGTAAGTGTGCCTAAGCAGATGAATTTTTTTCCTAAATAGATTGGAATAGGGAATTGGAATAAGAATGGGGTGAGAACAAAGGAAACATACACCAAAACGGACCTGAATAGGGCCCTGAACGGAGAATGGGATAGCAAACAAAAAGAAAGGATTCACCTAAAAAGATCCAGATGGAGACTCAAAGGGAGGATAGGACCACCAAAAAACAATTGGATTCGCCTAAACAAATCCTAGTGGGGACTTAGATGAAGAATGGGTCAAAAATGATCAAATAGACACCAAAATGGACCTGAACGGAGACCCGAATGAAAAGCAGACTTGAATAGGAGGCAAGGTCGCCCCTGTAATAGGAAATTTTTACCAACAAGGTGGAAAGTTCACCTATGAAAAGGGGATGGGTGAAGTTTCTAAGTAGGACAATGAACAAGATTGAAAGGGGAAAGCAAGATCGCCCCTGTGAGAAGCAAGTTCACCCAACAAGGTTGCAAATTTGCCCAAGAGGATAACAAAATCACCCATTGTCTAGGGATGGGAAAGTTTGATGACTAAGAGACTCACCCAAGGGATGGAAAGACTTGGCTATTCAAGAGAACGTGCAAAAATAAGATTGCCTAAGAAAGGAATGCACAAGAAAATTCGTTTCTGACAAAGGAAAAATCACCTAAATGGATGACCCAGACTGGATAGAGAGGCATGATCACCTCAGAAGGCAAAGGGGGGGACTATGGAAAAAGATGACAAGCACGACAAACAACAAATATAAGGTTGGACTGAATCAACTGAAAAAGAAAAGCACTGGTATCTCACAAAGAAGATACACAAGACAACATGATCCTAGAATTAATGATAAGGGTTTGTAAAATTGATGTAGGCCCGCCACCTTGAGCAGAAAACCCAAGGTTAATACTCCATGATACTAGGGTGGTTCTCTAGAGCACCCTTTCTCATGAAGGCATATAAATAGCGTTCCATTGGAATAGGGTCATCAATGGACGCCACATGCTCACCTTCAGACTCTCACTCGAGGACTATCGTATTCCACCACGAGGATTTCTATCTCAACCCAAGGGAGTACGTGGTGAGTAACTTTGGGTTCTCGTACACAATCCCTGCACTACACCAAGCCATAGATGAAACACGAGCCTCTATCTAGGTTTAACAAGGCTATCTCATGAGTCCTCAATATACACATGGTACATGGGGCACAACCGTGAACACCCACCCATCACAAGCATGATTCAGGAACCCCAGTGAGGTACTGGAAACTCAAATCAACTCTTCACATCCTATCTAGGTATCACCCTAGCTTCAATACTCTACTGAGCACGACGTGACTGGACTGAGGAACAATTTTCCTTCTCCCCCCTTTATATACCCCGCTGATAACATGTGGTTGGAATTGTCCCTCGGGTGATGAAATCCCAGGTAGGTCTTGCTAAGGGAAGAAGACACTAGACATCTTAGCTGGTCCCCAGGCTCACACATAGCGCAAGGGGAGAGCTAAGACGCACTAGCACCTCCTAGGTGGACTCAACTGGACTAGAGTGAACTATGATTTCTCATCACCTAGGATCACCAAGTGGTGAAAGGGGATTGGATACTTTAACAGTCCACTCACAAGCATGACAAGAAAGGTTATTTGACCCTTTAATTAAAGCTATGTGTGCCTAGATTAGTACAAAAAAATGATAGACAAACTAACTGAGGGTCTTGGACCAATTGTTCTGCAGAAGATGCGTTAGTAGTTTTGGACCACCGATCTTGGACGAATGAGAAATAACTACACATATTGTTAGGTGGAAACAAGAACACTCACAAACAACCATGTTAGCAAATTAATATCTTAAAATGGAAGTGAAACGGTACATAAAAAAAATATTAGGGTTTTAGATTCACCTCAGATTCACCTATGTGTGAGGCAAGTTCATTCGTCTAAGTGAGAAAGTTTGCCCCTGTGAGAGGCAAGGTCGCCTATCTAACTGTGCAAGTTCACCTATTTGGCTAGATGTGTGAATTTTCTTGGTAGGTTCACCTTTTCTGGTGAAGAAGCAGGTTCGCCTATTCTATTGAAGAAGTAGGTTCGCCTGTTCTAAAGGTAGGGTTGCCTATTTAGTGTGCAACCTCGCTTGTTTAGCTGGATGGGCGAATTTTCCTGAAAGGGAAGTTTGCCTGTTCTGGTGTCAGAGGTAGGTTCGCCTATTTTAAGGCAAGGTCACCTGTTTGGGGGTGAAAACTCACTTGTTTGGCTGGATGGGTGAATTTTCCTGATGTCTATTGAAGTCAAATCCACCTCTGTATTAGGCAACTTCACCTTTGTGCAAATTCATGTTTGCCCCTAAAGGAAAGTTCGCTCGTCTGGCCAAGCACCTTCTCCCCTGTGCTAAGCAAGATCACCCGTCAAGGCAGTCTCACCTCTGTAACTAAAATATGAACTTGCAAAAGTCAAGCAACAAAGAACGTGAAAGAAAAGACCCATTATGTGGGTCCCACTAAGCGTGCCATACATGTGTGCAGTGAAAATCCCCTAGCCTAAAGTGCAAAATGAAATGAAATGCAAGACAAAGGAAACACAACAACACCTCAAGATTTGCCTAAGTTGAAATTGAACAAAATGAAATAAAAAAGCTTGATATTACCTTTTCCAAGTTGATTGGTTGATTGGCCTTGTTGATCATTTGATTTATGTGCTCCTAGACCGATTTCAACAGCATAACGACTTGTTGTAGCTTGATTTGGATGCAAGGATGGCTATGGTGATTGAAGACTCAAGAGATTGAGATGATGAGAGCTTGAATGTGGTAGATTGTGAATGGGAATGAGTGTGAATTGAAAATGGCTAAGTGTTTGTCATTTAGCAAAGGAGAGATGAATGAATGGCTACAATTCACTCTTGGGGGAAGATCAATGGCTGGGATCAAAGAGTTGACTAAAGGAATTAAAAATTCCTTTTTAATGTGCATAGAAAGGATAAAGGAATTTAATATTCCTTGGGGGATGGGAGAGGAATTAAAAATTCCTCAAAAGTACCTTGAGAAGACAAAAAGGAATTAAAAATTCCTTGGGGGATGGGGAGAGTTGACTAAAGGTGGTGATTAGACTAGTTAATGAATGATTAGGGGAAGGTTAGGTGGCTAATGAGGATTAGGAGCCAACTTGAAAAAGTTGGAGGATGTAACACATCCTAATCATGGATTAGGGATGTGTCACATCCCTAATGATGGGATTAGGATACAAATTTAGGATTAAGTATAAATTATGGGGGATGAGAGATAAAGGGAATTAAATAAATAGATTATTTATTTAATTATTTTGAAGAAAGGAATAAAGGGTAAGGCATTTAATTATTTAACTAAATACCTTAGGGATTTAGAGGACTTAGGGGTATTAATTAAATAATATTAATATTACTTAATCAATGTACATAAAAAGACATTTAGATGAAAAGGGATCAATTTGACCAAATATAAGTGGTAAAATTTATATGTCTACACCTATATAGTTTTAGTGGCTAACTCTATTTCTAGTCCATATGAGATGTCAATGCACCACTAAGACACCAGGGTGCTACACTATCTTCCTTAGACTTTTGTGCTTTCATCTTCTGGCCAAGAGCCTATCTATCTATCTCTCGAGACCTTTGAGGTTTATTCACTTAGCTTTTAAATTTATCTTTTCATAAACAATCATAAAATAAAAAAAATTATATAATCTCTTCCTTAATCGTTCTATGTCACTTATGATTTTTTCTCTGAGGCAATCGAGGGCTATTCACTTCTTGCAGACTCTTCTTTATATTAGAGACTCGGGAGTAGCAAATCCCCTCCATTACATTTTGGTGAACTTGATGCAAAATTTCTTCCCTCTTGTCCTTGCCTCAATTTTTTTCTTCTCTAGTGTTAGGACATGTCGTAGATAGCATGTTGTGATGCTTTCATGAGATTCACAACCAAATATACTACCTCCAGACACTTTTTAAGAAGAATCTATTAAAGCATAGATATGGGGTCTATAAGGTTTAGTCCTCCCCGTCTAGGTCTAGAGTTTGAAGAGTTCTCTATAGGGAACTTAGCCCAATCCTCCTTGTTGCACCTTAAAACCCAAACCCAAACCCATACTCCTCTAGCCTCACCCTCCAACACTTCCTGTTCCTTAGAGGATGATGATGCTCTCAGAGTTCCCATAGAGAAAATCCACTCTTTATAATTGAGACTCAAAGATCTCGTAGGGTTCTTGGTGAAAGAGGATACCTATGCTCAAGTAGCTCTTATTGTCTTTGGTCTAAGGAATTTGTTAATGAATAATTGAAGAGTTTTCGAACTCCTTCGTGGGATATCTAATATTGTGGAAAATCATGTCCCATATTACTCCTCCATCTTGGATAATACCCAAGATGTCCAATCAAAGATCACTGGTCAACAATTGAACATCTCAAAGCTTAGAGTGTTTGTTTACATGGTTGACATGGGTCCCTCCATCAATATTGCTACCACCTCTGCACTTGAGAAGATTCATACGATTAAAGTAAATCGGGTTCCTTTAGGTTTTCAAATTTCTATATTTGGAACTCAGAATGTCTCCACCTCTGGTGGTGGTGGTGGTGGTGGTGGTGCTAGTTTTGGTGTTGGTGTTGGTGCCTCTATTGGTGCTGGTGTTGGTGCTTCTACTAGTGGTTCTATTAGTCATACTTCATCTACATACCCTTTAATTTTCTCTTGTAGAACATGGGGCATATATAGTCTTAGTTGGAAAATCTAGCTAGATCTTCTTAGTCGATGTTCCAACTCTTTTATCATCATAGTCCTTTATCCTTTTCTATTTTAAACACACTCATCCTTCAAGGGATATAAATTCCTAAGTTTGAGAAGAACGTTGGTCGAGGGGACCCATAGACTCATGTATCATCCTTTAACATCATGTGTAAGGATTTATTTCATCATAATGCACTTCTAGCATGACTATAATTCCCATGTTCACTTAAGGACACTGCATTAGAGTAGTATTGTTCTTTGCCTAATAATTTTATCTTTTCATTTGATCAACTTATAAATTGATTCGTTTGTTAGTTCTAGGCCAACATTGCGTTGAAGGTTGCATTTATCAATCTCGTCTAATGTAATTAGGGAACTCACGAGAAGGTGGCTAATTTTATAGCTCGTTATTAGGCCCTTTTCTCTTAGATATCTTATGCCTTGCTTGATTCTGATGTGTAGTGAGTGTTCATTGAAAACTTGCAACAAGCATTACGAGACAAGTTTCTTTTGATGAAGTATCTATCCTTTTCCCATCTGTGTGTCACTTTTCATGAGTACCAAAAAATGGTTGCATAGTATGGGGATTCATCCTCATCCTCCCATCAAGATGGATGATCACATGTGTCAGTCTTTGGTGAGTCTAGAAAGAACAAATCAATGTCGAATATGGTGTCAGTTTCCACTGATAAAAAAATTGTAGGTCAAAACAAGATATTCACTAAATTATTTGAATCTTATATTAATGTCCTACAAATTTTTTTTAAAGTTGGAATAATAACTCTCCCAGATATTAGACTACTATCTAAGCCATATCCTCAGTGATACAATGCACAAAAGTTCAATCAATATCATCGAGTCTCAAGTTATGATATTGAGAGATGTGTTCATCTTTGTCATGTGTTACAAGACCATATTGATAACAATACAATCTGGCTCAGTGGTAATAAGAACTCCAACAAATTTGTAGTGAAGCCTAACAACCAGCTAAAGATCTACACATATCCATTTGCATCTCATTCTACCAACCTTGTTGCCCCTTCTTCTTTTGATCGAATTTCATTTGAGTATGTGAATATAGTTTCATTTAATCGTATTCCTCCTTCGAATCATGTGAGTGAAACTCCTGATATTATTTTTACCTCACGTGACTTTCGTTTGAACAAGGAGCCCTCTCTACTCTACATTATTGCTCATGTCAACAATAATGACTATTGTAACAAGAATTATAGTTGACCCCATGAGTTGAGTGAATATTATTATGGAAGAGATGTTTTTTATTAAAAAATTACATAAGGAGAAGTACAAGGAATCACAAACTACACTTTGCACACATGATGGATTGTCTATGACACTTATTGGCTCTATTTCCATGTTAGTCCTAGTAGGAATTAAATTCTTGGAAGTCTCATTTGTAGTGATTCCTGAGTTTGACCTGTTCAGAGTGAGACTAGGCATCCCATGGTTGGTCTCATGAATGTGATCACCTCGGTCATCCTTAAATGTTTGAAGTTTCCCCATGAGGGTACCATGCATACCATCTAGGATACTAGATATAAACCATTGGTATCATATGGAGGCTTCTCCCTAGATCATTTTTGGCTTGCCTCGATTGAGCCCCTCCCTCCTAGAGGGGACCTTTTATATAAAGATTATTTCCAATATAAGACTGGGGGTTCGATTCCAAAGATTGGTTTCCCTCCATCTGGTCAAGCAATCTCTTTTGAAGGCCTCCTTGTGTGCATAACAACCCACTTCATCCTTTGCTCCTCCAAATGGGAAGGACAAGCAAGCTTTTTCCCTTGGGCCTTCTCCCCCTTCTTTTTCCGCTTCTTCTACACCTTCCGCTTCTACTTCCCAACCTGTGGTGGCATCTTCTATTCCTCCTACTATTCTTGGCATAGGAAAAGGAAAAGCGTCCACATTACAAAAATTGATGCCTCAATTTTTTTAGCTCCCGATTTTACCGACGGTACCCTGACCCACCCTTTATGGCAAGGGGAGGCATTCCCATGGGGTTGTTCCTATGTCTCAGCCTTTGAGGCCTCCCCATGTTCCTCCATCTACCCCCAAGGCAGAGAAAGGAAAGGGGCCCACGATCAAGATGTTTGTCTCTTTCTCCATGTATCTATACCTCCTGCTCCTACTCCTCCTCAAGAGTCCACCCTTCCATCGACAATGGTTGTGTAGGTTTCTCCTTCGGTGGAGAAAGATCTCCTAGCCTCTTCTCGGGCTACATCCTCTAGTGCCCATAGCCATTGTAATAAGCTTGTGTGAGAACTTAAGAACTGATGAAAGGCATTGGATAAGGAGCATGTTGTCGCATAGAAGATTGAAGAGGAGACTTATGTTTCTATTTCTCTTGTCTCTACTTTTTTTTTTGCCTTAGTTCCCATCGTCTCCATGCTTCTTCTAGATTCATCAATAGATCTTGATAACCTCACCCCAAAAGGGTGAAAGTGTTCATTACTCCCTTTACAAAGTTGCCTCTTCTCACCTCTCTTCCTAATATTCCTCCTTTTTCTCTGCCCATTAAATTTCCTTTCACAAAGGTGGCGTCCTCTATGGTTTCATCTTTTTCTCTTACTTGTAGTTTAGTTATGAGGATCCCACATCCTCTATTGAACCATAAGTTGGAGGATGACCTTGCTTAGAGGCAACACCATCCTCCCTAAATATTTTCATCACCCTTCTTCACAAGGATATCATTGACTCTCAGGTGTCTTTTCCTCCTCCTATCCAGTTGCCACATGCCACTCCTGATAAGTGCATGGTCAACTCGTTGGAGGAAACTTTGACTCTGTCCTTGATCTTTTCTAGGTCGATGACTTTAGTCTTGCAATATTTCAGTGTCAAAGACCTTAAGGGGTCTTCTTCCTTAGCTATTTCCATAGGTGAGTCAGTTGGTATCACCCTATCTATCCTCCCTACAAGCTCATCTTCCTTCCCTGTATGATTATCTAGATTGGGAGCAAGATGACCTGCTGATAGAGTTAGATTAGAGTGACACCTTCTTCTTCATCTTTAGATTAGATTTGTGTGTTTGTTTTTGTTCCCCTGTGCTTATCTACTTATGTTTGTGCTATCACTTGGAGGACCCTTTCTACCCTTGTAGGTTATTGGATATAGGAGAGAAAATTTGTCGCAACATTCCTCTATTTTGTATCATCATTATCCAAGTTATATTATGTAAATTTTGGCTTTCACGTTGGAAACGATGAAAATCGTTGGGGCATTTAGGCCTCTTCCATGTTGACTTGATTTTTTTATAGTTTTGTCTACATGTTCTCTTCTTCTCGTTTTGATATATTTTGGGGGTGATGATAGTTCATATATATGATATTATATTTGTCTATCTATATCTATGAGTAATTTTAACCTTGAATAATCAAATACCCTCGTGATCTTGATTTCTTTGTCTCTACTTTTTCTTCCATGATGTTGTGGTTTCTATGTGTTGTCCCTCACATGAAAACACTCCACGAATACATCTCACTATGTATCTCATGCTACAATATCTCTTGTATTTCTCTTCTCCTTATAATGATATGTGCTCCTCTATGTACCACACATCATTCTAAGGGGGGCTATCATCTATACTTAATTTTTAAAAAGTTTCAAAAGGATTCCTTGATGTCTTATGTCTCATCATCTAGCTTGGGGGCAACCTGACTAGACTTGTCTTGTCTTTTCTGTGACTGTTCTACAATGTAGTTTGCAACAACCATATGCCTATCTACTTGTCATATGGTGTCTATCCATGCTAGCCATATCTATCAACATCATCTTTAATCTGATCAAATTATTTCATGTCTTGTCTATAAATTTTATCATGTTTATGTTTCAGTTTTTTACCTAACATGTTTGTCTGTAGCTAACAAGTTTGTGGTTAGATTGTAGTCAACTTTGTAGGATCGAAGATCTATTTTCGCTTCACATCTTGGTTGAGCTTCTCTATATCACATATAACAAATTGAAGGTATGCTTCCTCTTCATCCTAGGTATATTCTCTTCAATCTCTTTCTAGTTTAGCTTGCACATGTTCACATGCATATGCTCGCTAAAGTGGGGGAAAAATGTAATATCATAAGATTACACTCTTATGCAATTTCAAATTACATCAACCTTCACTTTAGATTAATAAGATTATAATGTGACATCCTTTCTTCCCCATTTTCATTTTTTTCCTTAGCCTTGTTGTTTTCTATTGGTGGGGGAATTTTTTTAAGGACGATACCACATCGCACAAATTTTTTTACACCACATGAACATCTTGACAAGATTCCTTATCCTGTGGTTGTTGGGACATTGCACTTCCACCTACCCACGAAGTGCAATTCCTTTGCAGTCATAGGCACACCTATAAATGACCCTCTTGCATGCAATTTGAACTCGTATTCTTCATTTTCATTTATTCTCATTCATTTTATCAATCTATCTCACATTCTCACTTGATAACACTCCATTCTCTCATTCTCTTCAATCTAAATCCATTCTTGCAACTCTACACCTTTCATTATTATTGATTCAAGCTCTTCTACATCATGTTCTTGCACGATCATCTCAAGCTCTCTCAAGGAATTTCTCTTCTCGTTGGCTTCACCAAGCTTGTTAGAGGGAGGGTAACATTTTGTTTGATTGCATTATCGTTCTTATTGAATGCTATATTGTTATCTTGCATGTTCTATTTCTCTATCTTGTCATTGCATTATCTTTCTTTCTATCTTGTTGTCCCTTTAGTTGTCATGGAGGTGGAAACACCAAAGTGAGGGTTTGACCAAGGTAAACCCCAAAAATATCCCCAACACTTTCACTATTTCCATGTGTGCACATAATTCATGACAAGCTTTGTGGGAGGCTAGACCATCGGTGAGTTCATCCCTTTTCTTCCACTCATTTTCATTTAGTTAATATAGTTTATTTACTTGTTACTTAGTATTATTCTTGTTGTGCTTTCATAAATTTTCAACATTTTATTTATTTTAGTTAAACTATCAAACTTTAGTTTTTGAGTAGTTAGTAGACCCTATATGTTTTTGGTGGCTAACTTTGTCTTTGATCCACATGAGACACCATCATGCCACTGAGGCACTAGTGTTCCATGCTATCATCCTTGGTCTATGCTTTCATCCTTTGGTTGAGATTCTTTCTGTTTGTCTCTAGAGACCTCTAAGGTCTATTCACTTGATTTCTAAAGTTCTCTTTTCATAAACAATCATAAAATACCAAAAACACTGCATAAAATCTCCCTAAGCCATTCTTCATCACTTGATCTTTTTTCCTTGAGGTAATTGAGGGATATTCACTCCTTGTATGCTCTTCTCTATCCTAGAGACTAGGGAGTATAAAATACCCTCCATTACATTTCTTATCACCATAAGCATCGATTCCCATATCTCTTGAGTATTCTAGCATACTTTAGAGAGTCTGTTGTGAATGTTGATGAGAAAGCTTTTGTATCTTATGATGGTGAAAAAATTTCAATGCCGCATCTTGAAGATTGTAGTACTCTCCTTAAGGGAGATACTTCTAATATCTTCATGGGTCCACAATCTTTTGAAAAGGTGATTAATATTGGAAAAGCCCTTTCTTTAGAATAATCTAAATCAAATTCTAATCTCTTGCTTCATTATCCTAATATATTTGCTTGGTCATATGAGGACATCCCCAATATTGATGCATCCATTGTGGTTCATAATATCATTTTATGTCTCAATGCCAAGCTTGTCAAGAAAAAGATTCATAAAATGAATCCAAAGATTGCCTTGTTAGTCAAGACTAAGATAGAAAAGCTCCTAAAATTTGGTTTTATTTGTCCCATTGACTACTCACCTTGGATTTCAAATATCGTTGTTGTTAGTAAACCTATTAATAGAGTAAATGAGAATAGAACTTACAGAAACATACATCTCCAACACTCTAAAACACACATGCACTAAACAATAGTATTCTCATTCATCAATGGTAATAAGTATAGTATACAATCATTTGTTTGTTCCTGATACAAATGAAACAAGACATATATAGTTTTTTATGATGGTTGAGAACACCAACCATTGAGAACTACAAGTTACAAATAATTAAAATGGTCAGGGACTTAACTCTTGATAACAACATATAATATGAAACATTTTCTACATATATGAGAATTTATTCATTTAATTTTTTTGGCAGACTAAAATAATATAATCACTTTTGACCAACTTCACTCTTCCTCATTTTCACAAGGTTGTTGAAATTTTTGGATCGAGAGCTCTCATTCTCTCTCTTAACAAAATGTTGTCAAAATAATATCATGTCTTTGATAATTGCAATAGAAAAGACTCCTCTTTCTTATAATCTCGACACATATATCGTTTGAAGAGAGGGGCCACGACTACTAGTAACACTCTCTTGCTCATTATTCAAAAAATCTCATCTATTATCATATTTATTTGATCTTGTCTGGTGCCTCTTATCATGATATGGGTTCTCCAAATTAGGGTTTATTTCTATCACACATCTATTTTACTTTTTATGTCTCCCAATATTGTTTGGCTATCTATGGAGTTGAAAACAACAAAGCAAGGGTTTGACTGAGGAAAAACCCTATACAACCTCAATAATTCTCCCCGTCTCCATGTATGTAGGTGATGAATAGGTTCAAATAGCATGTAAGGAAGCTAAGGTAGCAGAATGACTTTCTACACTAACCTTGAGAGGAGAATAACACAAAATTTTACAGATCT
>CM021105.1:7630534-7680876 GCA_007115665.2 Sequoiadendron giganteum | reverse complement strand
GGTTCTTGGCTAGACATATCACACTTTGATGACTATTGCAATAAATTGTCACTGCACCTTGTTTTATTCCAATATTTGAACACAGTCTCTTAAGACAAATGACTTCTTTGCTTTCATGAGTAGCTTCCATATATTCTGCTTCAGTAGTGGGCAAAGCAACCACAACCTGTCGCTTTCTCATCTAACTAATTGCACCACCAAATAAAGTAAACACATAAGCACTGGTGGATCTTCTGTTATCAAAATCACTTGCCCAGTCTGAGTCCACATAACCATGAATATCAAGGGAAATCTCACTTTTAGTCATATTACTATGATAACAAAAGGAATAATCTGAGGTACCACACAAATACCTAAAGACTCTTTTAACTGCATCCTAATGAACTCTACCAGGATTGGATATATATCTGGAAAGAACTCCCACTGCTTGGATAATGTCTGGTCTAGTACAAACCATAGCATACATCAAACTTCCAATTGCACTCTAGTAAGGTACTCTGCTCATGTCTTCCATCTCTGATGGATATGTTGGATAGTCTGAAATAGATAACTTTGTTCCAATTGAAACAAGAATGCACAATGGTCTACAATCCTACATATCAAACCTCTATAAAATTGAGTTGACATACTTGCTTTGGCCAAGCCATATCTTTATGTTCACTCTATCTCTTTTAATTTCCATCCTAAGAATGTGTTTAGTTGCACCAAGATCTTTCATTTCAAATTTAGTAGCAAGTTGAGATTTAAGTTCTAAAATCATACCTTTCCCTCTACCAATAAATAACATATCGTCAACATATAATGCAATAAACATGAAACGATCACCATTAGTTTTATAATAAATACAATGATCTTATTTAGAACGCTCAAATCCCAAACTCAACACATATATATCAAATTTCTGGTAGCACATCCTAGGACTCTGTTTTAAGCCATACAAATATTTCTTCAATTTGTAAACCAAATTACTTTTACCTTTCACCACGTAGTGCTTTGGCTATGTCATATAAATATCCTCCTCCAAATAACCATGAAGGAAAGCAATTTTCACATCCATTTGCTCAACCTATAAATCATAAGCAACAACATTAGAAAGCAAAAATCATTTTTGCATTAGGAGAAAATATCTCACCATAATCAACACCCTCAACTTGAGAGTAACCCTTCACAACCAACCTTACTTTTTACTTCTCAATAAATCCATATGAACCAATATTGTTTTTGAACACCCATTTACAACCAACAGGTTTTCATCCTTCAGGCAATGGTACAAGATCCCATGTATCATTCTTTTTCAAAGTTTCCATTTCTTCATCCATATCAATCTTCCAAGATTCTGCATCATTCATACCTAGTGCCTCTTCTTTTAGGTGGTTGTAGATATGCCTTGTAGACCTATAAAAAATCCGAGTTGGAGGTTCTTCCTCCTCTTCTAAAGATCCAGAGCTAGATGAGCTCTCCTCAACTTCTTGTCTATCCTTGGGCCTTTATTCAACTTGCTCAGGTGTAGAAGGAAATTGAATCAAATCTTCTTGTTTACTTTGTCTTGGTTGCAATGTAACAGAAGAAGGCTTAGTTTATCTAAAAATAACACTTCTACTATGTATTACCTTCAGTGAAACATGATCCTAAATATTTTATCCTTTCACACCATAACGATATCCGATGGAGATACATTTTGTAGCCTTTTTCTCCAAATTTTTTCGCTTCTCCTTTGGAACATGTGCATATGCCTCACAACCAAAAACTCTAAGATGTATTAATGAAGGCTTGCGACCCGACCATGCCTCTATAGGTGTCTTTTCAACAAGAGCTAATGTAGGAGACTTGTTAATTAGGTAACAGGCAGTGACAACAACTTCAGCCCAAAGCCTTTATTTTAGGTCAACACCACTCAACATACTCCTAGCCTTCTCCATCAGTCTCTTGTTCATTATTTCTGCAACTCCATTCTATTGTGGAGAATACAAAGTTGTATTCTATCTATGAATACCACAATCTTTACAGAATCTATCAAAATCATTAGAGAAAAATTCACTTCCATTATCAGTCCTCAAACATTTTATTTTCTTTCCAATCTATAACTCAACCATTGCTTTAAATTCTTTAAATTGGCTAAAAACTTTAGATTTACTCTTTACAAAATATACCCATGTCCTTTTACTATAATCATCAATAAATGAAACATAATATGTGGATTTACCAATTGAAGGAACATCTATAGGACCAAATAAATTAGAATGAATAAGATCCAATACACCACAAGATTTATGTGAACTCGAGTAAAACTGAATGTAGTTTTATTTTTCATAAATGCAATGCTTACAAAAATTGAATTCAAGATTACAATCAAACAAACCTTCAACAAGGTTTTTATTTTTCAAGGTCCTTAGACCCTTTTCTCCAATGTGGCCAAGTCTCTAGTTCCATAACATAGGTTTCTCTATAGGTAACTTTGTCTCAGAAGAAAGAGCACCCTTGGGTACCAAAAGCCATGACTATTTGCTGAAGGTGAAACCCTCACTTCTTCTACATACTTTCTTTTCATAGAAGTACTATTGCACTAAACAATGCATGCATCAAGCTTATACAATGTCCCATATCTGACACCTCTAGAAATCACCATATCACCTCTAACCATCTTGCATCCTACATCAGAAAATACTACCTGGACACCTGCATCTATTAGTTTTCTCACATATAACAAATTTTGTACTAATCCAGGGATATTCAACACACCATTAATCCTTTTAATTTTACCATTAGGCAACCTGATTTTAACTTTACCACAACCAACAATGTCTAAATGAGAATAATCACACAAGTACACCTTACCTCCTTCAAATTCTTCATATTCACAAAACCAATCTCTATTAAAGGTCATATGAAAAGATGCACCCAAGTTAATTAACCATGCATCATTACCTACATGAGTTGCCAAAGATGTAATGAATGCGTCACCATATTCCTTCTCAGAATCATAATCATAATCAAATTTATTTATTTTCTTCTTCTTTTCTTCTTTGCATTCTTTACAAACATGTCCAGGCTTATCGTAGTTCCAACAAATAACTTTGGACTTTCTAGGAGACTTAGATCTCCCCTTGGACTTGGATTTGACATGCTTCTCATTCTTCTTTCATTTTTCATTAGGTCTTCCATGAATATTTAGAGCGTCCTTGGCACTGATGTATACCTTCCTCCTCATCTCCTTAGAAAGCAAAGAACCCACCACATTTTCAGTCTTCAATATAAAAAAGTACTCCCAATAGCCATAACTAAAATCAAAGGTGATCAAGCTCTAATACCACTTGTAAGGAAGCTAAGGTAGTGAAACAAATTCCTATACTAACCTTGAGAGGAGAATAACAATTTTTTTTTACAGATCTTTAACAATTATATAAAACTTAAACACAAATAAACACAAATATCATGCATACCACAACACAATGATTTATGTAGGGAAAACCCTTTCGGGAGAAAAACCCCACACTCCAAAAGCTACCCAATATATTATTCAAAAATAAAAAGATTACAATATACTTGCAGAGCAAGCTTCTCACAGGAGTATCACCACCAGATATTAAGAGACAACGCAACTACTATTAGACTCTCATAATACACTCCTGTCTACATACATCCCACCTGCTTATAACAAGATTTTTGGAACCTTCTAGAATTAGGGTTTTACAAGGTCATTTTTCATTTAACGTGTTAATGGAAAAAATTTGATGTGTTAGTAGGAAAAATCCTTGACATGTTAGCAAGAAAAAAGATTGACGTGTCAGTGATTTTTTTTGGGGCATTGCCTTGAACCGCACATCTTGTTATAAGTGTACAATATTTGCATGATCGGTCGCCACATACCAACATACATTCTATCAATAGATCGTATATAATTGCAAGGTTGAGACACATTTTCCCAACATAGAAAAGGACTTCATTCTAGAAATTTTTGGGCTCTATATATATAGATGATGTGGATTCATAGACAACCTCATGGTGCATTAGCATCTAAGGTTGAGAATTCACCCAAATGGTATCACATTATGTGTATTTATAACTTTCCATTTATGTGAACTAAACATTTTTATCGTGTTCTGTATCTATAAGTTATTTGACATTTTTGGTTACATATATTTTTAAGCATAGTCTAGAAACTAGTTTTAAATATCTTTATTTATAGTTCACTTGAGCCATTTCAATTGAGATAGTTGAGAGCTATTTGTTCCTTAAGATTTTGTTGTCTTGAGAGTAGAAAATTCCCTCCTCTACACCTTGTAATATCATATTGTATTCTAGGCTCATTGTGGTGTGATGGCTTTCATTATCCAAATATCAATATATTAGCACTCTTTTGCTATATTTTATCAATCCTTATGTTTTTCTTGGCCCGCTGAGCATTTGTTTGGTTTAAATTACTCAAATATGAGCACTACACATTAATAAATGCACAAAATATTGACATCCATGATAATTAATGATTCCGATGACCATTTTGAAGTATTTTATTTCTATTGTCATGGTCAACACATGGAATTTAACCATCTTTTAAGCATATTCTAAATGGTTATCATTATATTGGGCTCCTCTTTGACCCTCATTCAAACCATTATGTTAACTCCCTCACAAGCTATCAATAAGAAAACTCTCTCAAGTTCTTCTAACAAACCAACTATCTCCCCTATTGATTTTTGAAGCTCTTACCAATATTTTATGTATGTGAAGGTTGACATTCCTTTCTAGAAAAAAATTGCAAGAAAATGCCTCTTTATTTTATTTTCTCTCTTCTCCTCCCCTCTCTCTCTTCTTGTTTCTACTTTGTGTTTATGTATGTTTTTCCATGATATATTTTTTTTCAGACACGATGTGAAGCTCTTCTATTATATGTATGTGAAGATCATTATTTTATTTGTATACTTGTAGAAGTTTGGTAGAAATTATGGCAAGCAACATTATGCCTTTTGACAACACATTTAGAGATGATTTAATTTGTATTCTTCTTGTTCCAATCTCTTCATTTACTTCTCATATATTCCATTTTTTATTTCTTGGACGTTCTTAGCATTTTTTCATCTAGGAGTCAATATTGTTAGCGTTATTATATTCTCACATTTTAGCATAGCATCATAATTGTAGTTTATTACTTTCATTTCTAAAAACTATTAAACACATGTTTCTATGGAGGTCAAAAGAATGATACAAGGATTTGAATAAGATAAAATCTCAAACATAAAAAAAATTATCTTTCCTTTTCTTGTGTTTTAGGTTATATTGTAAAAAAAGTTTTCAAGCTTATAGTTGTAGCGTTGAAATTGCCACTCTTAACAATTTCACACTACCTTGATACCTTATTTTTCTTATAACATTAATTGTAATGATAATTGAATTATTTTGGGGCCATATTAATAAAATACATTTACATCCATGTCATCCCAATAATTTTGGGCCAAAAAGTACTAGACCAGTCTAGGGTGTTGGGCACCCTAGACCAAAACTAGTAAATTTTTGAATGTTTGAAATTTTGATTGGCAGGATTTTATGATTTGAAAATGACCTCGGGTTGTCCCTTACCCAAAATAATTAATTAAAATGCATATAAAATCATCTTTTCCTCTCATTTTGAGCATAAGAAGGAATAAAAATATAAATGAGATAATTAGAAGACAATTATGCAGAAGTATTGAGTTATCCTCTTCATGCTAACTTCAACAATCTATGGTGTATGTGAGCTAAAATTTTGTAGGACTATCAATAAATCAAGGCATCCATAAATCAACTTATGTGACATATCTTCTTCAAGGGTTTTCACATCAAGGTAACATTATCATTTTTCATTTATCAATTTTAGTCAATTATTGTTGTTTTGAACTCTCCTAGCCTAGGGCATGCCCTCTTGATCATCATCAAGTCAATGTAGAAATATAAAAATGGGGGGTTGAATTATGCAATGCCCTATACAACACAAAATTTCCCCTATTTTCATGTGTACATATCAGATCCAAATTTTTTGTCAAGTGATAGTTCAGGAAAAAATAAAGCAAACAGTGATCAACATACTAAAGTTTTTAGATCTAACAAAGGAGGAGATCAATCTAGGGTGCTCTATGCCCTAGACCAACAAATTTTGGCTCAAATTTGTCACAAATTCCTCTCTATCATCATCTTTTAGATATAGGTTTATATTGTTACTTTCCTTTGCTGTTTTTGCGATAAATTATATTATTAGATATAGTGTTACATGTCAAATAGGCTTGCCAAATCACACATCAATTTTATCATCCCCAAACATTAAAAAAAAAACATAAACGCTAGTATGTAGGCTCTCCCTTGTGGAAACAAGTCAATCATAAACCCTAGGAAATTTACGTTTGATGTTGAGTAAGTGAAAAGGAGATTTCATCCTAGTTAGATCTAAGATCTCTTTTCCAAACAATTTTTTTTGTTGAAATCGACATGTCTTACACTTGCAATTTTTTTATTTTTTCAATGCATAAAATCTAAAAATTGAATTCAAAATCTAGGGGGATTTGAATTTATGTAGTGTTAATTTGCATTTATTTCAAAAAAATTATACATTTTCATCATTTTTGCATCATTAATTAAAAAGACAAAATTGCAAAATATTTTGAATTGCATAAATTTTCAGATATGATTTTCTTTCATTAAGACTTAGATTTGAGTTATTTTGTTAAGAAAATTAATTGTAAAATTATTCTATCATTTATGCATGCATATTTTAGTCAAAAACATAAAAAAGTGATAAAATTGCATAGTATTTTCATTTCAAAAGATCAAAAGGCATTTTATTTTTATATTTTTTGGAAAAATCAATCAATTACAACATTCAATTCTAAAAATTATCATTTGAATATATGCAATTTCTCTAAAAATATCAAAAAATACATGCATACATGTGATTCATATAAAAAAATAGGTTTTGGTGCATTTCCAAAATTTTGTTCACTTCTAGACCTGAACCTCCAAAATACAGGACCCTCAAACACTATAGGTGGTCTCTAGATTTTGAATTTTCTAAAAATACCTATCTAGTCTAGGGCACACGGTACTCTTGTCTAGTTAGTCTGGGCTGAAATTTTATGTATGAACCCATCTGTGGTATCTATTTAGATCTAGTTCTTGTTTTTGACAGTTTGTCCTGAAACTTTCAATTTTTTTTGTGCATTGCCAATTTACCCTAATTATCAATAGGGATATACATTGGACTTCAATTGACCAATAGTTTTCCTACCTATGAGAACATCGTGATGGAATAGAATAAAATCATTGACACATTTATTAATACCACTTTACCTAATATTCATTATTCTCCCAACATCTCCCCTACTTTCAAAAGTGTTTTGGTGCAAGAGGATTCAATCATTGACAATCATGACAATCATGTTTGTTTTCCAAATATCTCACCTACTGGTGAAGAAGGTATCTTGGTGCAAGAGGATTCAATCATTGAGATTAATGAGAATCATGTATGTTTCCCTCCCTCAACCTATCCTACTTGGGAGGATATTGTGACAAAAGAGGATGAAATCATTGATATGTTTATTTCAAAAGATAATGAGATGGATCTCATAGATGGAGATGCTAAATTAACATTAAATCCCCCATCAATAGAAGATTGTCAATGAGTAGTTAACATAATTGAGGTTATGAAAACAAAATTGACTAATGGATCTCCTTTAATTATTGGACCTCCTAAATCACCTCTCATTAATATAAGACCCCCAAAATCCTAAATTTTGTAAAATAACTCACTAGTCACCATGTGCAATAAAATGTGTTGCAACAACCAAGTTATCATGCAATTGATCACACATATAATACTAGAAATAATAAGAAATAAAAAAAACCATCCATACCATTACCTCAACCATATCTCCCATCCCCACCTAATCTTCCTTAGTGTACAATGGTAAAGAATATGATCTTGTTGAATTTTTTTGTAATATTCCAGCCAAAATCTCCCTTTGGGATTTGATTCAAACATCAATGCCTACATACCATGAGACACTCCAAGAGGCTTTGCAAAAGATTGATGTCTCACCTTCTATCAAATTGAATGATCTAGCAACCTTTTTTGATTGTATGCAAACAACAAAGCTAGATATTACATTCCCTCAACTTGAATTACCCTCACTTTAGATCCAAAAAAAACATGAGGCTTTAATGATAATGTTGGTCATTAATACTATTGGGCTTAGGTGTAATCTCATAGATAATGGACCAGGTATTAATGTTTGTAGCATTGATCTTCTAGATAAAATTAGTGTGGATAAGAATCTTATAGAACCTAATTATCTTTCTATTTGTGGCTTTGATAATGTTAGTAAGTAACCATTGGGGATGATCACAATACCCATTAAGGTGGGGAATTTGGTTTTGCCTACCCCCATCCATCTAATGTGAGGACCTCTTTCAAATTATCTTCTCCTAGGTAGAGTGTGGATTCATGCCATGAAGGGAGTCCCATCTACTCTTCATCATGAGATGAAGTATGAATATAACAACAAGACATATATGGTTAAAGAAAATTAAAAAAAATATAGTTCACAAAATGAAGCACTTCCAACTCTCTTAATACTTTGATCCCAAATTCAAAAGTGGAACCTATACATATTGAAGATTATATTTCACTTATAAAAAACTCTTAGATGATGATTGGGGTTTATTATATTTTACACCCTTTTTTTGTAGGAGAGTACAAAATCTCACAATCTACTCCTAAAGATTCTTGTGTTTAATTTTCTCAATCCATGATGGTGATGGGGGATATTTAGCTTTGTCCCTCATGTGTTGGTGATGCCTAACTTTAAAACTATTAAAAATGATTTTCATTCTTGTGAAAGAATTAGTTCTTCTCATGAGCATTTAGATAATACTTCTTCATCTAAGTTGGAAAAGTGTTATGGGATTAGATATAAAACTATTTCTAAAAATGATATAATTAAAACATGAAATGAGTTAAGGATAGTGTTAAGTCCATATTGTATCTTTCTAAAAATGGTTTAGGTTTCTAGCCTTCATCTCCATCTTCATCTCATGCTCCATCATCTACTGTATTTATGACTTCTTATGGTAAGCGAGCAAGATTTTCTTCACAAGAGAAAATAATGTCTCCTACTACTTATCCTTTATCAAAGTAAGGGAATATTTTTTTGAGGCTCCTCAAAGCCCACTTGATTACTCTTCCTCCTCCAATGCATAAGAAATTTTATAACAATAACTTATTTTGTGCATATCGTCAAGTGCATGGCCATTCCAATAATGAATGTCAGGCATTGAGTATTGAAATACATCAAATTAGAGATTGTGGTGCTCTTCTATCTATTGATGCACCTAATCCTTCCAAATAATAATGATATTTCTTCTATGGTGTTGCTACTCATTATGTGGATTTTTTAGCTTCATGTGTTTGCTCATTGTCATTCATGGTGGTACAATCTTAAGTGCAACCATATTTATTTCTATGATAACAACTTGATAGTCTCTTGTATGGTTGTATTTTCCTAAATATACTTGGGGGGAAAGGATAACTAGTTTTGGGAGGTGTGTATTCTTTTTAAGGATCCCCTCTTCCCCATTTTTTCCTTAAGATACCAACATAGCAAGTATGTTGATATTTTAAGGGGGCTATATCACCCTAGCCATTTCATAGACGTATTATGCAATTTTACTTATTGACATACCCCTTTGGTGGTGACCTTATTTATAGCACACTCTAAGTCATGCTTATCAATTCATCCCCATTGATGTTGAGCATTTATTCATCCCCTATGACATTAAATTTTTGTGCACTCCTTGAAGTGTGGTTTGCATAGTCCTAGCATAATGGATTGTTGGTCTATGAGTTTAGACTATTTTAACATGGAAACCTAGCATAACAAAAATTGCTTGCCAGTGGAGCCATGTGTTTCATGAGCATCTTAGCATAATGCAACTTTTTAGCCTTGTGAAACCCATCATATTACATGGAAACCTAGCATAACATAATTTTCTATCTAGTAGATTTATGTAGCTCATGAGTGATTTAACATCCTTATGAGAGCACCATTTTATTTAAATAACACATTTTATGGATGGTGTTTAGTATCTGAGACAAATTTAAGACCGAGGTCTCTTTACCTTACTAATTCAAATCCTTTTTATTACTAACCTTTGTTTGTGGTTTAATATGTTTGTTTTGCTTGCGTTATGTTTTCTATGTGTCTATTTTATGTCTTTGTTGTGTTTTCCTTGTGTCCTTTTTGTATTTTCTTGATATAGTTCATGTGTTTGATTCACATGTATGTTTTCCTTGTGTATTCATTACATACAATGTGTTTTTTTTGTGTGTGCTTTGTGTATTATTTTAATATGTACTTCATCGGTTGTTCCTTTCAAATATCTTAAGTGTATGTTTATCTTAACATTTTGGATTGATGGGATCCTAAGTTGGGGGCTTGCACACCCCTCAAATTAGTGTCATCTTATCTCTTTAGTGTTTTGATTTTGATTTTTATTCTTTTAGTGTGATTATGAATGTAAGATCATACTCTCACTAAAGTGGGGGCTAAATCTAACATCAAAAGTTGTCACCCTTGAAAATTTCACACTACCTTGACAACCTATTTTTCTTATAACATTAATTGTAATGATAATTTTCTTATTTTAGGGATAGATTAATAACATACATTTAAATCCTTGTCATCCCAACAATTTTGGGCCCAAAAGTACCAATCTAGGGCATTGCGCATCCTAGACTGAAAAATAATTTTTTTGAATGTTTGAAATTTTGATTGGCTAGATTTTGTGATTTGAAATGACCCTAGGTCGGCCCCTACCCAAAAGGAATAATTAAAATGTATATAAAATCATGTTTTCCTCTCATTTTGAGCATAAGAAGGAAGAAAATTATGAATGTGATCAATTAGAAGGAAATCATAGAGAACTATTGAGTTATCTTATACATGCTAGCTTCATTAATCTGTGATGTATGTGAGCTAAAATTTTGCAGGTCTATCAAGCAATAAATACATCCTTCAATCAACTTGTGTGTGGCATCTCTTCTTCAAGGGTTTTCACATCAAGGTAGCATTATCATTTTTTTTGAATTATTATGGTTTTGGCCTCTACCTAGCCTAGGGCATGCCCTCTTGATCATCATCAATTGTTGTACATGGAGGTAGAAATACCAAAATGGGGGTTTGACTTAGGAAAGCCCCTATACATCACAATATCTCCCTTATTTTATGTGGGTAAGTCAGATCCAATTTTTTTTTCAAGTGACAATTTGGGAAAAAATAAGTTGTAGATTGTGATCAACATACTAGAGTTTTCAAATATGACAAAAGAGAACTTTAGTCTAGCGAGCCCTGCACCCTAGACCAAAATTTTTTGGCTCAAATTTCAATCATAGGTTCCTCTCTATCATCATTTTTAGATCTAGGTTTATACTTGAGAGTCATAGGCTTGTCAAATCACACATCAAATTTATCATACTCACACACAAAAAGACAAACATAAACACTAGGAGGTTGGCTCTCCCTTGTGGTAGCAAGTCAATTGTAAACCCTAGGCAATTTATGTTTAATGTTGAGTAAGTTAAAAGGAGCTAATACTAGTTATATCTAGGATTACTTTTCCAAACAAAATAATAGTTTATTGACTTATATCTTCTAGCTTGTCATTTTGTGAATTTATTTCACTTTAATAGCTTGTGTTATTGTTATATTATTACTTTATTTCCTATTATTTCATTTTACTTTCAAAGTTTCTTTTGAGCTAAGATTAGTTTATATTTTTGTAGAGTAGTGTTTCTAATTTTATTTTTGTATAGGATGGCAAAACATCACACAAGAGTTGAAGGCAAAGAGTACTATATATTTTAGTCTAGGTTCCTTATTTTTTGTATTTTTCATTTATATGTTTAAAATTGATTTTATATTGCTTAATTCTCTATAATTAGCATTAGTTAGCTATTCAAGTATTTTAGTTTCATTTTGAAAACATATTTCTATTCAAAGTTAAAACATTGAATATGGTTAATTAACATAATTTGAATAGTAGATTAACCTAAATATAAACTTTAACTAATCAACCCTTATGTTGTGATCTAAAATATATTTAAAAGAAAGTTGTATTTATTTATTAGAGATGAGTTTCCTTCACTACATTGTGGTGAACTTGACATTTTACAAAAAAAATTAAACTTTTAAAAACTCTTCAAAACATAAACAATCTTTAAGAAATCCTTCCATTAATTTCATTTTTTGGGTTTTAGGTTTTGTATTATGAGACTAAATATTCATTATTTTTACAAATCAATCCTCACAATTTGATAATGTATATCAAAGGAGAATCCAAAAATTAACAATGTCATCTTAGGGTGTAAGCACTCCAAGAATAATAATTTCAACTTTTAGGCAATCTACGTATTATAGCATCATAAATTTTACTCCCTTAAGGTGAAAGTACAATTTCATGCTCTATTTGAAACTTTCTTTAGTAACCTTTCCCATTAATGCATTTTGAACATTTTGTAGCCTTGTCCTTTCCTATCAACCCAGGAGAATGTGTCAATGCTACCCTAGAAAATGGTTTGTCGACCATATTTTAACAAATTGACTTCGATAAGTGCTCGTCTTTTAGATAAGTTTTTATTTAAGTAGACTCTAAAATTATAGATATAATTTGAATATGTGAAAAAGAGGTAGACAACGGTGCTAATACCCTAGTTCAAGTTTTTTTCTCGATAAATTTAATTTCGCATTTTTTTTAGTCTCTAATTCTGGATATTTGAATTCAAACTCGAGATTTGGTGGTAAATTAATCCCAAAAATTAAATTTAAATGAGTTAGCCTACACTTTAATTATTCCTATGTCCCACTATATAAAAATTAATTTTTATTTTAAAATAGAGGAAGGATGAAATTAATGTAGAAGAGCTTTGCTAAAAGTCATCCATTTTTACAAATTTACAAAGTAAATTTTAGAATTATTCAAGTTAGCACAATGATTGGAGTTTGATGCCAATGGAAGGACATGGTGAAATATAGGTTTTGGAGATACAATTGGCTTCAAGGCTCAAGCACCTAATTACTTGTTTTCAGAGTGTTCTCATCTTCAAAATTTGATCTAATTGCTTCCCTAAGCAAGGTATTTATGTATTTGGATTTTTCTAAGGACATTTTCAATTTCTCTTAGGTTGATCTAGTTCATGTCATTTAGGAATCCTTATCTAGCACATTTGAGTAGGATTTTTGTCATTAGAGCTCATTATAGACTTAGATACACTTAATATTAGGAGCAAACACATTTTATTAGTCAATCAATAATCTATGTGGAGGTAGAAACTATACCAAAATGAGGGTTTGACCAAGGAAAAATCCTATATAACCAAAAAGGAATTATAAAAAGGAGTCATCGTCACACATGTGTGAGAATACTCAAATAAGACAAAAGACTTGTTGGTATTCCTTTTGAATATTCCTACAAGTAATTGAATAGAAAAAATAATATAAGTAATCTTCAACTAAGTAAATTCAATTAGTTTATAACATAATTAAAACAAAGAATATATGAATAAGAAGAGTTTGCAAGATATATTTTAAAATATTAGCTAACCTAGAGAGGACAACCATCTGAAGGTCTAATGACTAACCTTAATTTGAAATATTTCTAAAATCTTCTTCCACTACTCTCTTTTGATTTTACTAGAAGATAGAGGAATTCCAAGTTAGTCAAAAGGGATCTTCCCTACCCTAAAATGAAAGATATTAATAATTTTTTGTTGAATTAGCTTTGGAGTATTAAAGAAGAAAATATTGGACTTATCTTCATTAATTTTTTTACCAGAAGTAGCTAGATATATGTCTATCACTTTCTTGAGACTTGTCACTTCTCTTCATTTCATACCACCCTAATCAAAGCTATATCATCCAAAAAATAAAGGTGGGAATAAGAATATAGGTTCCTAGACCAAGACTAACCTTGAATACAACCATTAGCACTTTAGAAATTAAGTAATTTATGAATACATACCATAATGATAAAAAAATAAAGTGAAAAGAGACCTCCTTCCTTAAGCCTGTGTGAAGCCAAAGAAAGAGGGGAGGGAATACCATTGATAAGGATTGAGAAGGAGGATGAGGCACACAACTCATGATCCAATCAATTCATCCACTATAAAATGAAAAAGTAGATATCATGCTCCTAATAAAAGATGAATAGACTCTGTCATAAGCTTTAGACATATCAAGCTTAATAAACATATATTTATGCTTAGTGGAATGAATTTCTTCGAAGAAACAATGAAAACATCAAGAATTTGGTGACCTTAACAAAAATTCCTTGCTCTTGAGAAATGAGAGAGAGACCAAAAAATACTTCAAGCTTTCAAAAATGATCTTGGTGATAATCTTATAAGTAACATTGCACAAAGTAATGGGATAAAATGAGTTAAAAGAGAAAGCATAATCCTTATTAGGAATCAAATAAAAAATGGTAAAGTTGATAATCTAGAATTTTATTTTTAGAATACAATTATTGAAACACCTCTAATAGATCATCTTTTAAAACATCCTTATTTTTTTTTAAAAATCAATTGGAAAACCATCAGGACTAGATTTTTGTTTCTTCATTTGGAACACCACTTTTTCCAATTTCTCAATAGAGATTAGATGCATTAGATGATAATTCAAATTCTTAGAAACTAAGGGGTGCAATTCAAGATCATCCTTTATGCTTCCAATGGACAATAAATATTTAGAGTGAACAAAGAGGATAAGTGCCTAAAAAACTTTGAAGAAATACCTTGGAAGGATGAAACATGGTCACCCCAAACCGTGGTAATAAAATGTAGATCATTTTCACCCCTCCCTTTTTTTTACAAAATTATGGAAAAAGGAGAATTTCTTGTCCCCTTCTTGAATCCAATTAATTCTTTATTTGTTTTGAAAATATCTCTTCTCTAAGCGCTCATTCATTTAGTTCTATGGTACAAGTCAATTCCTCAAACAAGAGTTCCTTGGTCAGCCCCCAATTCTTGATTTGAAAAGTAATAACATCTAGTTTTTCTTGAGCCTGGACCTTTTCCTTATTGATATTTCCAAAATTTATTTCATTCCATTGATTTAGTATAAACTTAATAAATTGGAGCCTCTTGAATAAATACTACATAACTATACCAAAAGAAGGCTTATTGTCTAGACACTAGGTAGCTATAAGATTTCAAATATTGGGAACCCTAATCCACATTAGTTGAAATTTGAAGGGTGGCTTTTTGGGAAGAGATAATAAACAAGAATAAAACTTAATAGACTAGTGATTAGAGCATTTCCATTAAAATATATTATAAGAAGAAGCCTAATCATCTCCAATCTAGTGGTTTGAATGTAGGAATTTATCAAGCCATTCTGAAATGGAATCAGAACAACATATTTTATTATTCCAAGAGAAAAATCCATTTCTTGGTTTAATATCTACCAAGTTAAGAAAATACAAGTTATCACTCAATAAAGAAAAATATGGATCAAGACAAGAAGAACCACCTAGTTTTTCATCAGCATTAAGAATATCATTAAAATCTCTAGCTTAGATATAAGGAAATAGAGGGAGTAGATCTAAAAAAATTAATGTGAGACCAAAAAAATATCTTCCCCTAAAATAATGTAGGAGCATAGACATTAGAGAGTGAAATAACAAAAAATGGGATTTGCTTTCATATGGTTTAGGACATAGAGCAAACCCACTTCACAATCATTTCATTGAAGGGAAACCCTAGATATCTTAATCTAAAGTATGCAAAGGAGAAAGAGATCTTGCAATAGGGCTATCCTAGGGTTTGATTGTAAACTAATGAGGGTTTCACCACCAAGCTAGGGATTGGAAAGACTAATGAAATGAAAAATGTAATACTTAAACCTAATGCAATGTAATCTTTCACCAATTGACCTAAAAATACATGTAAAACAAAACAAAAAGTTGCAAGATGAAATGTATGCACCTAGAAATTTGAAGAAGGCTAAAATGAGCTTTGAAACATTGAAAAACATAAAATTTTGGCCTATTGGGACTCATATGCTAGTCTAGGTGTATCAGTCTTAGATCTGGGTTTTTGTGTGGGAGATGGTTTCTAGAAAAAGGGTATCTAGAACTACAAAAATCTAGAAAAATGCATGTAGTGGAACTCATACATCATTTTTGGTGTATCAGTTCCATTCCAATTTTTTAGGAATTCAAAGTTCAAATCTGTACTGTGATCTCTGCTCTTTCCCTCCAAAGTAATTTTCGGATCTAAATCTATGAAAAGACCTGCAAAACATGATATAGAAGACCTGCAAAAACACTTTAATGTTGCTCTAAAACTTCATCTTTGCTTGCTTTTGAAACTTGAATGCTCTTGTGAAAGAATGCTTGAAGATTCTTGAATACTTGGATCTTGAAATTTCTCTAAAAATGCTTCCTTAGATTGAAAAATGACTTGGAAACTTGCTTATATAGGAATTTACTCCTAATTTACCATTATTTAGATCTCAAAAGCTGACATCAACCAAAAATTTGAATTAAAATGTTGATTTTCTTGCTCAAACCCTAAAAAATCCCCAAATGGGACTCATACACCACCTTTGGTGTATGGGTCCCACCTAGGGGGACTCATACACCCAAGGTGTCATATGAGTCCCACCCTAGATTTTTGGGGTGGGTTGTTAGAATTTTTGATATTTTTGATGATTTTGTTGGGTTTTTAGCTGAAATAAGCCTCGAGATCAGAAATAATGGGTCTTATGGGCCTATTAATGATGATTTAAATGGTAATTAATGCAAGGGTACTAAAATAGGTTTAGATTAAATGAGAAATTTCCCTATCTCCAGGAAGGGAGTACAATTTTCGTCATTACATCTAGCCCCCACTTTAGTGCCCATATGACTCTATGTGCATATATAAGCTAAAGGAATCTAAATAATGAAGTTCATTTCAGGAAAGGATACTCATAATGCAGGAGAATGAAGCCCCCACTATAGCTATCTGCAAAACCACAATGTTAGGAACTGCATCTTGCAACACAAATTTGTTGGTTGTTCAAAAATCCTCTTATCTAGCTTCTTCTAGAAATCAAATTTGAGGGTAGATGTATGCCCCCCTTGATTCTATTTGCTTTATGGAGGTGGAATCAAGGTAGCAGTCTAACCACTTCAAATAAGGTAAGTCGTATCATAAGGTATTTCCAAGTACCATACCGCATAATGATAGACATTTGATGAGAATAGGAGAAGAATCACGATTCCAATGCAACAAACAACATCGAAAGCGAAGTTCGCTAGCCCCTGTTATGCTAGTTTGAATGAAAATAAATTTTAACCCTAATATAGTAAAATATTAATTTTAACTTATATAATCTGAGTAAAAAAATTAATTTATTTCTAATCATTTTATCTTTTACCTTCTTGTAGCTTTACTTTGGTAGAGAGTGACTAAAGATGCTAAGTCGATGAGAGTACGAGCCCTAGAGACTGGATGTCCTATGAGAGGAGGTAGCCTGTGATGAGCTACCGTATTCAGTGAGTTGATTTTTCTGCCATAGCTTTTTCCTTATGCATTTATTTAATTTTTTTATGTATATCTCGGTAAATTTAGGACCCTGGAAGAAAAGTTTGCAAAGCATCCCTTTTTTTTGCAAAGCGTCCCATTTTTTTTACAAAGTGTCCCCTTTTGTTGCGAAGTGTCCCACTTTTTCGCAAAGTGTCCCATTTCTTTGTGAAGTGTTCCAAAAGGGAAATAAATTGTCTAGGATCTTTAGAAAAGTGTACTAGAACAACTTTATCACACTTTTTTTTATTGTTGATGTATAAATTTAGAATGCTTACATGACATGTATTTTTACCTTTTTATTAGATCCCATCGCGATCATGACAACATCTCAATGACAAATAGTTCTATTGCTTACGAGACTTAGCCCCAACACTTTCAACAAAGGATACATAGATATTACAAAACACAAGATTGTATTGGGTGTACCTCATGCCCCGCATGAGGTACCATGATGCTATGTTGATGGCATTGGGTAAGAGGTGGGATGCAGATACTTGCACATTTCATCTTCCAATAGGTGAGATGACGATCACCTTAGAGGATGTCCATCACATGCTTCGAGTTCCAATTTGAGGTGAGAGGGTTCATTTTTGAGGGGATAGATCATTTCGTGAGATGAAATACGACATAAAGTTTTGTCTTGGAGCTCTGATTCTAGATGACATTGTGGGGCTACAAATAGAGCTATCATGCCTACTTTATTTGCAAGCACCACTTGTGGTATAGATTATAATGTTCACCATGGCACTAGTATTCATCCCCAATGGTCAGGGGGCACATCTAGATGAAGGACTAGTTCAGATGATTTGATGGATGGTAGGGTAGAGGACTGTATACACCTAGGGGTGCAACATCCTTGCACACTTATACTATGATCTAGGGTGATTTTTAGCCCACGACGTTGACAGTATGGTGCACTGTACGCTACTATAGGTGTGGTTCCTATATCATATCATATGCACTAGGTTGATAAGGTTTCCATGTACATCAACCCTAAGATACCCTTGCACATTCAGCTATCCTTTGAGGTGGTTAAGGCAGTACATAAATTTTCACTTTTGGAGGGTCAGATTCGACTGACTGGATGAGGAGATGATCTTATGGAGACCTTAATAGCTTATACCACAATGGGTAGATGAGACCCGTAAGTTGAGGAGACTACAAATGGATAGATTTATGATAGGAAGACATGATTACATAGTATGACCCTTCTACTACGATCATGTCATGCAATAGTTTTGATAGGTATAGCTACCACTCATGGAATAGCCCTTCTTTAGGTGATTAGTATAGAGTGCTTAGAGGCCCGGTGACACTAGACAATTCACCGTTGATGATGTCATCTATAATGACTCTGATTACGAGGATCATGATATGCCCTTGATCTCTGACACTGATGATGTTGGTACCATAGATATGTATGGGTGGTGGGAAACAACACAACCAACTCTTGTATTCCTAATGGATGAGATGATAGGCGATGCAGGGCCTCTCCAAACTTAGAGAGATGAGGAGGATGATAGAGTTGAGGAGACAGGGTTTAGGACTGTAGACTATGACGAGGCTGCAGATCCTAATTATGATGGCCAGGAGGAGGATGAGGAGGAGGACAAGGAGGAGGAGCAACTGATGAGTGAGGGGGATGATACAATGGATGAGGATCTAGTGGGTCACGAGTCGAGAGAGCCATATCCCACTCATGTGACTAGATCAAAGTCAACAACTGCAACATGCACCAACACGTATAGTCATGGAGAGGCTAGCACATCCTCCATGCCTCCTACACATGATGAGGTTGTCTTTACACAACCACTCAAAGAGCTAGGTGATGATATTTTACTTATTGCTATGCTTTATTCTTGTGGGTGAAGCCACAATAGTGGTTTACAATTCACGTGAGGAAGGAAAACTCACAAAAAATTACCCCAAGGAAAAAATGTGATTTTGGGGGTTTGTACGAACCTACTGATTTGACTGAACCCATAAGGGGTTTGCTCAAACTAGGGTTCAAGCAAACCTCTTTGAATCTTGGCCTCTAAAAAAAAAAAAATGCACTGGAAAGGGGTTCGAGTGAAACCTTGTTTGAGCGAACTCCTAGTGTTTTTCTCGAACCCCTAGGGGCTTGTACGAACCCCCCTTATCCCTCATCCCCCCCTGAGACACAAAAAAAACCTAAATTTTGGCACTTCAGAGCTCGGGTTGAGGATGAAAATGGAGGAATATTCACAAACCCAACTAGAATCAGGTAGTCCTCAAAACAAGCTATCCAACTAATATAATTTTAATATGTTTTGGTTTTTCATCGTAAATGAAAGTCTCTATTCTGCACATGTGGAAAAATAGCAGATTATCAATTTTTTTTTTTTCAAAAAATATGAGTGCACTAGATATTGAAGTCCTTGATCCAACAAAAAAAATAAAATGAATTTTGATATATACAAAAAACGTTACGCGTTATATGGTCACGCTATGTCTGAATTGTAATTGGTTTGACTTAAAAACTTGATTAAAGAAAAAATATTCAATAAAAAACTATCTAACCAGGTGGAAGCACTAGATATCAAAGTTACAAATCTAAATTCGAAATAATTAAAATTTTATCCCTCATGGAAAAAAAGTTATGCGTTATATGGTGTGCGTTAGTTTTTAAAAATGTTGTTTTATGAAAAAAACCAGTTTTCGTGGGATATGGAAAAAGAAGTGCAATTTGATTCCAAAAAATTTGAAAAAAATATTTTTAGAATCTATAGACAAAATGTGACGACACTCTAGTTTGCATCATCTTCAAATTCCTCATGATTTAGCTGCTATAGGTGCCCGAATGTGAAGATTTAGTTAAAAATAATAATTTTAGTGTCCAGTTTGGCCAAAAATTGTAAACCACTATTGTGGGATCACCCTTATTTTTAATTTTATGTCTATATATCATGATGTTTACTGATTATATTTATGATTTCTATCTTGCAAGGGCTATGTGAGACCTACATGATCTCTATCGCTAGGTTGCTGCATAGATAGTTCCTTCGTTAGTCTACGAGGATGCTACTGATACAAATTATGTGCCCCCACTCATCATGGAGCGGGACCCAAATCTGTTTGAGCCATATGTCAGATTACGAGAAACATATGAGAGGTTTAGGAGGCACACTTACCCAACCGAGGTTGCCTATGAGGAGGTTCAGTCATCTCGAGCCCTAATGGAGGTTGAGAGACTCAATGCAGAGGTAGCCAGGCTGCAAGTAGAGAGAGACCGCTTAGCAAAGGATCGTAGAGAGGCCCTTGGATGAGTACAAGATCTACAATATGCTTTGGATGTACTTTCCAGCTCACGATCATGATCACATACCACCATCTCTCGACGGACTACCCCTAGACATATGTGATCACCTAATCTCGAGGGATCCGATAGTCACACACTATAGCAACATTGTATATATATTGATGACATGTACTCAAAATTTTGATGTATATATATATATATGATCATTTTATGTTTTTTTATTTATATTTATGTGTTTAATATTAAATGGCAATGTGATTGATCAAATAATCTTTATAAGAATTTAATAAATGTCTCCATGATTTAACATGTTTTATGTGATCTAATTAAAACTTATTGTAGTTTCTCTTAGATGTAGCATTTTGATTAAGTATGCTATGTTAAATTAAATGCACCTATGATCTAATTAAAGAAAATTAAATGCATATAAGGATCTAATCTAACATATCACATAGGATGAACTTGACTAGCATGAAACCTAAAGTAATCATTTAAAAGTTAATTTAAATAATCACTTTAGTATACAAATAATTGTTTGTCATGAAAAAAACAATGTGAGAGAATATAGAATGTCATCTACTAACCCTAACACCATTGCTTTAAATCCATACTATTCAAGAGGATTAGACATAATACCGGTGCAAATGTGTGAAATCTATAGGTGTGTGCAAGTGTTTTTACCAAGCCAAAAATGCAAAACTAAACAAAATGCAAACAAGGAAAACACAAACACACCTCGAGATTAGGCCTAAGTTGAACTTGAATAAAATATAAGAAGAAGAACAATATTACCTTGTCCAAATTGATTGGTTGGTTGGCCCTATTGATTGTTTGATTTTGTGTGCTCCTTCAATGGCAAATAACATAAAAGTGGATGCAAAACGAAGTGGAGGTGATGAGGAATGCAATGGTGCAAGTGGGTATTTTGATGAGTGTTGTATATGGATGCAATGCAAGCTTGAGAGTTGCAGAAATGGAGGATGAGTGCAAGCACTTGAAGGCTTGATAGTGAAAATTTGAATGTTGATGAATTAATTGGTGAATATTGCAAATGAGGGCAAATCCTCTAATTTTAGGGGAAAGACCACTAAAGAATCAATGGTCAAGATGTAGCCACTTTTGACAAGATCAAGGGCTAGGGTGAGTTAAGAACTCACAAGCCCTCACATCTTGACATGTGGTGGGTGATGTGACAACAAAGATATGAGGTGGAGGTACTTTCTAGTACCTTCGAATTAGACAATATCTCCTCATAAAGGAGGTCCTTGTCCCTATGCGGGTGATTTGACCCTTGAAGAATTAAAAATTCCTTAAAAGATCTTGGAAGAATAAAAGTGAATTTAAAATTCACCTTGGGAAGGGGCTGCCTTCTCCAAAAAGAGAAAGCATTTAATAAAAGGGTTGAATTGTGGATATGCCATAAATGGAATGAGGATTAGGTTGACCTAATCAAGTGATTAAGTTGTGCAAACAATGGATTAGGTGGCCAATGGAGAATTAAGGCAAGTGGGTTATGATGGGGGATGTGACATTAATCCCAATTAAAGGTGTGCACATCCATAATCAAAGATTAATTAAATTAATCCAAATTAAGGAGGGGTTATGGAGGATGGGACAAGGAGAAAGAAAATAATGAATTTAAAATTGATTTAAATTCATAAAGGTTAAATGACTAAATCAAATAAATGAGAGTATTTATTTAATTTAGAGAGGAAAGGGATAATGGAAAAGTATTTAATTATTTAAATTAAATACCTTAGGAACATTAGAAAGAGGGGGAAATACTAAATAAATAAATGATTTAATTAACATTGATGGGGAAGACGAGATGGATGGATGAAAGGGATGAATTTGACCTTATGTGAGAGGTCAAATTTGGATGTCTATATTTTGCCCCTCTTCGAAATACTGTTAGAATAATAGTGTTTCAAAGAAAAATAAAATACAGGTGACTCGATAGAGGAATGGACTAGAAAAATGATGCCCCAATGCGGGAAGGATGATATAGGTTGCATGTTGGAAGGAAATGCAAGAAAATGCCTGTGTCATGGGAAAATGGATAAGACGGAAGAATGGACGAAAATGACAGGGTATGCTCCCTCGAGAGGGCGAATGTGGAAGAAAAAGGGGCCCCAAACGACTTATCAATATGAAGAAACGAAGGGTACCACACGATAGAGCTCAAAAAACTTAAAAAATGGCTTTGAACAGAGTGAAATGAACAAACAAGGTGCAAATGGTGGCCCATAGAAGATAGAGGATTAATCAAAGGAAAAAGTTTAAATAAAGGGTAAAAATACCCAAAATATAAAAAGAGGGGGAAAAGGTATAAATAGTAATTTTAGAAATTACTATTCACCATTTGTATAGTTGGAAGTTGAGTGAGATAGAGAGAGAGAGGAAGAAAGTGACAAGGATGGCCCACAAATATGATAGCGGGGATGAGAACATCATGGAGGATGCGATCATCCATTGGGGCGAGGAGGTGCAACTGTTTTACTACGAGTGCACGATAACCCGCTAGGTTAGAGAAAAACCAATCTTAGTGATTTTCATTTAATTTTGAAAAGTTGCAACATATCTGGGTTTTGGGTAGCTAGAATAGGGTTACACGGGTAATGGGTTTCAATGGATGGGAAAAATTGCCCATCTGAAGAGCCGAAATCACCCTTTCAGGGCTTGATTAGGAAGAGTTGAATTCACCCATTTGAAAGGCGAATTCACCTGAAATGGGAAGAAATCGGGCGAATCCTCTTGTGGGATAGGCGAATCCACCCGGGGAAGGGCGAGAGAGTAGGAATTGAGGGAAAATCCACCCCAAAGGGGTGAATTTGCCCCAAGGCAGGGGTGAACCCACCACTTGGGGTGACGTTGCCTTAGAGAAGGGGCAAATTCGCTGACAGGGATGACACCACCCTAGGGCAGGGGAAAACCTGCCTCGAATAGGGGCGAGCCTGCCCCAACAAGCAGGGCCTACCCCCATGCAGGGGCGAACTCGCCCCAACAGGCGGGTCCACCCCGCATCAGGGGTGAACCCGCCCTCACGGGTGGGAGCACCCTACGCCAGGGGTGAACCCACCCTCATGGGCGGGAGTACCCTATGCTGGGGGTGAACCCGCCCTTGTGGGCAGGAGAACCCCACGGAGGGGTGAACACATCCCTGCAGGTGGGAGTGCCCCACACAAGGGGCGAACCCACCCCTGTAAAAGGGCTGACCCACCTTGGGAGATGGATGATCCCGCCCCGGGAGAGGGGATAACTTGCTTTGCGAAAGGGCTAAACCCACTCTGGGAAAGGGTCGAATGCATCCCAAGGGGTAGGTCAAAGAAGAAAAACAAAAGAAAAATAAAAGAGAGAGGGTGAGAGAAGGAAAATTCACTTGAAGAAAGGATGAATTCCCCCCAAAGGGTGCGGGAAATATCAAGGAGATTGTCCCGAGGTAGGGGGCGGATAAGAGGAGAGTAGAAAAGATAGAGCAAGAATAAGAAGGACTGATATGCATCTGTATGGATGTAGGGTTTCAACGTGCTTCGTGTGAGGGAGAGGCACTCAGTCGTGCTAGCAGAAAATACTAGGGCTATGAATGACGAGGATCACGAGGCATTGCCACAGGCTGGGCTATTGCATATGTTGGGTTATCCCAACATTAGGGTGTACAAGGCATTGTTGACACCTTTGATGCAGCGGTGGAGCTTGGAGAGCTCCACCTTTCATATCTCGAAAGGGGAGATGATGGTGACTCTAGAGGACGTTTGGAGGATTTTGTGGTTGTCGATTATAGGGCGATTGGTGAGTTGGATGCAGTGCAAGGTGCGAGATTGGGAGAGGTGCTTGTGGATCCTATTTGGACAGACAAATCTACCTACCTAGGGGATAGAGCTAGACCTGGATGGTTGCCTAGGGTTGGGAGTGCTAGCCTTACCACTGTATCTTTGTGGGTTGATTAGCGGTATCCTACTACCAGATAGGAGTGGGATATTTTGCAACCTCAAGTTTATTGAGGTTGTGAGACATATAAAGGAGCGAAAAGAGGGGGAGTTCACATGGGGGACTTGCGTGCTAGCGCAGTTGTACATAGACATGCACGTAGTGTGCTACAGGAGGGCACAAAGTATCACACATGTGACACTGTTATAGATATGGGCATTGGAGCATATTAGTGTGACCAAACTAGAGATTGTGGTACACAAGACATAGGATGAGATGTTACCAGTAGCATACTATTATAGGGTAGAGTATGGTTGGCGGTTGTGCTACCCAGACATCAGTGACTTGGAGGGATGGAGGAGGAAATTAGAAAATCTCTAGGAGGATGATATCATATGGAGGCCATACATGATACGATGGTTTAGGGGGTAGAGAGATGATGAGAGGAGGCACCAAGGCCACTTCTTCTTAGTATGTTATATGGTCGAGAGGGAGCCGTATATTGTTGAGCCCCGTAGGGCAAATAGGGTGCTAAGGTCATATGAGATACAACAAGATATACTAGCAGAACCATAGAGGTTCAGGTGGATCTCACGAGAGTAGCTATGGGGGATCCAATCACAACTGAGTTTGCGAGATAGATGTGGGAGGAGCAGCAGGAGGTGGCCTATCTAGGGAGGGCAGCAGGGGAGGTAGACGAAGGTACCACAGTGTGGTATGCAGCATGGTGAGCTTGACATGCCCTAAGACGGATGACAACCGAGTACCCAATAGTAGGGGCACAAGGATATGGGTCATAGGATGAGGCGAGATTAGCCACACAGAGGAGGGTTAGGAGGATAGGTGATCGATAGAGGAGGGATATAGTGAGGGAGGCAGAGGCTGAGGAGGAGAGGGATTATTAGATGAGAAGACAGGGGAAGGCGATGGAGGTTGATGTTCTAGAGGTTCATCCCCTAGCTATGGTACCCTATGTACCACCTCCACTAGAGGACCCAACCGTACTACTGAAAAAAGCTCTAGCGAGGTTATGGATCACAGAGAAGAGACTCAAGGGATCAGAGGTAGAGATGGAGAGATGACAGGTAGAGGTGGACAAGGCACAACTGACAGAGTGGAGACTCAAGGAGTTAGAGGTTGATAGGGATAGACTATAGGTAGATGTGGGAAAGGCACAAAGCAAGGGGGATAGGGATTTCAGATTCGTAGCATATGAGGTGGGACGAGAGGCCTTGGAGATGGAGGCAGCATGGTATGAGCTTGAGAGGAGGCTAGCAGACACCTAGAGGGAGTTGGAGGAGGTGACGAGGGAGAGGGAGGAGTGGATGAGAGAGAAAGATGAGTTGAGGGGTGAGCGGGATCAGCTGAGGAGGGAGAGAGATGAGCTCTAGCAGAGGACAAAGTGTGCAAAGGTGGCAATGTGAGATTCAAGGGTGATCTTGGAGAGGGCAGAGGCAATAGAGAGATAGATACAAATGCTTCAGAGTAAGAGAGATATGGTCGTGGAGGGGATGACATGAATGCAAAAGCTGATAGAATAGCTAGGGGGTGAGAGGTACATAGCAGTGGGGGAGATGACATAGATGTAGGGGTAGTTAGGTTAGCCATAGGGTGAGAGAGACATAGCAGTGGAGGAGATGGTGTGGATGCAAGAGTAGATAGACCAGTTGTGGGGTGAGAGGGACACAACAATGGAGGAGATGACAAGGATACAGGGGCATGTAGATTAGTTGTGGATGGCGTAGGATGCATGGGAGTAGGAGAGGAGGTTCTTGTCTGGGCTATGAGATAGGTACATGTCAGAGTGAGATTCCATGAAGGTACAAGCAACAGAGAGGGACGAGTATATGAGGGAGTCAAACTACTACATGGTGGCATACTTCATGGAGGTTCCAGATCTGTCACACTGTATACCACCATATATCTGAGTAGTACCCTAGGTGCCAACACCATCTTGGAAAATGGGGACACATACACGGGGCTGCAACAACTACAAGGAGACTCCCCCACGTAGAGGGTCAGTGCTGGATTCGCCACTGAGGTCAGATGTGACCAACACGAGGTTTAGAGGACAGGAGGGACAAGATCCCAATGTTTGACAGGTGTAGGAGGGATATGTAGGGGATAGGGATATAGGCCACAAGTTCCATAGCATAGAGCAAATAGAGCAGCCTATTCATTGATGTGGTCCCTATTTTTGAGGGGCACTTTGTACCTGTATTTTATTCGATGACATATGATGGACATGTATTAGTTATTATGATGGACATTATTATGGATGTTATTATGGACTTGGATATTTTGGTATTTATATATGATGTGATGCCCTTATTTATGCTATGCATTTGTGATGTTATGGATGCTTATGTGTGGATGTGTTTATTATGAGATGTTATTTATGATGAGATGTTATAAGTAATTATGATGTATGTATGCATTGGTGATGATCTATGGGATATGTATGATTCCTAACATGTTATGATGCAGGATGTGATGTATGATATGATGGTGGAATTTTTGGAGCCTAAAATTTCATGCAAGTTTTAGGTTCCCATGTGTGAAATTTGATTTCAAGCATTCAAATGTTCAGTTAGAGAATTTGCTCAAATGGCCCACTTTGAAAAATCACAACTTCAAGCCAATGTAATTTCATGCAAAATCACCTTGTAGGAATATTTATCTAACATGTGGGAATGTGCACGCCGAATTTCAGCTTCTTGTATGATTTGATTTGACAAAGTTTGAAAAGGCCAAGCTGGAGGGTTCTACGAAAGTTTGCTATTTACAGTGTAAAAACTGCCAAGAGGGGCAACTTTGGAAGACAATATTAAGCAATTGAAAGGGTTTCATGATAGAAAAATTGGTGCTATTGATTCTCCCCATCTCAATGTGCATCCATGTCAATTTTTAGAGGTCCAAGACATCATTTGGTATTTTTCAAAATCAAAACCAAATGGGTTTTACCCAGTTTGATGACTGCATTTCCAAAAAACTTCCATAGAGGTCAACTTTGATGTTTGATATTTTATGAATGAAGATACTTAATGAAAAATTATCTTGTACACATGTTCACCATGCCTAATGAGATAATATCCAAAGTTATAGCTTCTTAGAATCAAATTTGATATTTTTCAAAAAAGGCAAGTGGAGGGTTTCAAGTGAGTTGGACAAGTGCAATTTTTAGAAAATGTAAGCAACTTTGGGAATTTACAATTTTTAATTCTGATAACTTCAGGCCAAATCGTTCTGCAACTATGCTCCCCTATCACAACTAAAAATTTTGGTGCATTTTTGTGACTTTTGGAGATTATCTAATCATTTATTCAAAGCGATTCTGGAGGCTACTTGACTCATTTTGGTCACTATGGAGCAAAGAAAAATTCCATCGGAGAGACTAGCAGAAGTCTCAACGATATTCGCAAGAGTGATATGAAGTCTCATTGATATCTGTAAGAGTGATATGAAGTCTCATTGATATCTGCAAGAGTTGGTTGAGGTCTCATCAATCGACAAGAGTTGGTTTAGGTCTCACCGATCGGCAAGAACAATACTGTCAGAGTGAAATTCTCAAGTCATCCCGAGCATACATGAAATGTCGATGGACCCTCAGCGGTAAGACATTCACTTTTTCTCACCGATTAAATGAAGAGAAACACGTTGGGGAGACATGTGCTATAGGAGTGAGTTTTCCTTCTCCTTCCGAATTCATATGTTATATCGATCGACAAGAGTGATATGAGGTCTCACCGATCAGAAAGAGTTGGTATGAGGTCTCACCAATATTTGCAAGAGTAGTTTGAAGTCTCACCAATCGACAAGAGTGGTTTGATCGACAAGAATGGTATGAAGTCTCACCGATATATGCAAGAGTGGTTTGAAGTCTCACTGATATCTGCAAGAGTGGTTTGAAGTCTCACTGATACAATCTTCCTACAACAATATGAATCAGAGAGACTCTCTGATATTAGTGTGAGATAAAATAAGTCTTCTCGATGCTTCAAGTCACCCCGAAACGTGAATACATGTGGTCAAAGTGCAAAACAAAAGGGTGAATAAAGTATAACTATAATGAAAATGATATTTCAAAAAGATATAAACTTCATGGTGGGTGATTATTTTTCACTCATGAGAAGCATAAAGGGTAAAAGATTATGAAATATTTGTAGTGGAAGGAAAAATATTTTACCAAAGATGTAAGAGTGTTTTGGGAGGTAAAATATTTTTATGGAAGAATTTACCAATTAGGTAATTATTTTACCTAAAGGATATTTTTATGTGAAAGGGCAAATGAATCAATTTTCACCAAAGGAATTATGAGAGCAGGTAATGGGTAATTATTCGAAGGAGATATTTGTTTGGTGAAAATATAAATGCGAAAGGGGAAACATTATTATTTTGACAAGAACAAAAAAGAGAAGATTAAAATATTTAATTTACCAAAGGTAACTAATTAAATATTTTGCCGAGAATAACTAAGCAAAGAGCTACACCAAAAAGAAGAGTTGCACCGAAAAGAAGAGTTGCACTAGATGGATGTTGTGAAGAGTTGTAGCCCTAAAAATAACATGTATATATGTAAGATGAAATAAAATGATCGGGATTAGAATGGGTAGTAGTAGGAAATTACCAGTAGTTGGATAGGTTGATTAGTTGCTGAAATAAAATGCTATGGTATGGATTAGAAAATATTTTTGAATAATATAATGGACAAGAAGACTTAATTTGGTGATCAAATTATGGTGTCAATTATTTGTTGAATTAATTGAAAATATTATCTGGTTGTCTCCAAGGTTGACATTTCCTTATTATTTAAATTGATATATCAAGGATATTTTCAATTTATCAAGGCACATTTATTGTTCTTGTGTGGTTCAATTAACTGGCTCCTTCAAGAAAGGATTAAATTATTTTAATTAATCACAATAATCTGGAAAAGGTCATTTGGATTAATAAGAAGAACTTGATAATTGCATCCTTACATGTTTATGCTAGTCATAAACTTCTAGAAGTGTCAAACAATTCAAATGATAGCTAGTAAGTAAGTCACATATCATATATCTCTTGACTCCGTTAGCCCAACAAGAGTAAGCACTGGTCATACCAATTCCATTTTATAATTTTATAAAATATTATCCAAACATTCACATTTCAAATTCAGCACTAGGAATAGGAGTAGTCAACAAACATTCATCTATTCCACTATGCCACTGTGGATAGATCCATAAATTCAAACAAAGTCATTCAATTCTCAATCTTCTTTAGCTATTAAGGTCTACCCACCTAGGTCTAGTAGAGCCTAAAGTGTAGGGAGTCACCAGCCATATAGGATAACTCCATTCATTGGTTCAAGAACGTTACAAGTTTGATCATAGAGCCTGACATCCTTTTAGGATTTGTAACCTGCATTTTTAAGATCCAACAGAACTAATGATTTGTAATGCAGGTGGCGATGTATGATATGTATGCTTTGGATTGATGATTTATGCCATGGATAATAATATTGTGATGTGAGAATGTTATATAATGGAATGTAATGGATGCAACAAATGTAATGTATGTGTATAATGTAATGCATATAATGAGATGGACTAATATATGATGAAATGATAGTAAAATGAATGTAATTTAAGATGCTTAGAATAAAAAATCTACATCAATCTAAAAAACTTAAAACAAATATGATAATGATAATGAAATGAATTTGAGATGATTAGAATAACAAATCTATGTCACTCTAAACAACTGAAAATGAATATCATAATGACAATGCTACACATGATAAGATGCAACTAAATTCCCTACAAACATTAATATTTGAATTGAATTAGCATGATCATGAGTGTAAAGAAGGACATGCATAATGATGGATCTGGGTTATTTGGGCTTAATGGAAAGTAATTTCCCTATAATCATTATACAAAAAAGGTAATATGGATGGGGGTAGGAGGTGTGGAACTGCACCTTCCAAAACTGTATGGATCCTGAGAAGTAAAGGAGATGGGAAGTGAATGTTTGCACAACCAAAATCACTAATCATAGGTGAGATAAAAATGGGGGAGAGATGTAATGAAACAAGATTGTGTATGAAATGAAATCCTGATACTATTTTCCAATTTAGGAGCATTGATTTTTGCTATAATAGAAGACACAAGATTCCAGAGTATGGAGGACTAAGGCAAATATATGTCTAATACATAAAACAAACACAAAAGACAAGAAAGGCTATCCCAATACTCCAAAGTCGCAGAGAATTTGGTCGGGCCAGGCATTGGGATAACCACAAGCACAAAGGATTCCCCAACATGACACAAGACCATATGGATCTTGGTAGGTAATACGTGAGGCAACCAGGAAGACAACAAGAAAATAAAAGATCAAGATATGCCGCTATATATACTAGTCAAAAGAACACCATGATATGATGGATCGTGGTGACCCTAACGAGGTATGATATGAAGCTCAAATGATAAACAAAATGTCAAAAGAATCAAAAGATCAAAATGAAATTCAAACATCCTTTTCCATAGGATCAAAAGGATGGAGGGGATTAACACGGTCTGTTAGGAAGGATGCATCCTGTTGAGACCAAAGATGGAGGCTAAGCTAAAAGATCGACATGACACAAGATATTTGAAAATAAATGAATCTGATGATCGTAATGAGCTCTATTTGTAATTTCTAGCTAGGATAGGGATGTACTTGATGACACAACAAGACAAAAAGATAGGAGACAAACACACCCTAAAGACCTAGGGGCTCGGGGGTTGATCAATGATCAACCTTGCCTATGTGAAAGCGTAGAGACCTCGTAGTTTGACAAAAGACCATGGATAAATGTGGAAGAGGACAAATGCCCCAAGAGTAGATCAAACGATTGAACTTGAATACGTGAAAGCACAGGGGAAACGTAGTTCAAAAAAGACTGAAGACAAGACGAGATCTAATGAAGATTGACACGATGGACGAGCCTAGATGATGACACGAGACCGACGATGAGAGACGATGAACATGTGATGAAAAGCTCAGTTTTGAGGATAATAAGCTTAGGATTTTGGATAGCCGACATGGATTTTCCAATGCTCGATCACAAAATACCATGCGACAGATGAGGAGATGCTGATGGGATGATAGGGTCGATTGGATGACAGGGTAGGAATCGAGGAATAAGAGAGATGGATAGATAAAGTAATTAGGATGCAAGGTAGATAATGATTAAGCCCTCTACGAATGGAGCTTGTCCCTAGGTTTTCACAAAATGTACCTATCCAAGTCACCACGAAGAGTTGTTTTCACCATAAGATGAATTATTTCTCTTTACTATTTTTCAATTTTTTTGTATTTTTGATAATTTTTTACTTTTTTTTGTATTTTTGAAGGATAGGATAACCCAACTGACTTAAGCATAAAACCGTTTCAGATGCATAATATTGATGGGATCTTCCATGGGTTCTCCTTCAAGAGTAGCAAGCCTGTATGTGCCAGAACCATACTTAGTTGTGATGACATAAGGACCTAGCCAATTTGCGTCAAAATTTCCTTTCTTGTCTTGCTCTTACACATTTCAGTGATTTTATTTAAGGACTAGGTCATCAACATTAAATTGATGAGGCTGAACCTTTTTATTGGAGCTTCTCCTAAGATGGTGTCGATAGGCTTGCAAATGATTATATGCTTTTATCCATTTTTCATCCAGGAGTTCCAACTGAGCAAGGCATGCAACCCGAGTGTCTTCATCACTTATTAGATTCTTTAGAGATATACAAAGTGATGGGATTTCAACTTCAATCGACAAGATAGCTTCAGTTCCATAAACATGGGAATATGGTGTGGTGCCAGTGGGGGTGCAGATGGAAGTACGGTAAGCCCAAAGGGCAAGATGAATATGGAGGTGCCAATCTCTGCCAGTGTTGTTAACAATTTTTTTAAGGATTTTGATTAAGGTCTTATTGGTTGCCTTTGCTTGACTATTACCTTGGGGATAATATGGAGTGGACCAACGGTGTTGGATGGGATAGGTCTCACAAAGTATTTCCATGGCCTTATTCTTAAATAGGTTCCCATTATCGGTGACGATGGTGGAGGGGATTCCATACCTATAGAGGATATGGAAGAGGATGAATTTGGAAATATGATTACTAGTGATTTGAGTGAGTGGTATTGCTTCCACTCACTTAGTAAAGTATTTAGTAGCGGTAATGATAAAGGTGTGGCTATCGGAGGATGGGGGATAAATCTTGCCGATTAAATCAAAACTCCATTGGGAAAATGGACATGGTGCAATGATGGGATGTAGATCTTGTGCAAGAGCATGAATTAGGTCTGCATGTTGTTGACAAGGAAAGCACCTCTTCACAAACTCATAAGAATCATGTTCTATATTAGGCCAATAATACCATGTTCTGAGAATTCTTTTGGCTAGGGCCATGCCATTAGAATGGGCCCCACAAATACCACTATGTACTTCTACTAATGTGGTGTGAGCTTTGGTATCGTTCAAAAACCTAAGAAGGGTTCCATCATACCCACGATGATAAAGAGTATCTCCAGCTATTGTATAACGAGAGGTGTGTTGGATGAAGGACTTGCATTGATTACGTGTGAGATCAAGGGGTAGAATTTTGTCATGGAGGTAGGTGTAGATGTCATGATACCATGATGATTCGGGACCTACGATATCACACACCATATTGATTTCAGGGATATCATACACTGGGATTAAGAGCTATTCAACTAGGAATTGATAGTGTGTATGATCTTTCAACATGTCAATTAAGGAACCAATTGTACCCATTGCGTATGCTGCCTTATTTTGGATTCTTGGGATTTTCTCAAATTGGATAAAGGCAAAATAATTTTTGAAATCATCCATCATGCGCTTATAGGGTAAAAACTTGTCATCCTTAGTTTGAAACTCATAATTTACTTGTTTAATGACCAATTGAGAATCACCAAAGACTCGTAAGTGAGTGATATTCCATTGGGTGGCGATCCTAAAACATGTAATGAGAGATTTTTACTCTGCTATGTTGTTTGTGCATGGGAATGCCAACCTAAATGATTTTGGGATGTATTCTCCTTGTGGTGTGACAAAAAAATTCCTTCCCCAGACCCATTGTGAGTGTTTGAACCATTGAAGTAGAGCGTCTAGGTAGATGTTTCTGTGACTGTAAGAACCTCTTCATTAGAAAACTCTATAATTAAGGGACAAGCATCTGCTAAAGGAGCATTTTCCAATTGGTCTGCTATTACATTCCCTTTGATGGCCTTTCTATCCACATACTCTATATCAAATTCACTCAGGAGCATGATCCACTTAGCCATGTGTCTAGTTAAAGCAGTTCTAGATAACAAATACTTGAGTGGATCAAATTTTGATATCAACTTTACTGGATGATTGAGCATGTAATGGCATAGATTTTGTTGAATAGAAGACAATAGCGAAGAATGAATTTTCCATTAGAGAATAATTAAGCTCCTAGCCCACTAATGTTCGATTGATGTAGTAGATTGCATGTTCTTTCAAAGACTCATCATGTTGGGCCAATAATGCCCCCAGTGCCACTAAGGTATCTGAAATGTATAATAGGAGAGGTTTGCCTCGAATTGGAGGCATAAGGACAAGAGGATGAGCCAAGTACTCTTTGATCTTGTCAAAACTGAGCTGACACTTGGAATCCCACTTGAAGGTGATATCTTTTTGTAATAGATGGGAGAATGAATGACACTTATCAGCTAACTGAGCTATAAAATGCCTGATGGACTGCAACTTTCCTTGAAGACTTCTTAATTGTTTTAAATTGCATGGCGTGGGCATTTCCATTATCTCTTTGAACTTGGCTGAATCGAGTTTTATGCCCCTTCTGGAGATGATGAAGCCTAGTAGTTTTCCTAATGTGACCCCAAAGACACACTTCTTAGGATTTAGACGAAGTTTATAATGCTCTAACTGTTCAAATATCTTTTTCAGGACTACGAGATCTTCTGCTCTTGTTTTTGACTTCCCCAATAGATCATCAACATAATCGTCCATTATAATGTGAATGAGGTCATGGAAGATAAATTTCATAGCATGTTGATATGTTGCCCCTACATTTTTGAGGCCAAAAGGCATGAAATTATAGTAAAATTTACCCCAAGGTGTGGTAAATCTAGTCTTGTGTTGATCCTCATGAGCAATCTTAATCTGATTATAATCGGAAAATCCATCTATGAGGGATAGCATTTCATGTCCAGTAGTGAGATCAACCAACATATAAATGTTTGGCAAAGGGAAGTCATCCTTAGGGCAGGCCTTGTTGAGATCTCAAAAATCTGTGCAAATCGTGATACTTCCATTCAGTTTGGCGATAGGTACAATTTTGGATATCTGATCTGAATAGTCAATGGGTCTAATGAATCTAGCTTCTAATAGTTTCTCCAACTCTTTCTTGACTAACATGGCTACCTGAGGATGCATTTTTTGTAACTTTTTCTTGATGGGTTCGGCATCTGGATGAACATCTAAATGATGTAAAACTAGAGAAAGATCTAGGTTTGGCATATCTGAATAGGCCCATGCAAAATTAATGATGCCATCTTTAAGCAGTTGGACAATGTTGGAGTGTTCTTCTTTAGATAGGGATTTGGCTACAGAAGTAATTTTAGGATCTTCTTTTGACCCCAAATTGACTTCTTGCATTTCCTCAATGAGAATAAAATATGTTTCAAACAATTGAGTTCCTACAAGGGGAAGATGAATGTCCCCATCTTCCAGTGCCTCACTGAGGTTTTCACTATCAGATACACCCTTTGTTTTCACTTTTCTTGAGCCAAAAAGTGCCTCAAAGAGGTTTTCACTTGATGACCTATTTTGATTTTGTTTCTTTTTAATTTTGCGGTTAGGGCATTCATCTTCCCCCAATCCCATAAGATTTACGTAAGCATCCATTGAGGGAAATGTGTCAATGGGTGCACTACTACGTAGGTCCCAATCAATAAGTTTGGGGTGATGAAAAGGAAGGCTGATAGTGTAGATGGATAAGCTATCGAACATGGAAGAGAGGTACACGTCATCATACACAAGTATGATGGATTCTTCTTTAGGCATGTCTTCAAGGAGACCGTTATCCACACTAACATTGTTAGAAGTAATAGTTGATACCACAGGACCCTTTTGCTTCGTGTCATAGCCTAGGCCTATTCTTCTGGGTCACATAGATGGTTCTATAGGATGGCGCCATCCTTGTTCCTCTATGCCAAGACCACCCCCTTGATAATTATATTTGTTAGCCAACCTTGATGCATGAGGGTAATTTTCTTGGAAATATTCCACGAGAGGGGGTGATGGTTCAGGCTCTTCATGATAAACCCATTGACTGATATCATATTCCATTTGATCTTCAAGAGTACCCAAATCTCTAAATGTTGTTGAGCCCATGTTCTTGGAAGTGAGTGTGAGTGTCTTTTCTTCTACATTTGATGACGGTTGAGAAGGTTGACCAAATGAGCGAGGAGAGGGTGGTATTGTGGCCACATTAAGTGTAGTTTTCATTTTGTATTCCCCATAGCCCTTGTCAATGATCTTGACCTTGGTGATGGTGGATTCATAAGTGGTGGACATGGATGAGGTGGATGTTGTGTTGGTTTATGGATTTTGAGATGGATTGGATGATGACGTCTGAGGTGTTCCCATTTCAACTCCAAGAAAATAGTGAGAATGGGGGAAGGAAGCTTCCAAAGTGTGGCGGTACTCAAATGGTTGAGGATCAGCTGGTATGGTCACTTCCATTCCTTGAAAAGGAAAATTCAGACATTGGTGATAGGTGGATGGAATGGCTTGCATGGAATTAATCCAGGGGCGGTCGAGGAGAAGATTATATGGAAGATCAAGATCAAGAACATGGCACATGGTGTAATGTACAATGGGGCCAACTTGAATGGAAAGGCAAATAGTGCCTTCAGAATCTCTCTCAGCATTATCATATGCCTTTATAGTAATGACTTGATTGTTTAAGTCATCTGAAGTGTATCCAACTTGTTTTATGAACTTTAATGTACATAGGTTGAGGGCAGAGCCATTATTTATAGACCCTTTTTACCTTATTTTAGGCTACAAGGACTTCAATATGGAGTAGGCGATTATGATTGGGGTTAATGGAAGGCATGTCATTTTGGCTGAAACTTGACTGATAAGATGAAGACAAGTGTCCCACTAAAGCTTTAAACTAAGTGGTATCTATATCATTTGGTACTTGGGTGTCCTGTAAGGCCTTGTGAGGATTTATTGGTGTACCAGAGAGGACTTAAGCAAATCCAAAATGGATATTTGGGCTAGTGTCTTTCCTAGGTGGTCAAGAATGTTGTATTGTGAACTTACATGAGCCTTTTGTGTTGATGTGGAAGGGCTAGGGACTGAAATGCAAGTGCAGTGAGTTGTAACAACACATTGAGGATCTTTACCTTTGATGCGAATCATGGAGACACTAGGCTCTACTTGGCTAATGCACATAACTATTCCGTCATAGTTATAGGGTACATTTTGTAGCTGGTGTTGTTAGTGCTATTGTTTTGACCATTTTTGTTGCTTGACCCAGGATTGGCGTTAGACGTACTGGCTCCTTGGTTATGATTAGGAAATGCATTTTGATATATATGTAATTAAGCATTGGACGAGGATACCTGATTGGTATGAACTTGTATATCCCCATGATCAATAAGATCTTGAACATATTTTTTTAAGCCCTTGAAACTTGTTGAGGGAATGACCCTTGATCTTGTGAAATTCATAATACTCGTTCTCTCTGTACCAAATAGGCTTTGGTTTGGATTCATCAAAAGGATTTGTCACTAGATATATAATTGAATAATTTTCTTGTAAAATCCTATTGAATACAACACTTAGGGGATCTCCTAAAGCAATGAAAGATCATTTATTATTTCCCTGATTATTTTGGTTGGACTGTTGAGGAGGATGAGGCGTGGCTTGCAACACATATATGGGATTTCGAATTGGTTGCCATGGAGGAGTGTATTGACACCATTGTGAGGTGTTTGTTACATAAACATGCTTGGTATCTATGACACCATCATTGACTACATTTTTGTTTTTGTGCTAGTAGTGTGATCTATCTCTAGATGGCTTCCCTTTATCTAAATTATAAATTTTAACTTGCCCCTTGGCGATTAGAGCTCTCTTTATGATGAGACCCTTTTCAATAACCTCCAAAAAGGTTGAGACACGGTGAAGGTTAAGATTATGTCTCATTTTTGGATGAGCGTTGGCCACAAATAGAGTCACAAGGTCCTTCCCACTGAGGGGGGATTTCATTTGTCTAGCCAAGGCATGCCACCTCTACAGGTAACTAGAAAAAGTTTCATCATCTAGTTGGGATTCTTTCAAAAGATCTAATGTATCAATATCCTTTTCAAAATTGAAGGAGAAGTGAGAGATGGATTTTTCCAAAAGATCAGTGAAAGAAGAGATTGACCCCTTTTGAAGACCCATAAACCAGTCAAGAGCTGCCCTTGTCAAACTCCTAGGGAACAATCGCATGAGATAGTTGTCATTATGGAGGACTTCTTGGAAATATGAATAAAAATCTTGGAGATGGTTCTTTGGATCTTTCGTTCCCTTGTATTTGTCAAATTTTAGCATCTCAAAATGTTTAGGGAAAAGAATGAGTGAAATTGAGGGATCAAATGGATAAGGAAAAATGTCCTCAAATTTGAAAGACTTTTTAGAATTGTCTGTTTGTAAGTCTTTCAATGCGGCCTTTACTTCTTCCAACTCCTTATTAATAGGGGTTGATGAAGATGGATTGGATGGATTGGATTGATTGTACGGATCATATTGTTGGTAAGATGTGGATGGAGTGGAGGTAGTTTGATCTTAAGGTGGTAGAGGTGTATATGATGGATTCAACTAATATTGATTGGTATATGTAGGTTGTGATGATGGATTGGTGTAAAGTTGATGATAAGGCATAGGATTTTTATGGTAAGATGAAGGACCCCCTTACTAGTATGATGAGGTGCTTGATAATATGAAGCATAAGCACCTTGTTGGAATGACGAAGGTGCTTGATAGTATGAAGTGCAAGCACCTTGTTGGTATGACGATTGTTGTTGTGAGGTGTAGTATGGGTTAGATTGATAATTAAAAGCAGTATACTTTTGGGATGAATGCAAAGGCTATTGTGTATTAGGTAGCTGATAGGAAGTAGTTTGCTGTTGAACATGATGGATGTAGCTAGGATTAGGATTGGGTGTAGGACATTTCACATAAAAGGTACTTTGTGGATGGTATAAGTATTGCGTCATGTTGCTAGGAATGAAATGATGAGACTATTGAGGCTGTCCTTGGAATTACGGCTGAGGTTGATGATAAGAAGGCCGAGTGGGGATTTGAGGTTGTTGAGTGATTTGAGTTTGGTGAGTGAATTGAGACTGGTTGATAGGCATATTTTCTTGAGGTACCTGTTCTATGGTAGGACCTTGGGATTGATGAGGGGGTTGCGATGGATTCGCCTGCGACGGATGTGAGGGTGGCTATTTTTGTTGCACCGAAATGGGGATATTTTGTTGCGGCGATTGTTGCTGGATTGGATGTGACTAGATTTGAATATGTTGGGGCATTTGTTGTGGAATTTTTTGAGGATTTCCTTGTGGTGGTTGGGAAGGCAGGATTCTTCTTTGAGGGGGCTGCTGAGGAATAAATGGAGGGGGTTGTTGATTCAAAGGAGGTGTCCATCCTGGAAGTGGCGGTAGTTGGGAAAAAGGATTACCCCTAAAATTTATGGGAGGTTGACTGGATTGAACATGTAATGGGGTCTAACCTTGAGGGACACTCTAAGATGATGGTGGGGGAAGGTTTTGTGGCATGCCAAAAGTGAGGGGGTCATTTGGATTGGGTGATGCTCCTGCAACCATGATCGAAACCCAGGTCTGTGGTTCTTGATAGAGTATGACATTACCGAATATAGGTTGGTAAAAATTATTGATGGGAGGACCCTCAGACACATAATTATTCCCTAGGGGATTCAATAAAGCCTGTGGGTCTTGAGGCGTAGGAGGTGGTGTATTGATGAATTTTGATAATTCAAATCTCGATGGCAGTTTAATGCCCTTCATGAGTAGGGTAGCGAGGATATTGTCCCCACGCTCATTAAGGAGATGATCAATCATCTGAAGATTGATGGGATTGTTAAGATACTCATCAACCATGACTTTGGGTTGATTAACCATGCTTACATCGGTGGGAGGCGATGTGGTTTGGACCTCATTATTGGATTGTGATGAACCTCCATTGTTGGGATCTTAAGGAATGTTGGGCTGAGCACCTTGGGCTTGTTGGTCTACCATGATTTTATTTGCTTGCGACCGGGTGGTAAGGGGTATGCAAGTGAAAAATGGATGTAAATGATGAACACAGGATTGATCAATTGGACTGGATGAAGGAACGGTTAATTTAGTTGGATGAGGGATAAAGGATGTGATTGGATTGGACTTGATAAGATTGATTGATTAGATTATGTGATTGATTGGATTAGATGATTAATTGGATATATAAGATGATTTGATCGATTGGATTGGATAAGATTGATTGGTAAAACCGAGTCTAAAATTAGGATCAAAAGTTTTGATTAGATGATGTAAGGTGTTGACCGATCAGATAGAGGCACAAGATAGATGATTACAACATCGAATCTACTTCAAGATAGGAGTAGATTGATTAGGTCGAGGATGATTTACTAACTTAGGATGGATGCAATCCTGAGCAAGTATAGATGATGGTGATTGGGATCAGACACTTAAGAAAACTTGGATAAAAAATTCCAAAATGAAGTTTAGGGGATTAAAATTGACAAACTGATGATGGATATGCAATCTAAAGATGATCCTAGATAATTTGATTGATGGAATGATGATCTTTGGAAAGTGAAAATGGATGAAAATGATGATCACAAAAAGATGGATGATGATAAAAATTTCACGATCGCAAAAAACGACCTTAGTGGCTAGAAAATTCACCCAAAATTAAGGTGACACAAGAAAAAGGAAAACTTGTCAAGCAGGTTCACGCGTCTGGAGAGGAAAATTCACCTAAAAAAAATTAAATTAGCCCAAAAGATGAAGCAATATTGCTCCTAGAAGCAGGTTCGACCCTCTTAGGAAATAGGTTCACCCAAAAGATAGAGAAGGGTCACCCCTAGAAGCAAATTTTCCCCTCTGAGGAAGTAGGTTCGCCCAAACGAGAAAGCAGGTTTGCCCCTCTGAGAAAGTTCACCCAAAAGTTGAGCAAAATCGCCTAACTGTGACTCGGACGTAGAACGGACACCTAAATGGACATAGACAGAGACTTGGAACAAAGAGCCAACACCTAAACAAACTGAAATGGGGATCCATAATGGAGAACGGGTCATGAAAAAGACTGAACAAGGACTTAGAATGGAGAATGGGATGATGGATGGGAAATCAAACATGTGAACAAACCTAAATGAGGACTTGGAATGAAGACCAGACACCTAAATGAACCTAGATGGAGACTCAAAATAGAGAGAATATGCCTAAACAAACTCCAACTGGGATCCGAAATGGAGAATGGATCGCCCCTATCACAAGTAGATTTTCCCAACCTATAAATGAAAATTGCCCCTAGTGGAAAATTCTCCCAATAGAGGAAGAAGGTTCACTTAAACTGGTGAGTAGGATCACCCCTAGAGGCAAGTTTTATGAGACTGAAGAGAAAGATTTCCCCTAGAAGAAAATTCACCCAAACAAGTGAGCAAAATCACCCCAACAGCTGAGCAGACTTGCCTAAGAGGGTGAAAATTTTCCTTTCTAAAGGACCAATTGTGATAAAGGACTTGAAGACACAACAAATAGAAAACAAGAGGCTAGACTGACTCAATCGAAAGTACAGGTATAACACAAAGAAGATAGTCCAAGCAATACGATCCTAAAATTAGTGATACAAGTTTGGAAACTCAATGTGGGCTCACCACCTTGGGTGGACGACCCAAGGTTAATACTCCATGATACTAGGGTGGTTGTTTGGATCACCCTTTCTTGTGAAGGTGGATAGATAGCATTCCAATGGCATAGGGTCATCAATGGATTCCACAGGCTCACCTTCACACTCTCACTTGAGGACTATTGTAGTCCACCACAAGGATTTCTATCTCAACCTAGGGAGTACGTGGTGAGTAACTTCGGGGTACAATCTGCATCCCCTTGCCTTACACTAAGTCACGACTGAAACATGAGTCTCTATCTAGGATGAAAAAGGCTATCTAGGGAGTCCCCCATATACACATGATATATGGAGCACAACCGTGAACACCAACCCATCATAAGCGTGAGTCGGGAGCCCCAATGAGGTACTGGAAACCTAGACCAACTCTTCACATCTTATCTAGGTATCACCCTAGCTTCGACGCTCTATAGACACGACATGACTGGATTGAGGTATAAATTTCACTCTCCCCACTTTATATACCCTTCCGGTAACATGTGGTTGGAATCCTCCCAGGGTGATGAAATCCCAGACAGGTCCTGCTAAGGGAAGAAGACACTAGATGTTTCGGCTAGTCCCCAGGCTCACACAAATTGCAAGGGGAGAGCTAAGATGCACTCGGATCTCCTAGGTGGACTCAACTAGACAAGAGTGAGTTGCGATTTCTCATCACCCAAGATTTCCAAGTGGCACAAGGAGAGTGGATACGTCAACATCCCACTCACAAGCACAAAAAACAAGTGTAAATTGACCGTCCAATTAAAACTATGTTTGCCTGGCTAGTATGGAAAACAACAAACAAACTAACTAACTATTCTTGGACCGATCATCCTACAGAAAAAAAGTGTTAGTAGTCTTGGGCCACTGGTCTTGGAAAAACAAGAAACAATTGCACCACACATTAGCAAAACCAGACACACTCACAAACAAGATGGGTTAGCAGATTAGTATGGAAAACTGAAACCAAACGATGTCAAAAACTATGAAAAATAAGTCTTAGATTTACCTTGGATCCACCTCTGTATACAACAACTTTGCCCCTCCCGAAAGTCAACTTTGCCTGTCTGTTAAAGTAGGTTAGCTTGTCTATTACTATAGGTTTTCCTGTTCTCAAAGGTAGGTTCACCTGTTCTCCAAGGAAGGTTCGCCTATTCTTAGGAGGTCAAGTAGGTTTGACCCTATAGGGATGTAGGTTCGCCCTTGCAAGGAGGCACATTCACCCCTCTAAGCAGGTTCACCCCTTTGAAAGTCAGGTTCGCCCCTGTGCAAAGTCAGGTTTTCCCCTCGGGGTAGTTTCACCTCTGTAACTTCAATCGAGACCTACAAAAGTCAAACAACAGAGAATGTGAAAGAAAAGACCTATGATGTGGGTCCCACTAGATGTGCCAAAAATGTGTGCAAGTGCTTTTACCAAGCCCAAAATGAAAATTAAAAAAAATGTAAACAAGGAAAACAAAAAAAACACCTCGAGATCAGGCCTAAGTTGAACTTGAACAAAATACAAGAAATTGAACGATATTACCTTGCCCAAGTTGATTTGTTGGTTGGACCTATTGATTGTTTGATTTTGTGTGCTCGTTCAATGGCAAATAACATAAAAGTGGATGCAAAACGAAGTGGAGGTGATGAGGAATGCAATGGTGCAAGTGGGTATTTTGATGAGTGTTGTATATAGATGCAATGCACGCTTGAGAGTTGTAGCAATGGAGGATGAGTGCAAGTGCTTAAAGGCTTGAGAGTGAAAATTTGAATGTTGATGAATGCATTGGTGAGTGTTGCAAATGAGGGAAAATCCTCTAATTTTAGGGGAAATGCCACTAAAGAATCAATGGTCAAGATGTAGCCACTTTGGACAAGATCAAGGGCTAGGGTGAGATGAGAACTCACAAGACCTCACATCTTGACATGTGATGGGTGATGTGGCAAAAAGGACATGAGGTGGAGGTACTTTCTAGTACCTTTGGATTAGACAAGATCTCCTCATAAAGGAGGTCCTTGTCCCTATGTGGGTGATTTGACCCTTGAGGAATTAAAAATTCCTTAAAAGATCTTGGAAGAATAAAAGTGAATTTAAAATTCACCTTGGGAAGGGGTTGCCTTCTCCAAAAAGAGAAAGCATTTAATAAAAGGGTTGACTTGTGGATATGCCATAAATGGCATGATGATTAGGTTGACCTGATCAAGTGATTAAGTTGTGCAAACAATGGATTAGGTGACCAATGAATAATTAAGGAAAGTGGATTATGATGGGGGATGTGACATTAATCCCAATTAAGGGTGTGCACATCCATAATCAAAGATGAATTAAATTAATCCAGATTAAGGAGGGGTTATGGAGGATGGGACAAGGAGAGAGAAAATAATGAATTTAAAATTGATTTAAATTCATAAAGGTTAAATGACTAAATCAAATAAATGAGAGTATTTATTTAATTCAAAGAGGAAAGGGGATAATGGAAAAGTATTTAATTATTTAAATTAAATAACTTAGGAACATTAGAAAGAGGGGTAAATATTAATTAAATAAATGATTTAATTAACGTTGATGGGGAAGATGAGATGGATGAATGAAAGGGATGAATTTGACCTTATGTGAGAGGTCAAATTTGGATGTCTACAATAGGTTCTTTAAGAAGTGTTCCATCTATTTCTATTGATGTATATGCTCCAGATCCATAATTTTCATCGATTATATAAGGGCCTAACCAATTAGGGCTGAACTTTCCTTTTTCGGTTGGGTTAGCATTGACATTATGCTGATTCTCGTATAACACCAAATTACCTTTATGAAATGAATATGGTATGAAATCATCATTGTAACTACGCTGCATTCTTTTAGCATAAGCCCGAAGGTGCTCAAGAGCGTTGATGTGCTATTTGTCGATCATTTCGAGTTGATGCAACCATTGTTCCTTATAAGTATTCTCATCAATAACTCCTTGAAGAGTGATTATTAATGAAGGGATCTCTAAATCCAAGGGTATTATCACCTCGGTTCCATAGATGAGGTTATAAGGGGTATTCCTAGTTGATGCTCTAACATCGGTATGATAGGCTCATAACACATATGTTAGCTGTGTATGCCAATATTTATTATGTTTGCTTACTGTTTTCCTTAGGATTTGCTCCAGGGTTCTATTAGTTGATTCAACTTGGGCATTAGATTGTGGGTAGTAAGGTGTCAAAAATCAATGTTGCATTTTAAACATTTCTAAGAACTTGGTCACATCCTTATTCTTAAATGGTGTCCCATTGTCTGAAACTAAAGTGGAAGTCCGAAGTGAGCAATAGTGTGTTCCAATATGAAATGACATATTACATCGGTAGTTTTCAAATGAATGGCAATTGGTTCCAAACACTCCGTGAAATAATTTGTTACAATAATTATAAATGTATGTCTAGTGGAGGATGGAGGTGAAATTTTTCCAATGATTTCCAAGCCCCACACTGAGAAAGGCCAAATAGGGACTTGTGCATGAAGCTCAGAAGCAAGAGCATGAATTAGTTTGCTATGTTCTTGAAATTTGTGACATTTCTTAACGTATGCAAAGCAGTCTTGTTCCATGTTCCTCCAATAATATCCTATATGAATTAACTTTTGCACTAATGATCTTCCTCCAAAATGTCCTCCAAAAGCACCCGAATGAGCTTCCTCAAGTGTTATTGGGATTTCAGATTGTTCAAGGCATTTAAGCAAGAGGCCATAAAAGGACCTCTGATACAATACATCTACAAGAATTATATATTTAGATGCAAGTTTTTGAAGATGGATTCTAGTATTCTTAGTTGTCAGCTCAAGGAAGGTACCTTGTTTTAGATAATCAAATATCGACTCATACCATTCGCTAGAGATTTCTGTGGTGATTGCTACATGTGAAGAATTTTCTTACCTTAGTCCATTTTTAGTTTTCAGCTTTATTTTGTCTTTAGGTAGGATCTGTGCACAAAGAGGTTGTGTTTCTGATAGGCGTGCAACGTGCCACGTGGTGGCTACACGTGCCTTGTTAATCACTTTCTTTACAGCCGATAGTCAGACCATGTGTCAGGTTGGTAGACAATTTCTAGAAATCACTTTTTGTGAATACGAGACTATCCACCTATGCGACACATCATCTCTTCCCTATGGAGGGGCTCCATCTTGGGAGTCTGTCAGAATGAATTTTTTCCTTGAGTTGGGGAAAGGACATAAGCCGGTGCTACCAAAGCCACTTGATCGATTGACAAGACCTTTGCCAGACCGTCTTTCTAGGATCTGAGCGATTACAAGGGGTAGTCTTGTTAAAATATTTAAATGATATTAATGCGGCAATTGAAAGTTGATGAGCAGGGTTGCAACGAACTAACAAAAGATCTAGGATTAGATTCCCAAGCTATCAAGTGTGGACATCTGGAAGTCATTACTTCTCAACAAATTCGGTGTTTCTCTCTCCTTGGTGGCTATAAATGGAATGCAACAACATGTTGAAAGGGTTCCTGAAGTTTTCCTTTTGGAAAGAGTTTCCTTAGCTTTCATAGTTAGTAGAAATTTATTTTCTTTTTTAAGTTTATAGAACACTGCTTCACTTTGACATGTTATGTCTTTTATATGATCAAACTATTTTCGGATTAGAATTTGACCTTTATTTTAAATTTCATTTAATATTTTTAAGTGGGTGATCCCACAATAGTGGTTTATAATTTTTGGGCAAATTGGACATTGAAATAATTTTTTTAAAGTAAACCTTCACTTTCGGGCACCTATAGCGGCTAAACCATGAAGAATTTGAAGATGATGCAAACTAGAGTTTTATCAATTTTTTTCTGTAGATTCTAAAAATATTTTTTTCAAAACTTTTGGAATCAGATTGCACTTTTTTTCCATCTCCCTCGAAAACTAGTTTTTTTTAGAAAAAAATATTTTAAAAAAGTGACACACACCGTATAACACATAACTTTTTTTCCATGAAGGATAAAATTCTAATTCTTTCGAATTTAGATTTGTAACTCTGATATCTAGTGCTTTCACATGGTTAGATAGTTTTTTATTGAATATTTTTTCTTTAATCAAGTTTCAAAGTCAAACGAGTTACAACTCAGACATAGCACGACTGTATAACGTGTAACATTTTTTGTATATATTGAAATTCAATTTTTTATTTTGGTTGGATCAAAGACTTCAATATTTGGTGCACTTATATTTTTCGATTTTTTTTTGATAATCTACTATTTTTCCACATGTGCAAAACATAGACCTTCATTTTCAGTGAAAAACCTATGTTTAATAAAACTCAAAAAATAAATACATAATAAAACCAAAACATATAAAAATTATATTCGTTGGATAGCTCATTCCGAGGACTACCTGATTCCATTTGGGTTTGTGAAGTCTCTGCCATTTTCATGTTCAAACCGAGCTTTGAATTGAAAAAAATTATGTTTTTTTTGTGTTTTAGGGGGAGAATGAGGGATAAGGGGGGTTTGAGAAAACCCCTAGGGGTTCGCTCGAACCTTGGTTCAAGCGAACCACCCTTCAATTTACATTTCCTTTTGTTTTTTTGGGTGAGAAATATGGGCCCAATAATTAATGGGTTCGCTCAAACCCTAGTTTGGGCGAACGACTTTCTGGTTCGTTCGAACCCCTAAAACCAATTTTTTTGCCATGGGGTCATTTTTTCTCAGTTTTGTTTCCTCCATCAAATTGTAAACCACTATTGTGGCTTCACCCAAGTACAAACTATTTCGGAGAAATATTTGAAACTATGCATGATATGGCCTTTATCAGTATTTCCTTCTTTATATCTTTTTTCAGAATAAAACACTATTTCTTGCTTAATTTGGATAGTTTGATCATTAGATTTCCATGCTGTTTGTGTATATGATGAAGTTATAATCTGTAGGAACTAGGTTATGTCTTTTCACCTTCTCTATTTTCTTAGTAGGTTATCATTTTTTCATGATATGCTATATTAAGAGGAAGGGTTTGTGTAGCTTTTAAATATCTTTCTATCGATTCTTGAAAATTCTATGTTTGGTTGGATCTTAATACACACTTCCTATGAGTGGATTGAATGAATGGATCTGTACTTGTATCTAGCCTCTATTGTTCATTCTCCTCTTAACAATAAAGGGATGTGGTTTTCGGTGTCAATTATATCACTCAGAGAAGGAAACTTGTGGTTTTGAAATATTGTAAAAGCGTTGGCGCATCACCACTTTTAAAGTTTTTTTGTTTGCATTTCTTTCTACTCTTTTCCCCAAACTCAGAAAAGAGTTGACTTTCTATAAAAATCCTGAAGGTATTCAATGAGGTGCATATTGTCCCCCACTCGCTGAATTTCCCATAAGATTGTCAGAGAGGTGCAAGCTTTGATGATCAATAGTTCATTTTCTGGAACGTCGGGTGGGACAAGTTCTGAAGGCCCGATTATAAGTCAAAAATATTTCTAAATTAGAACAAGGAAGGAAATTGGAGGTTTCATGCCTAGGGTTCAAACAAGAGCATCTTCGAAGGATAACATCTAGTACTCCCAACTACCATCCTCGATACCTAGGAGAAGAAGAGTCACAAGTTCTATATCGCCTGTGAGAAGCAGTAGAGTAAGAAGTAAGAGTTTGGTGTTTAGAGCCTTATCTATTCCACCCGGAGGGAAAAGTTTCCAAATAAGGATACTAGTTTACCTGATATATAGGAACTTTTTCTCCATGGCCCACGTACCCCCTCCTACTCCCAGAAACTTTGTAACCTGGGAAAATGGCAGTCCACTACTACCACCAACTCCCCCTGATGTATGGCCCACCATACCCGCCAACGCCCTCAAAGTTATTCTAAAATTCTCTAGAGAGGACTTTAAAACCCATTTTGAGCACCTCCAAGATGTAGAAAAAGTATGTAGGGTGCACAATTTTGAGGAGGAAAACATTTCTATGAGATTGCTGGCCGCCTCTTTCAAGGGGAAGGCTCAAGATTGGTATAGATCTCTGAATTTCAGTTTCATTAGCTTGTTGGATGACCTTGGATAAAATATTTTCAAGTGTTTTTTCGAAGAAAGGAGATCGTTCCTCGCTACTGCACTAATTGATCACCATCAAGAGAGCCCCGTAAGAAGCTATGAGCGACTTCAATACCAAGTTTAACAAAACCTGGAAAAAGATCCCAGTGACTGCATGACCTCAAGTTGCTATGGCATTCATGCTTTTCTTAAAATCTATCAATTCAGATATCACGGTCTTGATAAATTTCATGGGAGGAGATACTCTACCTAATGCTTACAAGGTGGCAATGTGTGAGGAGAATAGTTTGATAGATGCAGGAAAGCTTCCACCACGACCTCTGATGCCTACTTTGCAGAAATCTCAGGCACACCATTATGAGAAGAGTTTGCTTCGAACACTTCCATGACATAGACAACGGGCTCAGCTTCACCCCAGTCTATGTATGTGTACCCTACTGCATAGTCGAGCATGTTGGGTTCCTCCTCTATAGCAATATACATTAATGACATGAAGAGTCTGATGTGGTATTTTGATAATGAGCTCATTCTCATTAAGTGATAGCAAGTGGCCCCTCTAAAGAAAGCCACTCAGACCTACTAGGGAGGGAGGCCTTTCTATCAACAAAATCAGTAGAGTACATACCAAGAACTTTCGAGTTGGGGAGTTGAACAAGTGGCTCCAACCAACTAGATAGTTCTGGTCACCATGCCGTTACAGACGGTCAAGGATAGCCATAGTGAAGAATTGATTCCAGGTCAAAATAACCTGGCGGATGATGAAAATGCATAATTATTTTCTTGAAATGATAGTCATATGCCCAAAAATTTCATTAAGGGAAATATACAGCAAAGGATAGTGGAGCAAAGAAATAAAGGCACGTTGCCAAATACAGAAGGATATGAGTTTTTCAAAATGGAAAATGCTTGATTCAGGGGGCAAATGCAAGGGATGTTCGTAGAGCAAGAGTTGGACATCACACCCAATCAAGCACTCTTTTCTTCGATGGAAGAAGAAGACGCGATGTTCGCAAATGAAGGTCTAAAAATCAACACTCCTAGGTACAACCAGACTATAGCACTAGATCCAAGAGAAGGCTCATAGGGGAATATGTGCCACAAGATGTACCATGTTTTTAGCCTCAGAAACCACCATCACAAGAAGGACAACTTCCTTAGTTGATTGTTCAGTCAACTCGGCAACAATGGACTCCACCATCACCTGACAAGTTTTCTGGTAAGACATCAAACCCATTTGCGATGAACTTCTTTCCTCTGAAGCCAAGAGAGATTCTGCCATTTAGACCAAAGGACTCAACAGTCAGAACGCTCAACATGGTGGAGCAGTTAAAAGAATCACTTGCCAATGTGTCTCTATTGGATGTAATATCTATCCCCAAGCAAAAGACATTTCTTTGGGAAGCGTTGAAAAATGAAGAACCAAGACCGTAGATAGACGAAGTTTCACCGAGTGATAAGAGTTAATATAAAGATCCCGCATCGGATACTCAAATTCCAAAGGCCGTAGCTTATACAAATGACACATATCCAACAAAAGAGAAAGAGGGAAGGAAGCCAAAGCCCACT
>CM021105.1:7534732-7629444 GCA_007115665.2 Sequoiadendron giganteum | reverse complement strand
TAGAATTGGCAAGTGTTTGAAGATGATGCCTAGATAGCCACCTTCGTCCAAAATTCAGGAGTTTTAGACCATTTACAATCAGAGGTTCACCCTTTTGAAGGGCGAGCCATTTAGCTGAAAGGAAATAAAATCCCTCCCTCAAGGTTTGATTTCTCTCAAAAATATTTTTGATTGTGAAGATGCGAGGAATGACTAGCAAAGGTTCACAGTTGATGAAAAGGATTATGAAGAGTTGGATGTTGAAAACACCAGAAAGCTGAAAGTCAGAAGGAATGTTTTGTGAGAAGACAAAGAAAGATTAAGGGATCTATGTTCTAAGTACAATGGAGTAATAGTATGGACCTATGACGATCTCAGAGGATATGATCCCGATATAATCCAGCATACCATTGATTTGGTAGAAGGGTCGAAGCCATTTCGATAGAAGCAGAGGCTTGTTAATTCGAAGGTGGAGGCATTGATGGCACAAGAGCTCACTAAATTAATAGAATACCAAATTATTTATTCTATCAAACACTCAACTTGGGTGTCTAATTTGTTACTGATTTGAAAGAAAAATGGTGATATTCGACTTTGTGTTGATTTTTGAGACTTGAATAGAGCCTCACTAAAATATCACTACCCTTTGCCCTCCATGGAGCAGATCTTGCAGACAGTAGTCGAGTCATAAATTTTCTCATTACTTGACGACTTCTCAGGATACAATCAGGTATATGTCAAGGAGGGACACCAATATAAGACGAAGTTTACCACCAAATGGGGAACGTTCACATATGTAAAGATGCCCTTCAGACTATCAAATGTTGGCACAAATTTTTAGTGAGCCATGGACATTGCCTTCACAGGGTTGATCAACTCAATCATTATAATTTATTTGGACGACGTAATAGTTTTTTCAAAGTGAAAAGTTGATCATTTTGATCATCTAGAACAGGTTTTCCAGAGATGCCAAAAGTTTGAGATTTCTTGAAATCCCAAAAAATGTGTTTTCGGAGTACTTCAAGGTAAACTACTTGGTTTTATAGTATCCCAGGAGGGAATTGCAATAAATCCCAAATGAGTGAAATCTATAATGGATTTACCCTTACTGGTAAACCAGAAAGGGTTATAGTCTTTTTTAGGAAAGATTAATTTTGTTAGTCAGTTCATTTCAGAATTTGCAAGCATTGCACGACCCTTCATGTTGATGCTCAAGAAGAACTTGATGTTCAAATGGACACCCAAAGGAAAGGTAGCTATCAGATGAATAAAGGAGGCTATTTCTGTTGCTTTGGTATTGGCCAATCTAGACTTTTCTAAAGAATTCTTGCTATATGTGTACAATGGTCAACATAGCATAGCTTATGTGCTCACTCAAAGGGATGAAGAAGATAATGGGGAGGATCCGATTTATTTCCATTCAAGAACCCTCAAGGATTACGAAACTAGATACAATTCTATAAAAAAGAAAGCTTTTGCCATTGTCAAGAGTCTTAAAAGTTTTGACACTTGATATTGGCCAATAAGATAGCTATCTTGGTTGCTCACCCAAGTGTAAGAGAATACATTAATGAAGGAGAGATAACTAAAAAAAGAGCTAATTGGATCACCATGATCCTAGAGTATGATGTGGATATCAAACTAAATAAGCTGGTGCAGGGAAGAGGCTCTACGAGTATCTTGCACAAGAGTCTGGATCCAAAGCCAACAGAGAGGTTGATCAAGTTTAATCAAATCAATTTGAGTCCAACGAATCTTGGGTGGTGGATCAAACACTGTACATGCAGAAGGGGTACTACCCGATGACCCTCCCATTCCATAAACGAAGATACTACCGATTGCAAGGAAAGATACTACCGATTGCAAGGAACTAGGTACATATTAGTTGAGGGAATTTTATTTAAAAGGAACTATGATGGAGTATTGCTCCGATGTTTGGACAAGCACCAAACATAAAGGGTTTTATTGGAAATCCACAACAGTCCTAAGGGTGGACATCTTTTTGCTAAAAATACCACCTTGAAAATAATGCGAACGGGATACTATTGGCCCTCAATGTTTTTTGAAGTGCACCATTTGGTGCAGAAGCGTACTTAGTGCCAATTATTTGTTGGCAAGAGAAAGAATTCCACTTTTCCTTTAAGTCCCATTGTAACTAAAGAGACTTTTTCTCAATGGGGATTAGACTTTCTTAGAATGATAAACCCCATTTCTAGTGCTGGCCATAAGTGGATCCTCACGACGACTGATTATTTCACAAGGTGGATAGAGGCTATCACCCTAAAAGGCACTACAAAAGGCAAGATTGTCAGCTTTCTAGAAGAATTGGTGACTAGGTTTGGTTAACCAAAGACTGTCATATCCGATAATGCTCAGGCCTTTGTAGGTTCAAAATTATCGGATTTTGCTATTAAGAATGGGATCTACCTGAAGACATCATCAAATTATTATCCACAAGGGAATGGGTTAGTAGAGTCAACAAACAAAAACCTAATTAGGTTAATCAAGCACATTGGGTTGAAAAGAAAAAGAGAATGGCACAAGCATTTGCGAGCTGCTCTATGGACATACTAAATCACGATAAAGTAGATCTTAAAGACATCCCCATAAAAATTAGTGTATGGGAAAGAGGTAGTCTTACCCATTTCTATGGAGCTCCCCGGTTTACATTGCTAAAATCCTTGGAGATAGAGGAGAGCGGCGAAATGGAAGTACACATAGAAAAACTCCTTAAGTTGGAAGAAAATAGAGAAAAGGCTTTTGAAGCCATGATTTATCACCAATAGAAAATTAAGTGATGGTTTGATAAAAAGACTTCCAACCCAAATTTTTAGGAAGGAAGCCTAGTGCTAAAATATGATGAACACACTACAAAACCAGGGCAACACACCAAGTTCGAAGTGTTGTGGAAGGGACCCTTCCAAATCAACGGGTGCAAAGAGAATAATGCATATGAGCTGGAAGATATGGAAGGTAATGCTTTAGAGATATCGGTAAATGGTATTTATCTAAAACCTTTCCATTAAAGTATGACATTCTTTCAAAAAAATTCATAGATATGTACCATATGTAAAATTTTGTAAGTAACATTTTAAGTTTTAGAATAAGCCAAAATAAAAATTAAGAAACAAAAGAAGTAAGGAATGCTATATTATATTATATTTTTATCGAAATTACAAGTAGGAGGCAGCCCGACGCTCAAATTTTAGTAGAAAAAGCTCTCTCAAGCAAAACCCAAAAAGGGTCTTCCAGCAAAAAGTGCAAAAAAGAAAAATGGAGGCATTTTTACAAAATGTCAAAAGGATAGGCCTCCAACCATAATTATGTGGGGATATTGCCCATAGTTGTTTTTTTCACTTTCTTCTTCTTCTTCTTCTTCAATAGGAAAGCATGGAACACACAACACATGATGCACAAACTTTGACCTCAATCTCCACGATTGTACACCACAAGCTTGAAGTGCTTTTTGAAGTCAAACCCAAGAGCTTCATTGACACCATATTCCCGAAGGAAGTAGGTGGCGGAAGGTAGAGACAAAGTGTGGTGGCTTTCAAGGTCCATGGTGCATAAGTCACTCATAAAAGGCAGCCAAGGCACATACATGCCATGATCAACAAATCAACATAGGTCCATTGCACTAGGAATGTCGACACCAGGGATGGCAACCTGCACAACTTCATTGAGCCCTTCCAACAAAGAGACATCAAACATTCGATGACATAGCTCCACTATCCTGTGTTTGGTGAAATTTAGGTCTAGGAGAGAGGCCATGAAGCAAGATAGTACGTTGCGATTGCTCCTCATCTGGTTTTCGTCTTCAATGAAGTCCATGCCAACGACCCAACGAAAGGAAATTACCTTAAACCAGTCGCACCTCTTCACTAGGCGTTTGATTTTGTCAGCAATGATTTCCCTAGTAAAGGTATATTGTGGGCTTCATGGAAGTAGATAGATAGGAGTACCTAGGCCGACAAACATGGCTAAAGTAGCAGAGCGAAATACGATATGCAAAAGGAGGAGGCTAGCTAAAACTCAAAAGGCTTACTTTTCGAATGAATATAACCTTAAGGTGGCATAGCTATCCATAGAAAGAGGTGCAAGTGAACTCAAACAACAAAAGATCTATTTTTGGTCGGATGGTAATGGAAACATATAAAAATAACTGATAAACAAAGGATGAATCATACAAAAAATCTGACATAAGTTCCAAAAATTAAATTTTGGGTGTTGGGAGTAAATGCTCATATAAGCCGATCGATGACATGTGCCTTTGCCATCATCGATGATAGCTGGCTTACGCAAGTGAAGAGACATGGATTAAAGTGCTAATCTCTAACAAATTAATGAAGGCATCTTTTGAAAGGTACTTGTATAACCTCAACAAGATTGACATAATTAGGGCACTTTCCCCGAGGCAACAAGCTTATTTATGAAAAGAGGTGGTGAAGGGAATGTACTAATTCCATTCTTGTAATATTTTTGGTATTCTCGAGGGATACAAATCTCCAACCCACACATATCGCCTCATTGGTAGCATTTAATAGACCAAGTGGTAACGACATGTGCTTCCCAAGGAAATTAATTACGCCAAGAAGAAGATTTTTCCTAAGAAAAAAGGAAGTGGTCGTTTCATTAAAAATAACAACTCTCTACAAAATTTTGAAGCAGCCATGGCAAAACCAACGACTGGTAGAAGGGTAGAATCTACATTGAAAAGGCCTTATTTTGCCAATATGTTTGGGAAAAAATCATTTGCTAATGCCCCAGTACCTGAAGACCGACCTTTTGAGTTTTGTAAGAAGGTGCATGTGGATAGAAGTGTTAAAAGAGAGGCAGTGCGAGATGCTGTCGACAACATTTTTGACTCAATAGTGGAAAATAACCCTAAAAATCTCAAGGAGGGAGCATTCCAAAGAATGAAAGACTATGACACCTCTGATGGTTTTGGCTCTCGACTTTGGAATTGTGGTCTGCCATAGTTTATGCACCTGTTGTACACCCTTGTATTGAGCTAGTGGACGCATGCGCCAAGAGGTTAGATGGGGGAATTGGAACCATAACTGGTAACAAGATCAAGGTCACAATTTCTCTTGCAACTATACAAGAAATTTTGTTTATCCCTCCCAGTCGACATGTTGAGGTTTTCAATGAGGAGGAGATGGATATTTACTAAGAGGAAGCCAACAAAACAGAGGTTTTCTGTTATAATGAAACAAAGGAGAGACTATCAAGTGGTCATTTTATTTTCCTTGTAACATCTAGAAGGTTCAAAAGAAACACACATGATCTTTTCTCGATGATGGCCTGGGTGTTTGGCCTGGATGGTGATGAAGAGGTCTACACTTTCCAGATGGCCTTGGCTCTAATACTCAAGCGGGAAAGGGATAAGATATATTTTGACTTCTCTGATGTAATAGTGGAAAAAATGTTAATGCAGTTGAGGAATTATTGGACCGAGTCTAAATTTAGGTATTCCTCTGTCTTGGTTCACTTAATTCTACATCAGAACTTTGGGTTTCTAGAAAGAAATTTTCTGGTCTCTAGGTTTGATGAAGAGGGTTTAATTCAACTAGTTTCTATGTAGAATTATGTCTTGTCAAGAACAAGTAGTTATTACTAGTTTGTCTATCACTTTTTGAGACTCGTACTTCAAGGGATTTTGCTGCATCTGATAGGCCACTTGTCCTCTAAGGTTTTGAAATGGATTAAAAATTCATCAACTTTGGTAGATTATTTCTTTAGAGAAGATTTTACATTTATCAGATATCATGGTTTCATGAGAGAACCTTTTTGACTCCCCAGATTTGTAATGGATAGGGTTTTCACATTGGAGGCAACTCTTTCTGACAATGCTTATGATAGGGGAAGAAATAAAATGAAACTGTATCTACTTCCCCTTTACATTGTAAACAATAAAGTAGTTTTGGAGAAGAATAAAACACAAAGAGAGCTCACCAATCTGTTAATGGCCCTAGGCTTATTCCTGATATTCGAAAAATGTGACTACAATATGTCAAAGTAGCTTCCTTTGAAGCATGAGACATGAGAATATGTGGAGTCAAAGAAGAATCCAAAAGAGGAGAAGTCAGAAGTGTATGTTGACTTGACCCTTATACCAACCAAAGAGCCAAAGTGGCTAAGTTTATATACACCATAGGAAAAATATAAAAGGGAGGTTCTGATAGGTAAAACCCTCAAAAATAAGATGAAATGGTAAGGGTGGTTGGAAAGAAAGTTGGCAGACTTCTAGAGATTCTGATAAGAGATGGGAGGAACACATAAGTTGCTCGAAGAGTTCCGCCCATATGATGAATAGTTTGAAGATGTCTATGACTGAGAGGTTGATTCCGACAACAACAACCCAGAGTCCTACAATGAAGTAACAAAAGAGTGGCTTCCACACAAAACTTCATGACCACAAGAATCTAACAAAGGGAGGAGCTCTAAGAAAAAGGATTCACAAGCTATATCCTCTGCCAATGCCTGAAGTAAAGGGAAGAGAACCCAACGTTCTCCAAGAGGATCAACTATACAATAGGAGGGTGAAGCTTGAGTAGGATCTTCTACCAAGGAATCAAAACACTCTTGTTCGGGTTGAATGAAGATGAGGCGAGTCAAAAATCTGGACATACCTGATGCGGCTATTGGAAACAAAGAAGAAGTAGAATCCACCCTCCAACATGATCGAGCAATCATGTTTCAGGTAAGTATTGCCCCCCCTCTTCTTCCTATTTTTGCATCTTTGGTCAATCCTTTGCCCAAACCTGTTGAAAATAATCCTCCGCCTACTGACCCTGAGCTTTTGGTTCTAAGTGAGCCTCCTGCCATTTTTAATATACCAAATGATGTGCTCCCACGTGCCGAGAAAGCAACATCCACTTCAGTCGTTGTTGACTCTTTGATTGCCCTATCCAGGGCCCCTATTGAGAAAGATGAACCATCCATGCTACCCTTCACCCCAAGTCCTTCCGCATTCAGACATAAAACACCCATCTCATCTGTTTCACTTTTTACTCTGACTGGTACTTCTATTGACCAATCCCAATTTGGCATCCCACCATTTTCAATGATTACTCTTCCTTTTGCCTCTCTACGTGCTCACACATACGAGGTCTCCCATTCTATTACTCTTTTCAGTATGCTCCCTGGTGCTTCTATGTTGGCACAAACCATTGATTCCCCGTATACTCTTCAAAATTATTCTGATGTGACCAAGCTAGCCCAACCAAATAGGGAGCAAAAAAGAAGAGAGAAGAATACCGAGTTGCCATCTGCTAAAAAGATTCAAACATGTTTTAATGAAGAGAGGAATTCTCTATGGATCACTACCATGAAGCCACTTGCATCCCGACCCGAAGGACAAATACAGATGGAGTATTATGATATTAGAGCAGTGGGTTTGAATCTAAATGAAATTCGCCCATGTGATAAGGTCGATCTAGCCAAGACCACTCAGAAGGTGGTATACACAGATTATGAGAGGCTAGATCGGAAGCTGAGAAAACATGAGAGTTGGTGATTGTAAAGGAGATAGTGAATCAGATGTAGTCAAAACTTAGGGCCCAAAATGAAGAAATGAACCGCATAATGCAGGTAAAAGAATAGCAGGAGGAAGTCACAGGATCTCTTTCAACACTTAAAGATGAGTGGATTCAACTGTATGCTGAAATAGATAGATTGAAAAGAGTACTTATAGTTGAGTGCCAATCTACTGCAGAAAACCAATGTACTTGGGAGAGTCTAAGGAAGGAGCTGGATGGTCTCTGAACTCAAGCTTCCAAAAATTTGCAAAAGTCCCGAGAGGAAGTCGAAAAGCTAAAAAGTGACAAACACGAAGCTGAGTCTGCTTTGCATGCTCGTACTTAGGAGGTTATAAATTTAGTTTATGAACTAGCAGAGGCCCTCAAAAAAGAGATCAACTGGAACATAGATTAAAGGGAAAAGAGAATCAACCACAAGAAGAGCTAGCAACTGCACAAAGGTCTGCAACCCTTCCTATGAAGAGAAGGTTGGTGTCCACCTATGGTAGTGAATCATTATTGTGCTCACCATTCTGAAACTAGCCTTATCATTTCTGAGGGATGCCCAAGAAATAAATGAAAGGGTTGGCCTATTGGCTGACCAAACTCCTTAGGAATATGCTCCCCGAGTTGATGAGTCACATAACTTGATATTTAAGTTATGTGTGGCAAAAAATGAGGCTTTGAAAGGTTTAGGGATTACAGACTAGAGGCTTGCCTCTAGAAAAGCAAGTGAATTCACCCACTATCATAAGGTAGTGGCCAAAACTAAGAACATCTAGGCAGTGTTGAACAAGAGGGTTGACAAAATCAAGAAATATTTCAGGGTCTTATACAACTTCATGTTACCTCCTCTCCTTTCAATGAATGGAGATGTGTTATCAGTTGAGAAGATTACAGAAGAGGTTAGAAGTAAGGTTCAGACTTCAATAGAACTTCCAGAGTCGAGTTCAGTGCCTACAGTAGATGACATTGAAAATGAAGTCCTTCAGCTTTCTCATGTTTACTATCATCTGGGATCCGTTTCAACGAGATGGGGATTTGTTTCTTTTAAAGAAGTCTTTGAGTTGGATCAGGAATATAAAGCTTTCTATAGTCTTGCTCAATTGACTAATGCAGATTGGGAGATGTTGCATTCTACCTTCCTCAAACTCCAAGATGACCAAAGGTCTAGGTTCATCCCTTCACAAGTGAAGCCCTTGTGAGTCGCCAGAACTATGAAGCAAAATTTTTCCTTAGTCCATTTTTGATTTTTGGCTTTATTTTTGTCTTCAAGTATGATCCGTGCGCAAAGAGGTTGTTTTTTCAATAGGCATACAACACGCCACATGGTGGTTGCACGAGTCTTGTTAATCACTTTCTTTTCAGTTGGGAGTTAGACCATGTGTCATCTTGGTGACAATTTCTAGAAATCACTTTTCATGAATTTGAGACTATCCACCTAAACGACACACAATCTCTTTGCTATGGAGGGGCCATATCTTGGGAGTTTGTCAGAATGCATTTTTTCCTTGAGCTGGGGAAAGGACATAAGTCGGTGCCACCAAAGCAACTTGATCGATTGACAAGACCTTTGCTAGACTATCTTTCTAGGATCTGAGTGATTACAAGGGTTAATCCTATTAAAATATCTAAATGATATTAATGCGGCAGATGAAAGTTGATGAGCAGGATTGCATCGACTTAACACAAGATCTAGGTTTGGATTCCCAAGCTATCAGGTGCAGACGTCTAGCAATAATTACTTCTTAGTAAAGTCGACATTTCTCTCTCCTTGGTGGCTATAAATGGAATGCGACAACATGTTGAAAGGGTTCTTGAAGTTTTCCTTTTGGAAAGAGTTTCCTTAGCTTTCATAGTTAGTAGAAATATTTTATTTTTTAAGTTTACAGAACACTGCTTCACTCTGGCATGTTAAGTCTTTTATATGATCAAACTATTGTCGGATTGGAATCCGATCTCTATTTTAATGTTCATTTAATATTTTGAAGTACGAACTATTTGGGAGAAATATTTGAAACTGTGCATGATATGACATTTATAAGAATTTCCTTCTTTCTATCTTTGTTCAGAATAAAACACCGTGTCTTGCTTAATTTGGATAGTTTGATCATCATATTTCCATGCTATTTGTGTATATGATTAAGTTATACTCTATAGGAACTGGGTTATTTATTTTGACCTTCTTTGTTTTCTTAGTAGCTTATCATTTTTTCATGATATGCTATATTAAGAGGAAGGGTTTGTGTAGCTTTTAAATATATTTCTATTTATTCTTGAAAATTCTATGTTTGGTTGGATCTTAATACACACTTCCTGCGAGTGGATTGAATGACTGTATCTGTGCTTGTATCGAGCCTCTGTTTATCGTTCTCCTCTCAACAATGAAGGTATGTGGTGTTCTCTGTCTATTATATCACTCATAGAAGGAAACTTGTGGTTTTGAAATGTTGTAAAAGCATTGGTGCATCGCCACTTTTAAAGTTTTTCTATTTGCATTTCTTTCTACTCTTTTCTCCAAACTTAGAGAAGAGTTGACTTTCTATAAAAATCCTAGAGCTATTTAGTGAGGCACATATTGTCCCACACTCACTAAATTTCCTGTAAGACTGTCAGAGAGGCACAAGCTTTGATGATCAACACTAACATCTCATATTTTTTATACTTAATTGATGGTTTCATAATTGTGTGGATGACAAATGTGAAATATTTTGAAGGATCTTGAGGGGATATCAGAGAAGTTGCACTCACCATTGTATCTGCATGCCTATTATCTTTCTATGGGATGTTATCAATGGTAAATGAATCAAAATTCTCTAAAAAACTTATTGTGAGATCCTTGTATTTTGATAATTTATCATGATTTGCTTGATATGTTTCATTTATTTATTTAACTATTAATTTCAAATCATCGAATATTTTAAAGTCCGAGATTCCTCGAGTTAAAGTTGCACGTAATCCATCAATTGAAACTTCATACTATATGGTATTGTTTGTGCATAGGAAATTCAGCCAGTATGATAAGGGAATAAGTTTTCCTCTAGGAAAAGATATTATAACTCCCGCATCAGAGCCTGTTCTGCACTTAAATCCATCAAAATATAATTCCCATGCATTTTCATGTTCTTGAATAGTCAACACATTCTCATCAAAAAATGCTTCTTCATTAGGTAATGCTAGGGGAGAAGGAGCGTCAACTAACTAGTTGGTCAAGGCTTGTCCTTTGATTTCTTTTTGTGAAACAAACTTAAGGTCAAACTCAATCAACAACATAACCCATTTAGATAAGCATCTTGATAAATCTATTTTAGCAAAAAGATGTTTTAAAGGATCAAATTTTGTTATCACATGTATTTCAACATTCAATAAGTAATGTCACAACTTACTAGTAGCGAATACAAGAGCCAAACATTATTTCTCTAGCATTGTGTATCATTTCTCATAATCAATAAAAGTTTGGCTAATGTAATAAACAAGACGATCTTTACCATTTTCATCTTGTTGAGCTAAGAATGTTGCACGAGTGTGGGATGATGCTGCTATATACAGGATGAATGGTTTATCTTGCATAGCAGGTTGTAAAATAGGTGGAGTAGCAAGGAAATCTTTCAAATTCTCAAAATCCTATTTACAATCCTCGTTCCAATTAAATTGAAATTCTTTCTTAAGGAAATGTCTGTGGAACGAGGAAAATGGTGAACACTCTATCTAGGGCTTCTAGGGTTTAAACCTAAAAGGAGAGAGGCCAATTTTCTTCTTGGGAATTTCACTCAAGAACAAACCCTTGAGATTTCAATGCAAAGGAGATTGAAATCTAGAAAAGGGAAGTTTCCTAAGGGATTTAATGATGAGAAATGAGGGGTAGACCACCAAGTGTAAACTTGGAATTTTTTTTTTGAAAACACAGTGTAGTATGCAAGATGACCTAGAAAGATAAACAAATTGCAATAAAAGACTATGAAACTAAAAGTGTGCACCTGGGAAACTGAAGAAGAAAGAATGGAGATCTGGATCACTGGAAAATATACCATTTATGCTGACTGAGACTCATTCGCCAAGCTAGGTGAATCACTCCAATTTTTGGGAAAATGTGAAAGAACATGTTTCAGCCAAAAGGGTATTGAAATTTGCAAAAATATCATTCAGGCTTGTATAGTGGGACTCATTCGCCAATAGTGGTGAATCATTTCACTTCTTCTTTTCTATAAATTCTAAAGTGGATTATGTGCCTCTTGGTCTGCTCTAAACTTTCTAACTATTTTCTCGATCCGAATCTGCAAAATAACACCTATAGGTCTTCTCCAAGGTTCTCCAAAGTTGAATACCAACTTTGAAAAATTTGAAGACTTGATAAATTTTCTCCAATTTTTCTCCTTGACAAATATACAACCTAGACCTACAAATTACACAGAAGAAGAGGGAAAAATGGTTGTGGGGTTAGAGAATAGGGGTTTGCCTTGGTGAAACCCTTGTTGGTAATTAAACCTTGAAATGAAAGAAAATAAGATGGGAGAATGATGAATGAACAAATAACAATGTTGCAACTCACCAAACCCTAGCAATAAAGTTCTCTGAATATGCTTTGAAATGGTTGCAATGGATGTGGTTCTTGAATCTTGCTTGATTTTGATAGATCTTGAATGCAAAGCTTGCTTGAATCATGAAATCTACATCACAATTATGAGCACAATAATAAACATGAAGAATGTGATCTTTGACATGATGATTGATGCTTGAAGAATGCTCTTGAATACTTGATAATATGCCCTTGAAAGAATTGAATTCTCTTGCTCAGGTTCTCTTGTGAAGTCAATTTTCTATAAGGGTGCTCTCATAAAAGTCTTAGGTGAAAATGAGTGAAAGAACCTTGTATTTATACTCAATTATGCAATTATTACTGAAATTACAACACTACAAGCCAACATTGGATCTTGGAGAATAAAATCCTGCCAAAGATTTAAATTAAATTTGATTTTGAGATAAAGGGGACTCATTCGCCACCTTGGGAAAATGGGTCCCACCTAAGGGCCCAAGACCTAATGTGAATGTGTTATCCATATTAAAACACTAAATCAAAGCAAAATTAAGCCAAAATTCACAAGGATGGCCCAAATGAGAGTGAAAAAGCCAAAGGACCCTTTTTTGATGTTACATTTAACCCCCACTTTAGTGAGAGGAGGAAATTGCTTCAAAATCACACTAAAGTAGAAAAAAATGCATTAAGGGGGGTTCCAATGTACTAATTCTAGCAAGATGAGATGACAACGATCAAGAGGGATGATCAAGCCCCTAGGATTAATATCCCATGGAAAACCAACATAAGCACAAAGGAACACATGAAAATGGTGTAAAGAACAACAACAAGGCCAATCACACACTGCCAAATATGAAAAAGAAAAAGGAGAAATCCGGATCAAGCTATGACCATTTGTCCATCATGGTGTGGATCAGATCTAGGTTGTTTATCCAAAAAAAAGAATACTCACTCTAAGGCGACATAACTCATGGTTGTCCGTTGGGTGAGAATTCCTAAAAAGGTGAGAAACATACACTCATGGATGGTATGTACTCTCACACACATGAAAGTGGCTATGGGGAAATTCATGCCTTAGATTGGGCTTCTCACTCAGCCATACCAAAGTTATACCTCCTGATAAATTTAATAAGGCACCACACAAAATGATTTGATTTTTGAGCTTCATGAGACAAGAAAAACTTTGTATGCTTAGGGATCATGAACAAACATGATGGCTCCACAGGCATGGAAGCTGTATTATGCAAGGTGGCCATATAACAAATAAAAATAGGAAATGTTCAAAGGAGTCTTGCTTAGTTCATGCGAGGTCTTTAACTTAGGGAACATTGTGCCTAATGTCTCCAAGAGAGGATCAATCAAAGAATAGAATATTCACAACTTAGGGGATGTAGTGTGTCACATCGAGCCACTAAGAGGAATGCAATATACTAAGAGAGATTGCGCTCATGAAGGAAATCACACCCAATGTCATCCATAGTGAAAAATGCATCTTATGAAGCAAGAAGTCTGCACTAAGAACCATGAAAAATGAATGCAAAAGAATAATGGAAATGTATGCCCCCACTTTAAAGGAATTTCTAAACACCATGCTATGAGAAATTACTTTAAAGTAGCAAATGATAAGTGCAAGTAGAAAGAAAGACGTGAGAGCCAACTTGGAAAGCCCTATGCTGAGTCATATGTTTCCGAGTAAGGCTACGTCATGCAAGAGAAAAAAAAAGAGAGGGGTTGCCCCCAAAATGAAAACACCAAACACATAAGGGATCTATTGATTTGGGTTTAGTATGTTCTTTGCTGCAATATTTTTAAGGAGCCCATAACTGTCATCATCCCCCAAATACACATAGAATTGGAAGAATGATAGAAAGAGAGTGAAAATAAAGAAAAACCTTTTGGGTCAACATGGAAGAGACATGAATGTCTTGATGCCTTGCATCATCCACAAAAGGAAAACACAAGAAAAAGATAAAGAGATGAAAAATAAATGCATGAAAAAGAGAAGAATGAAAATACAAATAGAGGAATATCACAAAGAGAGAGAAAACAAAATGTCATGGGGCTCGCATCATGCACATGCAATCACACAAAAGAAAAAGAAAAAGAAATGATGCAAAAGACTAGTAAGGAAAATGAAAGTCAACCTATGAGCAATTCATCCACCTCCCAATCATGTTCGTTATATATTGAAGGTGGGAAACTAGCTAGACAGACAAGAGAAAGTTTCGAACTAGGAGAACCACTAGGTTCAATACTCTTTATAGAATATTTGTCATTTAAACTCATGGAAGAGGAAAATAATGTATTCAATTCATCATGCACCTCTTCGTCAATTCTGGAAACCTTGTCATCATCATCTAAGTTGATCACAATAGGAGGTCTAAGGATGATTTCCATAGAAGAGTTCAACTCTTGTTGTCAAGGATGTGCACTGAATTTTCTTGTTTTGGATGGGGAGGAGGGTCGTCATGCATTGCTTCAATTGAGTTTGGATCTTGATTTTATTTGTTTAATTCATCATGTAACTTGTGAACAAGGGCATGACATCTATGCCTGCACTCCCTAGCACGTCTATTTATTTTAGTTTTTTGTTCAAGCTACATCGGAGTGGGTTGATCAACCATAGGCTTATTTTCTTCCCTAAGGGGAGGAATGGAAGGAATCATAGGAGGTTGTTCAACTGCTTTCTCTTTACTCTTGGAGGTATAGCGGGGTTGGTTTCATTGTTTCTTGGTCGCTTGTAAGAGGTAGGTAAGGTTTATATTTTAGGTTGGTCTTGATTGTTTTGGTCTTGTTTAGGTTCAAGCATGGTTTTTCCACGGATGGTAGGTTCGAAGGTGGATAGGGACATGTTACGAAGAGATAATTATGTTATCTTCTTTTCCTTGAACTTTTGATAGGACAAGAAAAATAAGTCTTCTCTTGGCTTTATAGGTTCCATGGGCTTAGGCCAAAAGGCATCTAGGGAATAGTTTCCTTTAGATGACAAGGGGTTAAAGTCACTATTGTGAACAGTGAATATCTCATTTTCAAAGAGAAAATTTAAGCATTTGTGCACAACCTAAGGGAAAAATTTCATGGAGCGAAGCCATGGGCGGCCTAGCTTCACACAAAATTGGTCTGACTATGGGATGATGGAGAATGTGACATCTAATGATTTTGGTCCTATTTGTAATGGTAGGGTGATCGATCCAATAATAGGGCACACAAAACCATTGTTTGTCTTGATCCATGCTTTTAGTTTATCATATTCATCTTGATAGAGCTCATGCAAGAGTAGGAATTCCTTGGTAATCACATTCTCTCCACATGCGAGATCTATTAAATATCCCATTAGTGGTCTTGTCATAGATATGGCTGACTATATAAAGAGGAACATCGGGAAAATGTTTAAGTATATCCTTAGAGGAGAAAGAAATATCAAGAGGACTCTTAGTTTGGCCCTTACAAGGGATGACATCTATCACCCCTATCATTTAATCTATAGGATTAACATTGATAACATTGGTTGGAAAAAAAACAGTGTTTTCATTATCTGTATCAACATTCATCACATCATTCTTTAGGGTGTCGATAGATTTGAAAAATGAAATATTATGTTTTGGAATGGGATTGGTGAAAATTTGAAAGTCTTGGTTCTGAGGGGCAACAAACTTATTTCCTTGATCACTAGTACTGGCAACAGATAGATGACCAAAATCAATGAGGTCTTGCATAAGATGTTTAAGATGCTTGCAATGTTTCGTGTCATGTCCATTTTGTTGATGATAGTGACAATAAGTATTTGATTTAAATTTCAGAGGTAAAAGCTTATTACCTGGTCAAGTGTTTTGACAGGAGGTAAGGTAATCATTTGTTGGTTTAGAATTTGGGACATGGTATTATGAAGGGTATCAGGTAAGGGAATAAATTGTCTCTTGGGATCTCCATCAATAAAGGGAACTGTGGCTTTGACAACAACTACTTGGTTATGGACATTTTGAGTTGGTTGTTGAGGGGGGTTGAATTGGAGGAACCCTTTATTTGGTTTTCTAAAAGGTTGGGAATTTTTTTGATGCACATGCTTGGATCTCTCAATTCAGATAGAAGTGGACTTTGTATCTCGACTACAAAACAAATTTTGGTAATCGTGAAGGGCAGTGCACAAGTGCATGAAGGATGGGAGTTTCATCATGGTCAGATTGTCTTGTATTTTGTTTTACAAATTTTCTATGAACATATTTTGAAGGTGTGGGTCAGGGATCTTGACATCGACTTGGGAATAAAGAGATTGATATTGTGAGATAAAGTCAGTTATCTTTCATCCTCTTTTTGCTTACATGTCATCAAGTCAACCAGGGTCATCTTGGGAGTCATTTTCAGTTGGAAATGGTTTATAAATGCCTCAACAAGTTCATCAAATGAATGAATCAAGTTATTCAATAATGAAGAGAACCACTCCAAGGTGATGTCTTTTAAGGTCCTAAGAAAGAGCTTTGGCAAAAGTTTATCATCAAGGAAAAAGTCACTACTAGGGCAGTGTAGGAATTAACATGGTTAGAAGGATCTCCCTTCCCTCCATATTTCTCAAATCTAGGCACCTCTACACCTTGTGGAATCGGTGTTTGTAATATATCCAAGGATAATGGACTGCTTTTGACATAATATGTGGGTGGGTTGTTTTGATTTTGGTTGATGGTAGAAAATTTCTTTTGAAGGGATGACATGGTTTGGAAAAGTTGATGTATGAGAGGGTCATTGTCGGTGTTGTGAGATGGAAGTGAAAGTGGTGAAGGAGTGTATGTGTTTGTGGGACAAGTGAGTGGAATGCTTATAGGTGGTAAATTAGTAGGAGCATAACATGCGATTCCACATAGGAACTAGGGATGCTAGTTGGAATACCCATGGAAGGAATCACATTACTAACTTGTTGCATTGTTGTGACTTGGGGAGGGGTGTAGGTAGGGATTGAGGGTATTATTGTGAGAGGAGGAATTTGAGTTCCTCCTTGGCTTGGAACATTGTTTGCGGGCAAAGGACAACTAGTGGTTGAGGGAAGATGCTTGCCAAATATTTTAAATATATTCTTGACAAGGTCAAGGCCATCTTCACTTTCAAGCATGTGGTGAATATTTTCAATTGTAGGAATTGCAGTAGTTGAAATATTTTCAAGGATAATTTGATGTTGTAATTTCACTAAGTCCTCATGTAAGTGGATTAGATTTTCTTGCGGAATGCTATCATCTTTTGGCTCCACTTGCATGCTACTTGAAGACAAAGAGTTACTAAGGGTGTTATCAATGCCTAGTGTACTAGTGCGAATACTTGGAGTGGAAGCTCTAGATAACCCAAGATCCACAACGATTATGTTATTGTGAGATGACATGAGTCTTAAAATTCTTCTCACTATGGTTTTAGAAATGGGACACCAAACACTCATGCAAAGGCTACTAAATGCAAGGTGAGTGAAAATGTAATGTAAACTAATAAGAATGAAATGCTTTTAACTGGAATTATGGAAAGTAAAACTAAAATTAAAAAGAAGCAAATAGAAACTCAGAAAATGAACTGTAAATGAAAAAAAATGCAATGCAAAATATGCAAAGGGGCTGATTCGCCCAAGGTGGCGAATGAGTCCAAGTACTGATTTTTTTGAAAATTTTCAGATTTTTTGAATTTTACGTTTTTTGATGGAAATATAAGATGCAAATGCATAATTTTAATGATTTTCAATGAAATTAAGTGCAATAATGCAAGCTAAATGAGCTTTTCACTAATGCAAAAATTGAAACCCTAGAATGTAAATTAATTAATGAAAAATCCTAATGCAATGTTAATGCAAGCTAAATCTAGGATGTAAATGCACTCCAAATCAGAATTATAATTCTCTAAATGCAGGTTCACCAAAATGAAATGAGGAAAATGGTGAACACTCTCTCTAGGGCTTCTAGGGTTTAAACATAAAAGGAGAGAGGTAAATTTTCTTCTTGGGCGTTTCACTCACGAACAAACTTGTGAGATTTCAATGCAAAGGAGATTGAAATCTAGCAAAGGGAAGTATCCTAAGGGATTGAATGATGAGAAATGAGGTGTTGCCCACCAAGTGTAAACTTGGAAAAGAAAATGTTTGAAAACATAGTGTAGTATGCAAGATGACCTAGAAAGATAAACAAATTGTAGTAAAAGACTATGAAACTAAAAGTGTGCACCTAGAAAACTAAAGAAGGAAGAATGGAGATCTAGATCACTGGAAAATCTATTGTTTATGTTGGTTGGGACTCATTCGCCAAGTTGGGCGAATCAGTTGAATTTATGGGAAAATATGCAGGAACAGGTTTAAGCCAAAAGGGTATCCAAATCTACAAAAATTCCATCCAAGCTTGTATAGTGGGACTCATTCGCCAATAGTGGCAAATCGATCCACTTCTACTTTTTTAGAAATTTTGAACTGGATTTTGTGCCTCTCGGTCTACTCTATTCTTCCTAGCTGGTTTCTAGATTTGAATCTACAAAATAACACCTATAGGTCTTCTCCAAGCTTCTCCAAGGTTGAATAGCAACTTTGACAACTTTGAAGACTTGATAAATTTTCTCCAATTTTTCTCCTTGAAAAATCTGCAACGTAGACCTACAAATCACACATAAGAAGAGGGAAAAATGGTTGTGGGGTTAGAGAATAGGGGTTTTCCTTGGTCAAACCCCTTGTTGGTAATTAAACCTTGAAATGAAAGCAAATAAGATGGGAGAGTGATGAAAGAAAAAATAAAAATGTTGCAACTCACCAAACCTTAGCAATAAAGTGCTCCAATTATGCTTGAAATGGCTGCAATGGATGTGGTTCTTGACTCTTGCTTGATTTTGATAGATTTTGAATGCAAAGCTTGCTTGGGTCATGAACTCTACATCACAATTGTGAGAAAAATAACAAACATGAAGAATGTGATCTTTGACATGACGATTGATGCTTGAAGAATGCTCTTGAATACTTGATAATCTGCCCTTGAAAGCATTGAATTCTCTTGCTCAAATGCTCTTGTGAACTCAATTTTCTATAAGGATGCTTTCACAAAAGTCTTAGGTGAAAATAAGTGAAAGAACCTTGTATTTATACTCAATTATGTAAGAATTCCTGAAATTACAACACTATAAGCCAACACTGGATCTTGGAGAATAAAATCCCACCAAAGATTTAAATTAAATTTGAGTTTGAGTTAAAGGAGATTCATTTTCCACCTTGGGCGAATGGGTCCCACCTAAGGTGACTCATTTGGCCAGAATGGCGAATGAGTCCCACCTTAGGAATTTGAGGCGAGTTTTCAAGATTTTGATGTTTTAAATGCCTTTTGTTGGGATTATCCTAAAAAATACACATAAATAAGGCTTGTGGATGTAAAATGGGGCCAATTAAAGCATAAGAAAGACCAATTATTAATGACAAGCCTCGAGGAATGTGAAAGTGTGTTACAAAACTTTACAACACACCACATAAGGTAAGATTAATGCTAGTTATGATTGAAATTATATTTATTAGGCTTAGTTGATTGATAAAACCCTAGAAAAGTGTGAAAGTGTGTTACAACACTTTACAATACCTTTGCAAGGTACCATTAAAATACATTAGTTCAAAAGGACCCAAGACCTAATGTGAATGTGTTATCCACATTACAACACTAAATCAAGGGAACATTAAGGAAAAATCTGCAAGGAGGGCCCAAACGAGCGTGAAAAAGAGAAAGGACCCTTTTTTTGACGCTACAGTGTGAATGGTAATGTTCGATCCATTACGGATGCTACGAAATGTCGCATAGCCTGAATTCTTCCTTGTAAAGTGCATAATTGAGAAATGTTTCTAGGAGGTGGCATGTTAACTATAGTATCAATTTTATTTTTGTCCAACTCAATGCCCCTATGAGATATGATAAAACCTAGAAGTTTTCCACTATCTTCACGAAAGACACACTTTTTCGGATTTAATCTCATGTTGTATTTCGCATTGTATCAAAGATTTTTTGAAGGACATTTACATTTTCTTGTCTGGTTAAAGACTTGGCTAGAATATCATCAACATAGTCTTGCAAAATCTTATGTATGTAATCGTGAAATATTAACATCATAGCTTGTTGATATGTTGCACCTGCATTCTTCAATCCAAAAGGCATCATTACCCAAAAAAATGTTCCCCAAGTTGTTGTAAATGCTATTTTATATTGGTCTTGAGGGTTAATAAAGATTTGATTATATCTAGAAAATCCATCTATAAATGACAACAAAGCATGTCTCACAGTCGAGTCTACAATCATTTCAATATTAGGAAGGGGAAAGTCATCTTTTAAAGATGCTTTATTCAAATATCAAAAGTCCGTACACATCCTAATAGGATTGTCTAGTTTTGCGACTGCAGCAATGTTTGAGATCTAATGAGAATAATCTATAGGTCTTATAAAACTAGCTTCAAGGAGCTTTTCAATCTTGACCTTAACTGATAAGGCTATCTTAGGGTTCACTTTTCTAATATTTTGTCTAACAGGTCTAGCATTTTCAACGAGGACTATGTTGTGTGTTACATCTTAGGGTCAATTCCTGACATATCCGAATAAGTCCAAGCAATTTTTTGAGAAAATCATGAAGTAAAGTTGCATGGTACTCTTGTTATTCATCATCAAGGAACTTCCCTAGATCTTAATTAATTTTTCTTCATTGTTAACATCCATCCGTATGTCCATGGTATCTCCTAAAGGAAGTGCATTTTTCTTTGGAAATTCAGGGTCCATTTCAACTTGGTATACCTTATTGTTATAGACATACTTCATGATACGATGAAGAGTAGAAGGCACCGCATGCATCTCATGAATCCAAGGTCTTCCTAAAAGAAGATTGTATGAAAGGTCATGAGGCATAAAATGAATAGGATTTTGTAAGGTAGCCTTTCCAAATATAATAGGTAAAGTAATCACATCAAGCAATTGCTTTCCTACATTGTCAAATCCTCGAATTGATAAGGAATTAGGTTTGATTTTTGATTTATCCACACCCAGTCTATCTAGAAGATTCACACTACACACATTAAGGGCTGATCCATTATCAACAAGGGTTATTTTTATTCCCATTCTATTGAACTTGGCTATTATCATGAAGGAATTTTTGTTTCTTTCTCATCTCCAAGGAGGTAGCTCATGTTGGTGAAAAATAATGTCTTCATTAAGTGTATTCACTCCTTTAATTAGGATGCTACATCACTTGCGTTTGTATTAGGGGATCACAATTTGTTGTAAGGTTGTTTGAAGCATGGTGTGATAATTAGGTGAGTTTTGAATCAAGTCCCATAGGGATATTTTCGTGGGAGTATTCATAAGTTGTTCAACAAGATCATACTCCTTTCCACTATTTGAAGGAAAACGAGGGGTACTAGGCAAGATGAAGTTGGTTAAAGGTAAGGATGTTGGGGCTATTTATCTTGGTTGTGGATTGTTTATAGTTTTATATGTATGAGCAATGGTATTATGACTTTATTTCTGAAAAAAAATGTTCTTAGGTGGTTCAAGAGTGTAAATAGGTTTGTTTTGAGTTTGAGGTTTGTGTGAAGGTGGGTAAAGGATAAGTTGAGGTTGAATCACTTTAACATCTCTTGGTTTTCAGTTGTCATAACAAGCCTTAGTGTCCATGAACCTTTTGATATGAAATCCTAAAGGGCTTCATCTAACATGTCAAATTCATCACCTCTAAAAGGCTTGAGGGTGAGGTTAACTTGGAAAAAGAGATTTGATATAGTCAAATAAAAATACTTTCTCCAAGTGCTTTATCTATTTGTAGGTTTTTTTTGGGTTTGTTTTCTAATGAATGAAAAATGTAATTTAATCTATTTGAACTATGAACTAATGCTAGAAATGAAAAGTGAAAGAATCTAATTCTATCCACAAATGCAATGAATGTAAACTATGCTAATTCCAATGATTTGAATGTAACATAAGCTATGAAAGCTAAAACATAAAGCTATCAACAACAAAGAAAAGATCAAAAATAAGGAAATTAATTATGTAAAATGCAATTCAAAATCTGCACTAGGACTAAATTGCCGAGAGGGGCATATGAGTCCCAGTGAGGGTTTTTTTTCATAATTTTCAGTAATTTTTTAGTGATTTTTGTGCTTTTTATGTTGTATGATCTGTAACTTGATTGCAAATGTAAAATTTATATGATTTGAGATGATTTGAGATGCAAAAATAAAAAATATATGCACTTTCACTAATGCAAGAATTAAATACCCTAGAATGCCAATTAAATAATGCAAAATCCTAATGCAAGCAAAATCTAGGATGATGATGCACTCCAAATAAAAAATATGATTTTCTATATGCAGGTTCACAAAAATGAAATAAAGGAAAGTGGGATTTTATTTTGTATGGTTTAGGACATAGAGAAAACCCACTTCACAATCATTTCATTGAAGGGGAACCGTAGAGATCTCAATCTAAAGTATGTAAAGGAGAAAGAGATCTTGCAATAGGGTTGAGGTTATGATTGTAAACTAATGAGGGGTTCAACACCAAGCTAGGGCTTGTAAAGACTAATGAAATGTAAAATGTAATACTTAAACCTAATACAATGTAATCTTTCACTAAATGACCTAAAAATGCATGTAAAATAGAAAAAAAGCTGCAAGATGAAATGCATGCACTTGGAAATATGAAGAAGGCTGAAATGAACTCTGAAACACTAAAAAACCTAAAATTTTGGCATACTGGGACTCATACACCAGTCTGGGTGTATTAGTCCCAGATTTGGGTTTCTGTACAGGAGCTGGTTTCTAGAAAAGGGTATCTAGAATTGTAAAAATATGGAAACATACATGTAGTGGGACTCATACACCAATCTTGGTTTATCAATCCCATTCCACTTTTTCAAGAATTCAAAGTTCAGATCTGTACTCTAATCTCTGCTCTTTCCCTCCAAATTGATTCCTGGATCTGAATATGTGAAAAGAACTACAAAACTAAATATAGACTTGATTTGCTTATGGGGGGGTTTGAATTAGTCAAACCCCTAGTTTGGTAGTTAAACCTTGATAGAAATAATGAAATATGAATTTCAATAGGAATGTAAATCCTAACCTTAAGTGTGTCTAAGATTAGGAAATATGAAATGCAATGCAACCCTATTCTAATGTGTTAGAATGAGATGCATGAATGAAACATGAAGATGAATGAATCAATTTGAGAGATATCTAATCACCCCAAATGAACACTAATGATGCTTGTACCTTCCTTAGGCTGAATGCGGGATGATAATGGAGGATGGAGTCACTTAGGAAACAATTCATTAGGCTTGGCTTGATTTCTAGTTGCATCTCCCCAACCTAGAATCCATCATGATTCACCATAGACAACCATGATCAACCCTTGAAAATGCTAGATGTTGAATGAAAGTGAGCTTGAAGACCTGCAAAAACACTTTAATGCTTCTCCAAAAATTCAACTTTTCTTGCTTTTGAAACTTGAATGCTCTTGTGAAAGAATGGTTGAAGATTCTTGAATACTTGGATCTTGAAATCACTCTAAAAATTCTTGCTTACATTGAAAAATGACTTGGAAACTTGCTTATATAGGCATTTACACCTAATTTACTGTTATTCGGATCTCAAAAGCCAACATCAACCAAAAATTTGAAATAAAAAGTTGATTTTGGCACTCAAACCTTAAAAAAACCCCAAATGGGACTCATACACCACCTCTGGCATATGGATCTCACCTAGGGGGACTCATATGCCCAAGGTAGCGTATGGGTCCCACCTAGGGGGACTCATATGCCCAAGGTGGACTATCAGTCCCACCCTAGATTTTCAGGGTGGGTTGTTAGAAATTTGATATTTTGATGATTTTGTTGGGTTTTTAGCTGAAATAAGCCTCAAGATCCAAAATAATGGGTCCTAGGGGCCTATTAATGATGATTCAAAGGGTAATTAATGCAAGGGTACTAAAATAGGTCTAGATTAAATGAGAAATTTCCCTATCTCCAAGAAGGGAGTACAATTTCCGTCATTACATAGAGAAATATTAGTCCTCTTGACTCAAAGCAAGAGGTAAAAATAGATAAATAGTGGCTATTTGAAAACCAACAAGAGGGAGAAAATACTTATGGATCCCAAAGACAAGCTAGCCCTCCAACCACACCTTGAGCTCCAATACATCGATGATGACAATATCTCCAAATTTTATAAGAAAGAGAAATCAATTCTTCCACAAAAAGCTTAGTTTCTTGAATAAAGATCATATTAGGCTTGTTATCCCTAATAAGATCTTGGACCACTTTTTAATGAGGTGTGTTTCCCAAGCCCCTATAATTCCATGAAATCCTTATCATTTTTGGGGATTTGGAAAAAGAGTATCTAGTGTCTTTGAGATTATCCAAGTTTCCTTTTTTGAAAATATTTCGTTGGAGTCCAAAATGAGCAAGTTCTTTCTTCTTACACTCATCCATTGCTTCCATGTCTTGATATTCCACAAGAACGAATCTATCATCCACATTTTTCAATTGTACCTCTTGGATGTGAGGAGAGACGTCCATCATAGTGAAATCTCCCCTTACAACCTTTGGATCCTGTCTCTCAAAATGACTAGCATGGAATGCAATTTTATCATCTAAAACTTTTTGAATCTCAATTGGCTCCTTACCTTCAACTACAGTGGGGAAGCAACTAGAGTTATGGAGAATCAATTATTTCCTTGTTGATAACTTTTCTTGCAACAAGGAGTCATGATATTTAAATTTATCAAGACTATGAAACTTATTGTGGACGTTTCTTCTTAATATATCATTTTTTTTATGATTCACATTCTTCGCCTTATTTCAAGATTTCACCAAAAAATTTGATTTGGGTTTGATTCAGATGCATGCATTGGAGCTTTCCCTTTCATGTTATCCCTAATTATCTAAGTCTCTGAAAAGAGTTGAGAAGCCTCTGGAATCTTATTAGGGTAATTTCTTTGCAAATATTGATGTGCATGACAGCTTTGATATTAGAAAGGGAAAGACTTGTAATCTAGTTGTTGGACCTATTGCATGTTTCCTAATAGAATTCTACAAAGTCATGAAAAGGGTTACTCAAATCAATTTCAACACAAATATGGGAAAATTTTGTTACTTTCTTTTCCAAAGTTTGATGAATTGGAATCAATTGTTTTCATGGAACAACCATAATTGATTGCATGATATTAGGTCTTCAAAATTCCATGGGGAGACAAGGAAGTTGAACCTAGACTAAGATTTTAGATGGGAGCTCCTCCATTAGGTCAAAACCAACATGCCATGGTTTGATGAATAAACCTACTTGATTGTGAAATTTTTATCCTCCTTCAAAAATAATATTGTAATCTTCCATTCTTGAAAACACCACACAAAATAGACATTCACTACAAGAGTAATCTTCATATCTCCATCAGGTTCCCAATTCTTATGAATCCAAGTTTCCCAAAAAAGAAAAAAAATCTTAAGACCAATGAATTTATAGATTAAATCATGCTCATCCAAATAAAGAACATCCTCTATTATCTCTTCTGGATTAGTCACCAAAATAGGCTGATATTTTTTATGCTACAAGCAACCATTTAATCTAGGTTAAGCATCAAAATTTTGATCCATATTAATATCTATAGTTGTACAAAACAAAATATTAACAACATTATTGTGACTAGAGGTTGAGGAATCATCCCTCATTACAACCTCTTTGTAGGAAATAGGATACATGGCTCGCTTAGAGCTCCATGAAATGTCGTACTTCTAGACACCACAACAACAAGCATAAAGAACTACAATATAACTCAAAAAGATGTTAACGTTAAAAACCACACGATATTATCTAATAAAAAGAGGAACGTAAAGAGCCATATAGTATAATTCAAGTGGATTCCAAATAATAACTTAGGCCTAAAATTTCATGGAAATACACCTAAACATATACATGAAATGTCCTAAATTTTTTACTTTTAAATGATCATTAAAAATAAAATAATATAATAATATACAATAATTTTGTATTTTTGTGTTTTCTTTATAGAATTCATATTTCCTACAACTAGTAAAATATTTTTACTATTATTCCTATGAAAACTTGAATATATTCTTCACCATGTAGCTGAATTTATATTATTCACTCTTGAAGTTAGGAACTTTCAACCATGGTTGGAGAAAAAATATAAAATGAACAATGAAGATTTCTTATAATTGTTGTAATTAAAGAAATCCATAGAATGTATTTGTATTTGTGGATCCAACAGAAAGATAGTGAACCATAAGGTTTATATTGAGGCCTTCATCAATAATCATGTAATAAAAAAGAAGTTAAAAACCTCGAATATGATAATGAAGCACTTGAAATTGTGATACCTTCCAATGTTTGGTGACCATATTTTTGATAGAAATTATTTGTTTTCATATATTATTTTTCAAGCCATCATAGAGATATCAATGAAATATTTTTTTCTTGATTTTGCTATCTTTTTAGTAGTATGGTCTAAATCTAGGAAACCATCCAAGTGTCTAATGAAACAATGAAGTATTGTGTGCCCTTCTTGGGATTTATTACTCCATCCCTTGATCAAATAAACCATTTAAAACCTAGAATGAAGGAAAAAAAATAACAAACCAAAATTTATTGTTATGGCTAATCAAATGGAGATATTCTAGCATTTGAACCTAGTTAAACTATTCAATTCATCCCAAAATAATATTGCAATTCATATAAATTGAACACAAATCACTCTAAATTTTAAAATAAACTACTTTATGAAAAAATCTATACCTATGTTTCATGATACTAGTCTTGGTTTAATTTTCTAGAATATTTGGTTGGAAGGCAATAAAATAATTTTAAATGGTACAACTAGGCATATTGAAGTTAGGTTTGTGATAGAATTGCGGACAATCTAAAAGAAACTTGTCAAGTTTGAATTCAAGATTATCAAGTGAGTTCTTGGTGGAAATTTAAATTCTAATGAGACTTGGTATTCCTATGGGTTCTCCCTCATTTGTGTCTTTTAATAATAATTATGAAGAATACTAACTTATGAATACAAACATCCTCCTTTGAGCTTGGTGAAAATAATGTTGATGGAGCTTCAAAAGACAATAATGGAAATACTAGAATGAGAGGTGTTTGTAATTACCACAATGACAAGGCTAGGTTTTGGTTTATTGGTAATCTCAGTTTTGATTGTAACAATTTTTCTTGGGCTATGACCATTTTCCAAGCTCTTTTAAAGCTAAGCTAAATAATTTTACTAATATTATTTTAGAATTTGGCTCTAAAATCTTGGTTGATTTTGCAAATGAATTTTTTCCTCTCATTTTCAGCAGTTGGAGTTAAATGATTGTAAGACAAACATCAAAATCCTCATTTCTAATTTTAATGGTTGTAAGTGGAACAATACTAAAAGGGAAGGAAATTAGGTTCCTATTTTTGCACTAAATTAGCTTCTAATTATCATGGTACCAAGGTTGATACTATAAATAATCATGATTGTCATGTTTGTGTCTTGCGTAAAGACTTTAGTGTTCTTATAAATGCTAACTACAACAATTCTTTGGATTCTTGATTCCTATTGATGTGTTCAACCTTGTGGTGTTCTATGATCAATCTTATTATTACTTTTTTCTTTAAGTTGTTTTCTTATAAGTCCATTTTTTAACATAAAGGTAAACATTATTTATGATACGTAGAACATGTATAAATTTTTAAAAAAAATGCTTATACTTTATTTATTGAAATTGAATTATTGATTTTTAGTCCAACTAAATTTTATTCATTTTCTAGAATTGATATATCATAAATATTTTTAAAACTACCCTACTTAATGATTTATTACTATTGTAACACAATTTTTGAAGGTGTTCGTCACACATTTTTATTTTATTGGAAAAGAAGATTTTATTAAAATAATTAAAATATTACAAATCTAAATTGGTAGACCAGTAAACCTAACTAGCCAGATTGGACGAAAAACACAAGCTAGAAATTACAATAATTCCACAATGCCCTGAGCCTAACTTTACACCACAATCATAGTGAAGTGGTCAAACATCATCTGGAAGGAATATCTGATAAACTAGATTCCCATGCCCTATTCCAAACTCCCATTTGAAGAGGACTCTGGAAACTTTATGGTTGTATAATTGTTAGAGCTTCTTGTGTTATGGATGCAAAAATGACCATTATAGGGGAAAAAAACCATAGGAGCTTTGTAGTGATGTAATAGATTGATTCTTTGTGTTGTCTGCATTATTGAGAGATTTACTAAATACCTACATTTCAAATGAATAGTTTTCCCTAGGTGAATTTTTTTGGACATATTTCTCACTAAATCCCAACTTGATTGTAGCAAATCATTATGCTTGATGGATGTCCATGCCCTGTTCCAAAACTTCCATTTTGCACATGCTGCTGGAAAAGGTTGAAGTATGGTTGTGCCTGCTAATTGAATCTATCTAAAAGAAGCTTTCAATAATTCTAATTGTGCATGTCCTATAGTATGTCCATTTCATCTAATTTTTCTATGTTTCAAAATTTTGCATACATGTTTACTAGAGTATTCAAATAAAATATGACAAATCCAAATAGCAGGAACCAACCAGCCATTTTGACCTAAAAGTTGAAGCTGGTATTGGCTGTCCATCAAAATGAAAAAATCCCCAATGCCTTTCAATGATACTAGGAGCAAGAATTTCACATGGAATTAATAGTAAAGCTAAACATATAGGATGCAAAGCTTCATAAACCTCTTCCAAAATAAACCTCTGGAATTGTCCTCTTTAGCAAGAAACCATGCATGTTGGTTGCACTAGTGTCCTACAAATTGGTGTTAAAGGACTTAATTTATATCTATAGGTTGGCCAGAGTAACTTGAAGATCTAGTTTAGCTTGGAGTGCATATTGAAGAATGGTGAAATGGAGTGAGAAATCTGCATTGAGCATCAAGATCTCTATATGAAGAGGGAAAACGGTGTAAGAGAATGAAGCCAAACACCAAAGTTTCCAAATAAATTTAAGGATAATTTACCTAAAGGTCTGAGAGATAATATTGTGATGTTGGGAGAGCCCAAGAAGCATAGATCTCCAAGTCTACTTGTGGGGAACAATCACAAGAAAAATGGAGAGACAACACCAGAGGTTATGAGAATGAGGGCAAAGCTAAAATGTGTGTTTAATAGACTCCCATGTAGAGTGTAATGGGAAAGAAGGGGAGGGAGTTATGAAGTGAAGACGATCTCCAATAAGCAATTTAACATATGAATTTTCCATGCCACAAGTTAGGATTGAACATCAGCTTTGGAATTCCATATACAAGAGCTTAGCTTGTTCCACTTAGCTCAGTTAAACATGCAATTCCATTTAAGATTAAGTCGAGGGGAAAGAGAAAGGGAGGTAGGAGTTTACAATAGACAATATCGAGAGGAAAGCATCAAAAGCTATGGTTGGTAGGCCATTTACAATCTTTGAGGAATTTATCACATGGCACGATGTAGATAATAGGCACAATAGCTTAGGGGTAATAAGTTGTTGAATTTTTAGAATAATATCTTTAGTAGTTGGAGAAAGATTGAATTAGGCTTTGATAAGTTTCCAAGGCTTCCAATTAAGATTATTTGAGTCCCACAAATCATGGAAAACTTGGATGCCTTTTTTGAACAAGTATCTTCCTTTAAGGTTTTTGATCTTTGCAAGAGGAGCATTGTCTTATTGAACCAACCAATTGATTCCACCAAATGGAAGAAGATACAAAACTTAAATCATGAATTAAATATTGATCATACCAAGATATTCTTTGCAAATTCATCTTCCAAGCAGTCTAAATGGTGTTAAATGGGACAAAACCATGAGTCTTGAAGAAAAGGAGCCATAAGTAGCTTGTCCTTCCAATTAACCAAACCCCAAGAGTGACCAACTATAGCAGTTTGTATTCGATGGCTAACCAAATAATTCTAAGGAGCATCCACATCCAAGGCCCTTATAATCCATTTAGTAGTATGAAAAATGCCTTGAGTGAAAGGATCAGTGACAACCAACCCCCTTATCTTTTTGTTGAATGTAATGGACCCATAAGGAAGTAGGAAACCCTTTCTTATTTCCCCATTTAGCCCAAAGGAAACTTTTGATCAGTTGTGTAATTTGATCTTATGACATTTTTTTGAAGGGAGCCAACAAGAAGAGATGTAGACATGACTAGCCAAAAGTATTTTGTTGGAAACTTGTATTCTTCCAGCTAGAGATAAAAAACAATTGGTCCAATTGAAAAGCTTGTGTTTTATTTTGGATAAAAACCAATTCCACATATCTTTGAAAGAGACCCCTATACAAAAGGGAATACCAAGGTATCTTGTTATAACACCATGCTTAAATTCATGCCATTCAGTAGGTATCCAAGGTGGCCGGAGGGTGGAGCAGATCATAAAATGTCAATTGTATGCATAGCTAACTTGGAGCTAGAGATGGAACAAAATTGACCCAAAATATCAAGAGTGTTAATGAATTCCTCAATTGAGTTATAGATGAATAGCATGCTGTCATCAAAAAAGTGAGAATTGGGAGCTTCCAAATTGCCAGGAAGAGAGATACCTTGGATACGTTTGGTGGATAATGCGTGTTGAAAAAGATATCCAAGAGCATCAACAAAAAGAACATAAAGAAATGCCACAAGGGGGAAACCTTTGCGTATGGATTTCTATAAGGGGAATTGGGGTGAAAGGATACCATTAACAAAAATTTTGGCATTAGCATCCATGAACAACGTGTTGATATGGTGATAGATTTTGGGACCAAATCCAGGCCACTTTAGCATATTAAGGATGAAGGGCCAACAAATTCGATCATAGGCTTTATCAGAATCAAGTTTAAATATAATTAGAGCATCTTGGGTAGATTGTTGAGCCCATTCAACAGTCTCCTAGACAAGAATCAAGTTGTTTAAAATGAATCTTCCTCCTAAGAAATTAGTCTTCTCTAGATGAAAAATCATTTGTGTGATGGGCTTGAGTCTTCTTGCCAAAGCTTTAGAAATGATTTTATAGGAGATATTGAGGAGGGTAATAGGTCTCCAACCGCTAATAGTGTCTTCATATTTTTCTTTGGGGATAGGTTTGATTAATCTCTGATTTATAATAACACCCAAGGAACCAATCACAATGCCCTCAAGGTAAACCTTATAGAAATCTTCTCTAATATGGGGCCAAAGAGATTTGTAAAATTCAACTGGCAAACCATTGAAATTCTTGGGCTTTTCTCCAAGGCCATACTATGCAAGGCTTCATCAATCTCTTCAATAGAAATAAAGTGATCAAGGAATTTTCTGTAGTTATGATCTATTTTTTTAGGAATGCAACCGACAACACTTTCTTCAAGGATAGGAAGAAGGGGGTCGTTTGTTGATTCTTCTAAAAAAAGGTTTTTAAAGTGGACATAAAAGGTTTACATAATATCAACATGGCTAGTTTGTAAAGTTCCATTTGTAGATTTAATAACAGAAATGTTTTTCGAGTTTGTGCTTATGTTGGAGATAATGAAAGAATAATTTTGATCCATGATCTCTATCCTTAATCCATTGTAACCAAGATCACACTGGAGCACCTCTATTTTTAGAAGCAGTCATTTGGCGAAGAGCATTCTCAACATTAGCAATAGATTGTTGCAAGGTAATATTATGAGGATTAGAAGCCAACAAGGTACGTCCATGCTCTAATTTACCTTTGAGGTATTTTTCAAATCTGTGACACTTAGTCGTGACCCTTCGACTAAATAATCACCAAGAAATGTGACACATCTAGCTATGCTTCACTCCCACCAATTAATCCAACTATCTTGTTGAGGTTTAGGCTCAACATTCCAAGTAGCTAAGAGGCCACTAATACAATCCTGGTTTTTAAGATGTGAAGTATTCAGGTTGTAAGGAAGATCATGGCAAAAGGGAGTGGGTGGAGAGGGAAAGGGTGGTGAGAATAGGAAGGTTTTTAGACAAGGTGGCAGAAAGGTCCAATGAAAAAAGGCGACCAACATGTGAAGGTAAAATTGGGTAGTTAGGGGAGATATAAAAGCAATCTAGCCTGCTCAATTTATGTAGTGATCCTTAATGACAATTGTTCCTATAAGAGAGGGGGACCAACCATGTTCAAGGCCTCAAGTCACTTAGAGCCAAGAGACGAAGGCTGCCCTAACTTACCTCACTCTAAAGGAATTTTTCAAAGAAGGGATGAGAATGATGAGGACTATAAGGTCCTTCAATCACTCTTCAAACCCGAACTATAATCTGGGCTAGGTGACCTAGCTTTTTGGATTTGGTTCTGTGCCTCATACAACTCTTTGTCCGAGGATGACAATGCAATTCTAGGACGTCAACGTGGCGCGCTAGCGTCTCTCGGGTGCGCTAGCGTCCATACAACCAGACAACAGTGGACACATTAAAAATGCTAAAAAGACCTACTAACAACCTAGCTAGCTCAATCTAGATGGTAAAAAAAATGATAAAGTATACAAAGTGGATGCTAAAATGAAAAAATAAGTAGATTAGGACTAAGGTGACAAAGAAAATCTCACAAAGATGCTCGTTCGCCAGCTAGCTCCAAACGTTCTTCCACCTACACACAAGAAAGAGGGAAAATTATTGGGCACTGTATAGCTGTCTGCCTTAGTCAGACCCTTGTTTCAATGTTTCCACCTCCATGGACAACCAAGATAGCAATGATAGAGAAATATATGATAAAGGAGAAAATAAAGTAGATAACACAATAAACACTGCAAAACAGTGAAGTGCTACTCAACCAAATTGTAAAGGAGAGGAGTGAAAATATTACCAATTCCACCAAGAACTCACTAGCCAATGATGGAGAAAGAGAGCTTGAACAATCACCATAGCCTCAACTATGGTGAAGGGAGGTGTTGCAAAACCTCAAGCCCCTATTGCAATGGCTTGTTCCACACTTGCTCTATGGATTTGATGGAGTGTTGTTGCTACTGCTATGAAATTCCAGAGCACTACTTGAAGTGAATGCTTAGAGATTTCCCAAGAGCTATAGAACTGCTAAGAATATGGATTGAATGAGCAAGATAGGAATTTCAAGACGAAAATGGGAGGGAAAGAGCTATTTTTGTGTTGGTTGGTCGAAGAGGGACATTACAATTCATTCCCAATAGGAAGTGTAACGCCTCTGCCAACTTCAGATGCGAGAATCTGTCAAGGACGTAAACACACCATGTGGATGTTTGCGCGCTGTGCGAGCATCCCCAATAGTTATTCTTCTACCGACACAAAAGATGGATACTGAGTGGAATGAAAGAAACTTGTTGAAGTGGAATTTCACCTTCGGATATGGCTTTTTAAGGTGAGGAAGTGTAAAAGGGAAATTTGTGTAAGGGGTGCAAATTTTCTCCTATACATTTGCCCCCACTTTAGCAAGCACAAATACTGGGGTGATCCCACAATACTCGTTTACAATTTTTGGGCAAACTGGACACTAAATTGATTTTTTAAAACTAAATCTTCACTTTCGGGCTCCTATAGCGGCTAAACCATGAGGAATTTTAAGATGATGCAAACTAGTGATTTGTGACATTTTGTCTATAGATTCTAAATATATTTTTTTCAAAATTTTTGGAATCAGATTGCACTTCTTTTTCCATCTCCTTTGAAAACTATCTTTTTTAAAAAAATAGCATTTTTAAGAAGTGACACTCACCGTATACAACATAAATTTTTTCGTATGAAGTATAAAATTCTATTTTTTTTCAAATTTAGATTTTTAACTATGATATCTAGCACTTTCATTTGGTTTCATAGTGTTCTATTAAATATTTTTTCCTTAATCAAGTTTCAAAGTCAAACCAAATACAATTCAGACATAGGCAGATTGTATACAACATAACTTTTTCTGTATGTCTCAAAATTCAATTATTATTTTTTTAATGGATCAAGGAGACCAATACCCAGCCCGAACACATTTTTAATTTTTTTTGTTGATAATTTTCTATTTTTCCACATGTGCAGAACAAAGAGCTTGATTTTTGGTGAAAAACCTATGTTTAGTAAAACTAAAAAAACAAATACATAATAAAAAAAAAAACATATTAAAATTATATTCATTGGATAGCTTGTTCTGAGGACTACCATGATCATTTGAAATAAATTTGAAATGAATTTATTTGATCCCCCAAAAGGTAAATCAAAAGTGATTTTTTATCAGCATTTTGATAGGTGTAAATGAGACTTTGTTATATGTATAGTTTAAAACTAGCGGGGTTCCATCCAAGGTGGTTTGATAAAACCCTCTTCAATTGGAATCCTTAAAATGGAACTTTTTAAGGCTTAAATAATTATATTTTCTAAAAATATGTGATTTTAGCAAAAATCGGAATCTCCCAGAAATTGTAAACCAGCTTTGTGGGATCACTCATTGATGAGTGCTTCGGTAAAGTAGATCAAAAAGTTAGTAGGGTTAGAAATTTATACTTGAACCATAGAGGAAGTAGACCATGATCTAGCGAGCTCGAAAGCACAGGCTGGAACAAAAGACTCCATTGTCTCGCTGAACCATGAAGCTGTAGAATGAAAGTGTCTTACAGGCCCGTGAACCTGCAAGGAAGGTATCCTCTAAGATCTCTCACATGAAGGAAACTAGGAAAAGCACTCTAATGACCTGCAAGGAAGGTATCCTCCAAGATCTCTCACATGAAGGAAATTGAGAAAAGAACCCTATAGACCTACAAATCTGCAAGGAAGGTATCCTCCAAGATCTCTCATATGAAGGAAACTGAGAAAATCACCCTACATACCCACATACCCGTGAGGGAGAGACCCCCAAGATCTCTCACATGGAGGAAGCTCAAAGGAAGCGCCCTACAGGCCTGCAGACCTATAGGGAGGTATCCCCCGAGATCTCTCACATGGAGGAAACCAAAGGAAGGGGACTCCTTAGAGTTAAGAAGCAGCTTCACAGGCACACCTACAAAGTGACATGTTTACCCACAGAAAGAACATGTCAAAAAGTGGTCACGCAGGAAAGTAAGCGGGCAGTCATGTAGACCGTTAAAAAGTTAGAAGACTTTCAAAGGGGTCCCTCAGGAGTCTGACATGAAGAGGAGGTCCACTCGAGGGATGGGTTGTTTGAAAGTACAGGAAGAACATTCTTTTATGAAATCGATTCGTCATCAAGGAATCCTTTCGAAATATATTCACTTCATCACGGAATTCAAAAGGAAGAAAAATCCCCCTCGAAAGGGGAAGGTCAAAGCAGTTCCCACCTTAGAGGAAAGTTCTCAAGTTATTTCTTTACAAAGCCATGATGAAGGAAACATGTTCCATAAGGGGTCCAAGTCACGAATACAGTTTTGAAAAAGGAATTCTCATGAGGAATTTCAAGAAAAGATTCATTGGAAACAAGTGCATTTTTTGAAAATTGAAGTATTATAGAGATGGTGTTGTAACACATGAGAGGGACAACTTAAGCAAAGAAGAGAGAAAGAGAAGGAAAAAAGTGAGAAAGAGAGACAAACATAAACAGGGGGATCTGGTTTCATAGGGTCAGCTATGATCTTGCTTATATAAATAGTAGGTAACTGTGTTGAAAGGAAAAAGATCATCAATCCCCAACCAGATCAAGAAGAATACATGAAAAACAAAGTAAAAGTAAAAAATGGGTCAACATGGAAGGGAAACCTAAATGCCTCCAACACTTTGCATCATCCCTAATTTGCCGAAATTCAAGTCACAAACATGGAAGAATGATGAAACAAATAGAAGAAGGTTTATGACACAAAAATCACTCATGTATCCAAGCACCAACAAGGGTGACAAGGGTCATCCAGGAACACATAACACAATCATGTGGGAACACATGTCATACCACACACATCTCTAATCTAAAGATAAAAAAGGGGCCTCCCCCTAACACTGATCGATCAAAAGGTTGTTTGCTTCCCACTCTAGATCATCATAGGGGGAAGGAGGATGAGCTTGTAGTGGTGGAATGTTAATGGGAGGAGCTTTTGACCCTTCTACAACAAGGGCTAAGGAAGAGGGCCCCGCAAGGTCCTCTCTGCTAAGCTCTTGTGGATATAGGGTCAAGAGATTTGCGAACATCGTTGACAAGGCCGGAACCTCATCTAGAGAGTTAAACAAGAATTTTACTAGAGTGCCATATTTTACCTCAATGGACGGGGAAGACTGCACCCGAGATTCACTGCTAGGCTCACCAAATGATTCAGGAGTGGCGAAGAACTTAGGAGGCCGGGGTTTGCTTTGTCACTAGGACAAAACAAGCCAACGTAGGACCACCTTTTAGAGAAGGTGGGATCCTCTTATTCCCTCCATTGTTGGAGGGACCATCCTCTACCTCGGGCTTCGTCGGGGGATGTGAACTCCCCACAAACAAAGCGAGAGGTGTAGGGGAAGAAGAGGAGGAGAAAACCACATTAGATACTATCGAAGTGTTTAGCATATCTATGGGTTTTGAAAAAGGAGGGACGTCCAGAAGGGACATCTGTAAGGGTGGCTCCACCAAAGGAGCGATGAACACCTGCACCTTTTTGGGGTCAAGTGCACTCACAGAGGGATCCATAGGTGAGACTGAACTAGGTTGAATGGAAGTAGGGGAAATGAGAGTGGAAGACACAACAAGAGGCCCTGACACAGGGGTGACCATCTTCTCATACTTTTTTCGCAAAGCGTTTTGCTCATCTACGAGAGCCTTTTGTATATGCTTATGCTCGCATACAAGGAGGTTTCTTCAACTCTTCAAGCTAGATGCTGGAGGGTGCAAAGGAACAGACGACTCTTGCTCATCCATGGGAGTGTTCACTACAACTATTTTTGGTGGAGTGACAGGTTCTTGAATGAGAGTAGAAGGGATAGTTTGAGAAGCAACAGGGGGAGTTGGCTCAAGTGCTTCAATGGTGGGCCTCTTCCCGGAGCAAAAGCGGTGGTAGGCCGTAGAGGTCGAGATATAGAGGACTCCCTATGGGGACTCTTCCTCCTACCATAACGAATGGGCCTAGGCTCCATGGGAAAGATAGGAAGCTCAAACGCGGGACACTTAGGCTTTCACCTAGTGAGCACCATAGGGTTCTCATGCAGACACGAGGTAGAACCTGATGGCACCATAGCAGGGTGAGAGGAAGCCTCAGGCTGAGCAACAAAAGAGTAAGAAGGAGGGTCTCAGGACCGCTCCTCTTCTTCTCTTCTACGTGCTTTAGCAACGTCATTGTCAACTTTTAAACACGCCCTATGCAAAATAGAATAAGGTGATGGAGGGTATCTTGCTTTCGGCCTTAGGCGCCCTTTCTTATAATTTTGATATGTTTAGTGTAAGAGGTCCTTCCTAGGTGGGAGAGGACCAATAGGTGCAGACCAAAATTAATCTAAGGAGTAATTACCATGCACAACTAGTGGTCTATAGCTAGTGTTGTGGATCACATGTACGAAACCCTCATGAATGAATTTCAAACATTTATGCACAATTGAGGAACTGCATTCATAGCTACCAGCCAAGGGATACCGAGCTTCACTCTGAAGAGTTCAGACCTCGATATAATGTCGAAGAAAAGGTTCATGAATTTAGGTCCAATGAGAATCAAATGACAATACTACCTAAAGGAGGTACAAAAAGTCCATCATGCGTGCGGATGGTTCTCATAGGTGCATTGTACCCATCTTTATGCAAAAAATTGATTAGCATGATCTCCTTAGTTATGATATTCACTTGAGACATCAGATCAACAAGAACACCTGCTATAGTGTTTCCATTGATTCACGTAGAAATTTAAAGAGGAGATGGTTCTCTATTAAAGCCCATCGGTAGATCCTGCGAGGTGAAGGTTATACCAGTACCACTGCTCATAGGTTGCGCAAAGGGAATATGTTGATGCAGAAAAGAGGCCATTAAGCATACTAGATGATACTTTCTTAGAGCCCCCCAAAGGTTATAAGACAAGATGGTGACCCAATTAAGGTTTCGTTACACAACACTTTTGGAATCTTCCAACTATGCCTACTATGTAAGGAATAAGGTGTCTCAACCTTGGATAATTCCTATTCTTATTATTTGTTTTGTAAAATGTATTTCTTGCAAATAATGTAATTAAGTGTGAGTGTACATGTCTAGTTGGCATGTTGATGTGTCACTCCACTTGATGTGTCGGCATCTTGAGTTGTGTGTAAGGAGATCATGGCTGAAATGGTTATGATGGATTCCTATGACACGTAAGAGCTAAGTCTAGAAGATTCAATGACGGGTGAAGACATGTGGCAATTGATAAAGTTGAGTACTGCACACTCTTCCACGATAGTAAAACCCTATTACAGTTATCTTCGGAAGTTTCCCTAAAAAGGGAAGCGCATGATATAAGCATTTTTTTTAGGGTTGCGAAGATGTGTGATGTGAGTGTATTGTTGGAACATTTTGATGTTGCCGCGTTTTGTCTTCAAGTGTTGGAAATCTCCTGAAAGAACTTGCATTGCAAGTGTGTTGTAACCGTTGTGTTGAAGATAATACATTGTGCAAGTTTTGGAGTGCTGGGGTTTTTTACCGAAAGGTTTTCCCCAGGGTAAATCATTGTGTCATTCTTTATTTTCTGTATGTATGGTATATTACTGCAATATCTTTGTTAAGTAGATTAATGAATCTGAAATTGTAAGGGTTTAAAATGAATTTGCACCATACTTTCCTTAAGAGATTAGTGTAGGAAGTTGTTTCCGCACCTGAGTTTCCTTACAAGTGGTATCAGAGCCTGATCAACTTTTGATCCTAGTTGTTGGGTAGGGTTTTTTGAGTTAATCTCAAGTTGAGTGGGAGTTTTTTTGTGCAGAGCATTCTGAATCTTATTTGCAGATTGAGATGGCAAGTTCCTCATATGGTAGAATGGAGGTGGAGAAATTTAATGGCACTAATTTTGAGTTGTGGAAACTCAAGATGGAAGACATGCTTGAAGACCGCGATCTATGGGAGGCTACTTCACTTGATGTGAAACCTGTAGTGATACCTCAAGTGGATTGGGATATCAAGAATCAGAAGGCTAAGGGTCTCATCAGACTCTGTCTAGCAGATGCCGTTCTTCTGAATGTTCTTGATGAGACTACTGCTAATTCTTTGTGGAAACGGCTCGGGTCTGTGTATCAGGCCAAATCTCTGGTGAATAAGTTGTTCTTGAGAAAGAAGTTGTATTCTTTAAGAATGGAGGAAGGTGGATCTGTAACTGATCATCTCAATGCATTCAATTTATTGATTGCACAGTTGGCATCATCCGGTGCCAAGATTGAGGAGGAGGATCGATGTATGACCCTGCTTTGTTCCTTGCCAGATTCGTGGGACCATCTTGTGATGGCTCTCGGAAGTACTATAGTCACATTCCGTATGGATGATGTGGTGTCTTCGCTGCTATCTAAGGAGATGTGAAGAAAGACTTCGGATTCGTCTAAGGAAGCCCTTGCTGTTCGCGGGAGATCCAATGACAAAGGAAAGCAGAATGACAATAAGTCAAGGAAGGGCAGATCCAAATCCCGTGGGAGTTCTAAGACTCCTAGAAAGTCCAAGGTGAAATGTTGAAACTATGATAAATCTGGGCACTTCCGGAGGGACTGCAAAGAACAGAAGAAGAAGAAGAAAGGCTCAGATTCAGCTTCTGAAAAATCTCAAGAAGATGGAGATGCTTTTATTGCAGCTTTGGCACCCATGCATCTGATGATGTGTGGTTGGTAGACTTAGGTGCTTCTTTTCACATGACCTCTCATCGAAACTGGTTCTCAAAATATGAAGAGTTTGATGGTGGAAAGGTGTACTTGGGTGATGATTCTCACCTAAAGATAGTTGGACGCGGAAGGGTCACTATCAGATTTTCTGATGGATGAGTAAAGGGAATCAATGGAGTTATGCACATTCCGGGTTTGGAACGAAACCTATTATCTGTAATTATGTTGAATGATGTAGGTGTGCAAGTTGTTTTTTCGAAAGATGGATGCAAGATGATGAGAGGTTCTATGGTGCTCACTAAAGGTACTAGGAGAGGTACTTTGTTTCAGCTTGATGCATGCATTGCTCAGTGCAATAGTTCTTCTGTTTTAAAGAAGAGAGCGGCTATCACTTCATCCCCACCATCTCAACGAGCAGTAAAGAAGACTGTGGCAATGGGTTCCGATGGCAGTGCAGTAAGTGTGCCTAAGGGTGCAAACACTTTGGAAGGCAAGCTTCCCGCAGAAAAGACAATGTTGTGGCATATGAGATTTGGCCACATTGGTGAGAAGGGTCTTAGGACCTTTAAAACTAAAAATCTCATTGAGGGGCTAAATGATTGCAATCTCGAATTCGATTTCTGTGAACACTGTGTTTATGGTAAGCAAAATCGTGTTCAGTTCTACTCCAGTTCTCACAAGTCTTCTGGACTTTTGGATCTTATTCATTCTGATGTTTTTGGTCTTGTAAAAGTTCCTTCTATCTCCAGTTCTGTATATTTTGTATCTTTTATAGATGATTATAGTAGAAGGACTTGGATATATTTCCTGAAAAGTAAGACACAAGTTTTCAGTCGATTCAAGGAATTTAAGGCTCTTATGGAGAATCAGACTGGTAAAAGAATCAAGTGTGTGAGAACTGATAATGGTGGTGAGTTTTGTTCCACAGAGTTTGAACAGTTCTATAAAGAACGAGGAATCGAGAGACATAAGACAACTCCTTACACCCCACAACAAAATGGAGTTGCAGAGAGAATGAACAGGACACTGATGGAGAAGGCTAGGAGCATGCTTAGTGGAGCTGGCCTAGAACAAAGGTTTTGGGCCGAAGCTGTTGCCACTGCTTGCTATCTGGTTAACAGATGTCTTACATTAGCTCTTGTTGGTAAGACACCAATGGAGGTGTGGTCTGGTAAGAAGCCTTCAATTAGACATCTTCGTGTTTTTGGTTGTGAAGCTTATGCACATGTTCCAAAGGAGAAAAGATCTAAGTTGGAAAACAAAGTTGTCAAATGTATTTTCATCGGATATAGTGTTGGTGTGAAAGGATACAAGCTTTGGAATCCTATGACTAGTAAGGTGCTACATAGTAGAAATGTTATTTTCAGAGAGCTAACATCTTCTCCTATTGTGCTACAACCAGATGAAAAAGAAAAAGAAAAAGATGTTGTTCAGTTTCCTCCTACCCCTGAGAAGACTGAACAAAGAGGCCATGTTGGGTCTAATGATGAGGAGAGCTCTAGCAGCTCTGATAGTTTGGAAGAAGAGGAAGAACAACCTCAACCTCAGCCCTTGAGGAGATCCACGAGAGAAAGAAAGCAACCAGAAAGGTTTGGTTATTCTATGTTAGATTCCAGTTGTGCTTTTGCTTTGATTACTAACACTAATGAGCCTAGATTTGTGAAAGAGGCTTTGGGCATGGAAGATGCAGGTTCTTGGATTGAGGCTATGGATGATGAGATGGCTTCATTGGAGAAAAACAAAACTTGGGACCTTGTACCTTTGCCTAAAGGGAGAAAATCTATTGGATGTAAATGGGTGTTCAAGAAGAAATTCTGTGCAGATGGCAGTGTTGAAAGGTACAAAGCTAGATTGGTTGCAAAGGGGTATTCACAGGTAGAGGGAATAGATTATGGTGAAATATTCTGTCCTGTTGCAAAGTTGACATCCATTAGATTTCTGTTATCTCTTGCTGCATCATATGATTTAGAGATAGAATAGATGGATGTGAAGACAACTTTCCTTCATGGTGATTTGGAGGAAGAGATTTATATGTCACAGCCTGAGCACTACATTGTTAAAGGTAATGAATCCTTAGTTTGCAGATTAAAGAAATCTCTATATGGTTTGAAGCAATCTCCTAGGATGTGGTACCTTAAGTTTGATGCCTTTGTGTTGTCAATTGGATTTGTAAGATCGAAATTAGATCATTGTGTTTATTTTAGAGTTGAAAATGATCGCCTTCTTATTGTTGCATTATATGTTGATGATATGTTGCTGTTTGGGAAGGGTAAGGGTATGATTTTTGATTTTAAATATCAGTTGTCAGCACAGTTTGAGATGAAAGATCTTGGGGCAGCAAGATACATCTTGGGTATGGAAATCAGTAGAGACAGGTCTAACAGAAAACTCTGGTTGAGTCAGAGTAAGTATGTGAAGTCTGTGTTGGACAGGTTCAGCATGGCAGATTGTAGACCACTATGTGTTCTTGTTTCAATGGGAACAAATTTATGTGTAGATGATTGTCCAAAATCTCCTAGTGAGGTGGAGGACATGAGTAGAGTACCTTATGCTAGTGCAGTTGGCAGTCTTATGTATGCTATGGTCTGTACTAGACCAGACATTGCCCAAGCAGTGGGAGTCCTGAGTCGGTTTATGGCTAACCCTAGACAGGTACATTGGGATGCAGTTAAGCGAGTATTCAGATATTTGAGGGGTACATTAGATTACTCCATATGTTACCATGGTAACTCTTCTGGATCTCCGCATTTAGTTTGTATTCATAGGTTTGTGGATTCAGATTGGGCAGGTGATATTAACAGCAGGAGATCCACCAGTGCTTATGTGTTCACTATATTTGGTGGTGCCATCAGTTTGATGAGTAAGTGACAACCTGTGGTTGCTTTGTCTACTACAGAAGCTGAGTACATGGCTGCTACTCATGCTTGTAAGGAAGCCATTTGGCTTAGGAGATTGTGTTCTGATGTTGGTGTTGATGCAGAACAGATTACTATTTGGTGTGACAGTCAGAGTGCTATTTGCCTTGCGAAGAATCCAACTTTCCATGCCAGAATGAAGCACATTGATGTGCAGTTTCACTTTGTGAGAGATATGGTGGAAGATGGAAAGATAAATTTGGAGAAGGTAGATACTGTGAAGAATGTTGCAGATGCATTAACGAAACCAGTGGGCACTGTGAAGTTCAGATGGTGTTTGGAGTCTATGGGCCTTTTGGCCTATAGCGGTTAATTCCTGTTATGTTCCTATTGCTCTTACAAGGTGTTCGACAAGTGGGAGAATGTTAGGAATAAGGTGTCTCAACCTTGGATAATTCCTATTCTTATTATTTGTTTTGTAAAATGTATTTATTGAAAATAATGTAATTAAGTGTGAGTGTACATGTCTAGTTGGCATGTTGATGTGTCACTCCACTTGATGTGTCGGCATCTTGAATTGTGTGTAAGGAGATCATGGCTGAAATGGTTATGATGGATTCCTATGACACGTAAGAGCTATGTCTGGAAGATTCAATGACGGGTGAAGACATGTGGCAACTGATAAAGTTGAGTACTATACACTCTTCCACGATAGTAAAACCCTATTACAGTTATCTTCGGAAGTTTCCCTAAAAAGGGAAGCGCATGATATAAGCGTTTTTTTTAGGGTTGCGAAGATGTGTGATGTGAGTGTATTGTTGGAACGTTTTGATGTTGCCGCGTTTTGTCTTCAAGTGTTGGAAATCTCCTGAAAGAACTTGCATTACAAGTGTGTTGTAACCGTTGTGTTGAAGATAATACATTGTGCAGGTTTTGGAGTGCTGGGGTTTTTTACCGAAAGGTTTTCCCCAGGGTAAATCATTGTGTCATTCTTTATTTTCTGTATGTATGGTATATTACTGCAATATCTTTGTTAAGTAGATTAACGAATCTGAAATTGTAAGGGTTTAAAATGAATTTGCACCATACTTTCCTTAAGAGATTAGTGTAGGAAGCTATTTCCGCACCTGAGTTTCCTTACATACTAGGGGTCCTAGGTTTGATTGTAAGGCAGATGAATCACAACACTCACACTTACAACACTCATAAAATATGAGGAAAGGAGCTTTCAGTGTCGCAAAATGGAACCAAAATGGTTCACATCGAGTTCACCAAAAATGTAAGAGAGGGGGACCAACCATGTTCAAGGCCCCAGGTCAGGAGAGCCAAGAGCAGAAGGCTGCCCTAACTTATCTCTTTCTAAAGGAATGTTTCAAAGAAGGGACGACAATGATGAGGACTATAAGGTCCTTCAATCACTCTTCAGACTTGAACTATAATTCAGTTTAGGCGAGCTGGATTTTTGGAGTTGGTTATGTGCCTTAGAAAAATCTTTGTCTGAGGACGACAACACAGTTCTGAGATGTCAGTGCAGCACGTTGGCATCTCTTGGGCACACTGGCGTCCGTACGACTAGACTACAGTGGACATAGTAAAAATACCAAAAAGACCTACTAACAACCTAGCTAGCTCAATCTAGATGGTAAAATAGAATGAGAAAGTATACAAAGTGGATGCTAAAATGAAAAAACAAGTAGATTAGGACTAAGGTGACAAAGACAATCTCACAAAGATGCTCATTCGCCAGCTAGCTCCAAATGTTCTTCCACCTACACACAAGAAAGAGGGAAAATTGTTGGGGGCTGTATAGGGATCTGCCTCACCTCCATAGACAGCTAAGATAACAATGATAGAGAAATTTATGATAAAGGAGAAAAGAAAGTAGAGAACACAATAAACACTATAAAATAGTGAAGTGCTACTCAACCAAATCATAAAGGAGAGGAGTGAAAATGTTACCAACTTCACCAAGAGCGCACTAGCCAATGATGGAGAAAGAGAGCTTGAACAATCACCACAACCTCAACTGTGGTGAAGGGAGGTGTTGCAAAACCTCAAGCCCCTACTGCAATGGCTTGTTCCACACTTTATCTACAGAGTTGATGAAGTGTTGTTGTTGCTGCTATGAAGTGCTAAAGTGCTTCTTGAAGTGATGAAAGTAAAGTGAATGCTTCAAGATTTCCCAAGAACTGTAGAACTGCTAAGAAGATGGATTGAATGAGTAAGATAGGCATTTCAAGACCAAAATGGGAGGGAAAGAGCCATTTTTGGGTTGGCTAGTCGAAGAGGGATGTTACAATTCGTTCCCAATAGGAATTGTAAGGCCTCTACCAACTTCATATGTGGGAATCCATTAGAGATGTAAGCGTGCCGCACATACGTCTGCGTGCAACATGGGCATCCTCGATAGTTATTCTTCTACTGACGCAAAAGACAGATGCCAAGTGGAACGAAGGCAACTTGCTGATGTGGAATTTTTTCTTTGGATTTGGTTTTCTAAGGTGAGGAAGTGTAAAAGGGGAATTTGTGTAATGGGTGCAAATTAGCTCCTATATAGTTCCAAGTGAACTAGTGAGGCATTTGAAGACTAGACTTTCCTCGAATGGGATGATGCACTCCAAGGGAGTTTTGTGTCAAGGTCTAGGCATCAAATTCAGAATGGGATAGGTGAGCATAATTGTCCCAACTACGATTTGAAGGATGTTCAACCATATTAAAATCATCTCCCAACACCCATTCAACATTGGGAAGGTGAATATGAAGCCACTCCCAAAATGCAGTTCTATCAAAAGGAGAGTTGGGTGCATAAATAGAATAAAATCCCACCAACAAACCATTGAAAAGGATAGTAGCCCAAACATAGTGATGACTAGGATCTAAGCTAGAAGCCACTAAATGCTTAGCTAACCGTGGGGCTAGGTCCAACACCACACCCCCACCACCATCACTATGGTTGGTATGGAGGAAGTGAGCATTGGACCAAATGGAAGCAAGGGTACCATCCAATCGAACAACATCAACTTTCACTTCTTGAAGCATGAGCACATCAATCTGATTATTTTGGACAAAATGTTTGACATGAAATTTACGAGTCGAGATTGTCAAACTTTACACGTTCCAAGATAAAATGTTGCACTTCATTAAGTAGATGCAGGGGGAATTTCTTCATCTTCTTGCGACACACTAAATCGGTTCCTTGGAGAATATGATTGCATATCCATAGAGTGGTTTGATTGAGGTTGATCTAAGGATTCTAGCTATGACATTATTCTTACAAGGCTACTGGCTGAGAGTTAAGGCTAGGGTTAGAAGGAGGGGTTTTACTAAGAAGGGGAGCATCCTTTTATCTTTTAGGAGCTCTAGGTGGAGAACCAATCGCTGCATCTTTGAAAGACTTGGTTTTAGAGGAAAGGAATGATTGGTGAGGAGAGGAGGAAGTGGAGGGTGAGGGGATGGGTTTGGCAGTGGATGGGGAGTTGTCTAGAATTAGAGAAGGGGTGTGAGTTGAAGGAGTAGATTTTTGTGGATCTTCACCAAGAGTTGAAGGGGCAAAGTGTTAAAAATCTGCATGAGACTATGCTGGTCTAGGTTTGCGGATAGGGTAGTCACAGATGAGGTGTCCTTCCTTTCAACAATAAAAATGTGCATTGGGGTTGTTGAGATAGTTAATACATTGATCAAACTCAAACCCAGGTCTAACCAATTTAATAGAGCTAGGAAGTGGTTGTGTTAAATCCATCTCAATACAAGCTATGGGGTAAGAGCGTAGGCTAACCCATTTATTAGTGTGATGCTTGCACCATAAAAACCTACTCAGTTGAGCTGCAATGTCTTGCAAGAATGGTCAGAAGGCAAGATTAAGGAAGAGAAATTCCACCCACATAAGGTATCTAGATTTGGTTATTCCTTCATGATGGAAGCCAATATCCCAAGCTTAAACATAACAGTTTTGACCATTAATAATCCATGATCCATATTGTAATACAGTGTGAGCATGGTCTGGATCACAGAATGTGCAAGCAATATATCCTCTGCCCAAACCCCTAAACGATTCTTTAGTCCAACCTTTTAGCTTCCAATTATTACGGACCCACTTAAAGATATTATTTTCGAATGGGATACCTTTGAGGAAATACAAAATAACCATTTTGCTTTCAATAATATCAGCAATATCATCTGGTAAGTTGAAGGAGATAACTTTACTTTCCATTGAATAAATGAGTGAATGAGATTTTAATATCGTCCAAAAGACTAAACAGTCACAGTTTTCAGTGCTTTATGTTGGGAATGAGGGCCTTTTATTCATTGAATCAGTCAGTTGCTGAGTTGGACCACCAGGCAATTGATCAGTTGGTAAAGCGTTCTGGGAATCCACCTTTCACAGAGGGGTCCATTAGCGCTGAAAATTTGTCCGATTCGGAAAAGCCACGATCTCTGGCTTCCCTTTTCATATTCTTCGGTTTAAGTTTTACCGCAGAGCTGGCTTCAAACACCACTGATGTCGACTCCTCACCCGGAGGCGGGCGCTCCATCTCAGGCAAGTCCGCCACACTGACGAGCAGAAGGGAAACAGCAGGATCTGAATCGTTCGTGTTTTGAAAACCCTAGTTTCTCATGTTTCAGGCTTCGCGCGTTCACCGTTCTCTCACCAAAAAATTGAGACCCACATTTCGAAAATATTAGGCTTATCACTCTTCGTCACACATCTTAATGGTCATGCATAAACTTGGAGGAAACCAGCACATAATACGGCCATTCCCAATTGGTTCTAACCATTCAGTATCCTTGGCTTATCTCTTCACAAACAGTCAGCTTGGATGTATTTTCGAGGGCCGAGAAGTCATCACATCTACGGTGTCTGTTCATTTCCACATGAATGGAGTAAGTCTGTACTGTTGATGGTGTACAATCCAGATAAACCAGGCGACATCTTCCAAAAAGTAGGAATATTTTCGTCACATTAAAGCAAAAACAGTGCATGTTTGGCTTTAATAATTGGATTCGTTTCTTCAAAGTAGATACCGACTTTCTTTTATGATTGTGGTCGAAAATGTTCAAAATCACCAACTACTCTTAGTTTATAGACTCTTAGAACCGATTGCCACTTAAGTCTAAAATTTTTCCACAGCATGTGTATATTTGTCTTTGTTGTTGCACGTCTTATCAAATTTGACTTTTAATCAAATTTTTATATTTGTTTTATGTTATTTTGGATGTATTAACAGTGTATAGTTAAGTTGTTTTATTATGTTAAATAATTTTAATTTTAAATTTTGTTTTTTTATTATGAAATAATTTTTTAATTTAAAATTTATTTGATTTAGTTTTTATAATTTATAAGTGATCGGATTAGTGATTTTAGTTCTTGCATTAGATCATAGGTGTGATCACATTTTTCATTTCTAAAATTGAAAATTCTATTCATCAAGATTAATAATCTTAGATCTATTTATTGCTCATCAACATGATTGTCAAAATTTGGCTCCTCTTGGGTCCCTAGGGGTAAGAAGGTAGACATGGAGTCAATGTATCATTGAATGACATAACTTACATAATGTATTAGTAAGTAAATGAGAATGGTGGCTTATGCCATTAGGTGTATACATGATAAAAGAAAGAAAAGACTTTGCCCTACCCATTGGTTGAGTAGGACCAATTATAGAAAATTGAGTCCCATTATAGAGTAGGCCTTTCCCTCTATATAGTAAAGAGATCATCATAGTATGTTTGTATGTAATGGAATAACATCATCAAAAGAGATGATAAAGTATTGAAAGAACACAAAAGTTTTTTAGTTACAAAAAAATGTGTGTTTGGGGTTAGTCCTTATTTGCTAGCATCACTCATCGTTAACTCAAAAAAAAGAAAGATATTCATTATCAAACCACACTCTAAGAACATCTTTAGACACAACCATTCATTTGTTTCCATTGAGATTTGACAAGATTTTATGGTTAGCTCAAAGGCATCCATTTCTACCCTCTTTTTCCTTTGTACAATGATTAAATCAATCAAAGAGGTTTGATTAAGGCATACAAATGTTTGAAAATTCAAATTTTACACAATATATTCTCAATTGTGTTCCTTAGCACCACACTATTTTTCTACTCAAATATATATCAAGCATACACTTTATATAGGCATCAAAGTTCCATCTTTACCTAGGAAAAATCTTGATGATTAGAGAAAATCACATTGCTTGGACCTATTCATAAAGTACACTAGTATGTCCTACTTTCTAACATTATTAACCAACAATTTTTTTTTTTTTTAACATTCAACACATTTATCTATTATACCAAACACACAATCAAGAATTAAAGGTTAATGTAAATTGGTGATTGTGTCATTTAAAAAAAATTAAGTTATAATTTTTAATTATTTTTAATCAATTTTGTTTAGTTTTCAATATTTTATTATTTTATTTATACCAATTGACATTTAACTATAACACATCTTTTATTACAAATAAATATCTCTAGGATATATTTAAATCACACCTCAAATTCTAATATGTAGTGCATAGATATATTTTGAATTTTTTTTGTTGAATTTTTTAATTATTATTAATTTTTAAGTGACACTAACAAAAAAATTAGACATACATTTTACCATGACATATTTCTATTTTTTTATTTGTTGAAATTGATTTTTTTTAATCAAGAACGTTATAGTGTTATTTTGAAAATGATCTGATTTAGTATTTTTCTTACTCTCTTGAATAGAGAACTTTATTCTTTTTAGTGGACTTATATTTAAAATTTTGAAAAGATATTTTTGAGGACAAAGTGCATATAAAATCTTGCCTTTGAGTGATTGCATTTGACTCCACGCACATATCATGAATTTCACTATTTTGACCTCTAAAATTACAACATTTGGATAGTGGAGGAAAAATGTACCACGAGGGCATTGTTGGTGACCATAATTGCAATTCCAATGGGTGAAATTCAAGACCTAGACTCAAGAATAATATTGATCTAGAATCATGAGAAAAAACCTATAATTGAAATATAGAGTATTAAAGACCATCAAACAAGAGCAAGATAAATCTTATGCTCTTCTAGTTCTATATAGACCATGAAAGGTGTTCCTGAAAATTTTATAATATATATATGCAAATATAAATTAGCTACATGACATAACTACACCCTAAACATAAAGACAATACAAAATTGACTATCACTCAATGTCTATATATGATATAAGGGAATCATATGTAGAAAAAAAAACTAACAATGCCACACTTTTTAATTTGAATTTTTTGCTACCTCTTTGTATAACAAACCCAATTTTAACCACTGCCACCTGTATAAATGCCCTCCCTAGGATAATATAAGAATTTAGGAGATATAAACCTTGTCTGGGTCACTCAATCAATTCATCTTTCAAATTGAAGATTTGAACAGTAGTGTAGGTTGGCTTTTTGATCTTAAGTACATTTGGAAATTAATGCAACCAATTTTCTTGATGCTTATGGAAGATTTTGGGTGGGATTTCATAGAATTTTAGGGGGAAGAAAAGAAGAAATAAATTTGGCATGGAAGTGGAAAAATGTTATAGGGGAAAACAAATAAAATAGAGAACAGTGGAGTCTAATTGGTGAATAAGTAGACATTAGTTGGAGGTATATTTGGTGTAGAGCAAGTCGGCTTGTAGAATTTTTGGACAATCACTACCATGTTGGCCTCTGCAAAGAAAAAAATTGAACTAGGGACTAGTTATAGACATGTTTGAATTTAAGCCATCGATCTTCAAACATCATGAGAAAAATGAATAGTGTGAATTCAAATCAAGATGCCTCTAACAAAAGAATATATTCCTCATCCAATATGAGTGCAAATACCACGTTGAAAATTATTTTGACATATGTCATTATGGACACACGTCAACCTTTCAAAATTTTGCAAAGCTACCTTTGAAAAGTCATGGACATTTGTCAACATTCCATGCCCCCTTATCACCTTCTCTCTTCCTCCTCTCTCCTCTTGCAACATTGTGGAAAATTGCCACATGTTGCCATTTTACACATGCATAGAACACCCATGACATAATATAGTTCAAGCGTGAACACGTGAAAACCTTAGGACCCCTCCAGATCAAACCACTAATACACGTGTTGACATTTCACACCTCACAAAAACAAATCTTTGAAAGTAAAATTCCCCACAAAGCTGAAAGATTCCACAAATTCAACTTTCCTGGGGCCCACCTTATACACATGTTACCCATTTGTGCTTCTATAGGACCAAAAATGGGGCTCAACATTACTTGCGAGGGTGAATTTTTTATGATTCTAATAATAATATCACTATCATTTTTCTTACAATTGAATTGAATGTAAGTTTGATATTCTACTATAATAAGAGGGATAAAAATTATTACAAATTATTATTTATTTGCAAGGGTTTATAACTCATTTTTACATATTTATTTGTTAGTATACACTTGATTTAAAATAAGATATACATTTTGGTATTTGCATGGAGAAAAAATAGATTGAAATATTAAACATCCATAATTAGGGATATTATAGTAGTATCCAAGGCTTGACCCTACCAACTATGGATCAAGGGTTTACAAGATTTGGGGTAAACGAGATCAAAGATGAAAGGAGGCACAATTTGACAAAGGAAGAAAAGTATCAAACATGAGCCAAGAACTCAAAGACATGATGACAATATTTGTGCAATTTGTGCAAGGTCAAAAAGCTCCTAGAAATCCAGAATCACATATGAAAAGGAGAACAAATAGTTGGTTCTTTCATCTAGTCAAATCCAACCAAAGTTCTTACAAAGAGAAGATCAATTGAAATAATATAAAACTAAGTTAATAAATGACATTTCAGCCTTGTGTGCTCAATACAAAATCCTAGAGCAATAAACCAAGATGATCTATCATTTTCTACATTTTGCACCATTAAATTCAAAAAAGATCCTAAAACTGAGAAGAAACCAATTTAGAATCAAGCTAACAAGGAATTAAAATAATATTTGGGCAAGGTTCCTATACCTATGTTTGATGGGACACAAAATTGTTGTGCTTGAATCTAGAAAATTCATAGCTACATGTCCATAAATTCAGTGTATGAAGAAGCCATCAAGTTTTTGTCCCTTCATCTAGAAATGATAGCCCATGAATGCAGTTAGTCTTTACTGTTGATGGTGTACAGTCCAGATAAACCAGGGGATATCTTCCAAAAAGTAGAAATACTTTTGTAGCTCTTATCACAATAAAGCAAAAATAGTGCATGTTTCGTTGTTTGATCTTAGGTACATTGGGAAATTCATGCAACCATTTTTCTTGGTGGTTATGAAAAAATTTGGGTGGGATTTCGTAGGGTTTTGAGGGGAAGAAAAGAAAGAAGAAATAAATCTGGAATGGTAAAACAAAGAAAATAGATCAAAGGCATCAGAATAGTGGAGGCTAATTGGTAAACTACTAGACAGTAGTTGGAGGCAAAATAAATTACTAGATAAAAATAAAAGAGAACAAGGAGGACCATGTGATAAGGCGAGGATTATAAGTAGGCCACCAACTAAGGCGTTTGAGAAGTTTTTTGTCTTTGCAGGTTTGAACAAGGAGGAAAAGATGCACACACAGGAGGAAGAATACCATGGTCCTCACCTTCCTCCCAAAATCTTGGCTGGTAAATTCCAGGTTTGCTCTAAAATTTTGGCTGCCACTCATGTCTACTACTCTTCCTGTTGGGCTCCTTCAAAATTCGCCTATAGTAGGCTTGAAAAATTGCTTCGGAATTTTTTATGGGCCTCCTTTGAAACCCACAAAGGTTTTCATCGGGTCACTTGGCAGTATTTTTGTCTCCCTAAGGACTCTAGAGGACTTGGGCTGCTCTCCACTCAACGGCAAGGGACTACTCTTTGTGTCAAATGGATTATCCGGGCTCTTACTAGAGATGAAGCCTGGAAAATTCTCTTCAGGCATTGTATTCAGTTTGGTTTTCCTATTCACAGACCTGCCTGGAAAGGAATTGGTCTCGAAACCCTCCTGGTTATGAGGGAGCCAGTCTGTTTGTTGGCTCCTTTGTGGCCAAGAGCATCTGGCACTCCTGGGAAACTGTTAAACCATGGCTCCGATGGGCCGGGGCTAGATTTTGTGATGGGATTTCCATCAACTAGCAAAACTTATGGTGGTCTCCCCTTCTGGTTTAGAATGGTCAACCCTTGGCCAAGTCACCTTGGCTCAAGGCCCTTAGATTTCACAAAAAGGGCATTCAAACCCCGCATCAACTCTTTCACCGGCCCACTATGCATCTTTTGCAATGGGATGCTTTTAAAGCCCAGTACAGTCTTCAAAACCAAGACCGTTCTACCTTCGATAGGCTGATGAGCGCCATTCCAGGAGACATGCTTCACAAAGTTGGAATGTGTGGGCACAAACCTTGGTGGAAAGATTGGAAATGGTTTTCAGACACCCCTCTTAGGGGCTACAAGCCACGACTTGGTTACAGGTGGCTTTCACCCCATTTTCCTATGATCAATACTTTGAACCAGAGGGGGCTTCTTATTTCCTCTGCCCATACTTGGCGTAAGAGGTTTGATGCCACTTGGTCTGCAAGTGTTAATCCGAAGTTGGCCCACTTTTCTTGCTGTATTATTTTCTAAGGCTTGCTTGTGGGTTCTCGACTTGTTCATTTGGGGGTTCCTGACCCTTGCTGCCTTTTTTGTGGGCAATCTCAAAGCTTTAAGAATATTTTTTGGTTTTGTCCCAGAGCTCAACAGCTCTGGACTTGGATTCATGATTTCTTTCGGCCTTTTCGGCCGAAACCCTTCTCTTGGCATATGGTTCTACTGGGGAACCCACCTGGAATTTCGGCTAAGTTCACCCAGTTTTGGCACACTTTCAGGGTGGAAATATTCTTCAATATATGGAAAGACATAAATGCTTGCATATTTTCTCATTCTCATTTGGATGTTAATGTCTCTATTTATGCTAAAGCAGTTATTTGTTCTAATGTTCTCCTATAGATTCAGGTGCAAGCCAACAAGGTTGCACTCGAGGTGGCTCACCTACAGGTCCTCCTAGACCACTGGGGCAATGCCCCTTGTACTGTGGCTTGGTTTCTAGATTCTCCCTCCTCCTCCTATGGCCGGTCGCCCTCTCGAGGTCAGAAGCAGAATGATTCAGCGTGTTCCTGCTCCTAGCCTCCTGCTTGACGGGATTCCCGGCCTCCCAGGCGGGTTCATTCTCCTCCACTGCAACCTGGTTAGGGTTGGCCCTCTGGTGGTACTATGGGGAGTGGTGGTGGCAGTTCTGGGTGGCCCTCTTTTGCTCTGCCTGCTTCTAGCTCTGGTTGGCTTGCCAGTGGTAAAAATTTTCCGCGGCTAGCTCTTGCAATCTCGCCTTGGCGCGAGAAAAAAGATAAAGATAAAGATAAAGATGATGATGGTTGGGGTGCTCCTCTTGACATCACTCCAAACCCCACTAATGTATGGGGGAAAAATCTAGATGACAGGCATCCCCCAGGCTCCACTGGCACTGCTTTGGCCACGTGATTACCTTTTTTACTTCCATCTTTTAAACTTCTGGGCTAGGCCCACGTGATCGGTCTTTTTGGATTTTCTGGGCTCTACCCATGTGACTTTCAGGGTGTGCCTTCTAACCACCCACCCCATTTTTTGTGAATTTATATTTTTATCTTTATATTAATATAGATATCTGCCTATTCATCAAAAAAAAAAAAAGGAGTAAGGGAAAGAGATTTATGTAGAGGAGAAGTAAAGATTTTGGGAAGAATGTGAGGACTATGGTTCGTAAGAGGAAAGAGATAAATTAGGGTCAGGCATAAATCTCCATTTATCTCTGTATTGTATCATAAAAATCTAGTTGTAATTTTTGTGATACAATCAATATAATGAAGATGAAATATTTGTGTATATTGTGTTTATGAGTTAGCTGTATTATGTATTGGAAACTGTGTATTTACTTTTGAATGTTTTTAATGTCGAAAGGCGTTTCCATTGCAGTGATATTTTGCTATGTACATTTTTATCCGGTTGATTTAAATTGACATTCTGCTTCCAGTCTAGAAAATACGGCCTCCAACTAATAATGTGTTAGGGATGTATGCAAAATGTGGAAGCATAGACAAGGCATGCAAACTATTTGGCAGGATGCCTGAAAGAAATGTGGTCTCATTGAATGCCATGATTGCTAGAAATGCAAAGAATGTGTCCAGACTTTGCAATATTTTCCAAAAAACTCATAGCTTGTGTGGAATATCTAGTGATTCATTATAACTATTTAGATGATTACTATCACTTCCATGGGTTCTTTTTGTGTGGCTAAAGACATTAAAGAGAAGTGTGAAGAGGTAAAATTAACAGATAATTACGATTGAAATATCTACATCGTGAGTCAATTATTTCTGGTCTCTAATGTTTTGAACAATCCAATGTGAATTGATAATCTAATAACAGTAATGGGTGTTGGAGTTTCACTCCACTCTCGCATCTGTTTTCTGCTCATACCGCGCCCTCGCGCCTTCAAACTCACCTGTTCGCGGTTTGGCGGACTCTATCGGGCTACCGCATGCCTTCTCTCTCCTATCCACGGTCTCGCATCTGACTCTCCCATAGTCTACCCCATTACCGCGATCAAGCTCTTTATAGTCGGCGGTTTGACGGTGGCGTTCATCTTTGTCTACCTCGCTACTGCACGCTAACCGTGCATGATGCCTACGACAATGCGGTTAACAGTTGGTTGACCGTCACCACCCTACCGCGGTCATCACTCTAACCATCAGCGGTATCCTGGTGTTCACCGTTGCTCTGTGCCTGGCTGTCTGCTAACCGTTGATGTTGGCTCACCGCTGTCCCGCAATTCCCTCGCTAATCATCTGCGGTACTGCAGTGGACCGTCTATTGACTGCCAGTGTGCCTACCACCATACCGTGACCATGTTTCTCCCTCACCGCGGTAATGCAGGTTACCTTTTTGTGCTGGTCACTGCGGCCTCTCCAATTCCTTTGGTGGTAACGTGGTTTTTGACTTTGTTTGACTTCCTTTGGCTGCGTTGTTTTGTGTGGTGTGCGCTGGTGGACAGTTAAGATGGAAGGACTGATATTCAAGTCTGAAGGACGAATGTTTAAATCGATTGGACTATTGTTTAATATGATTTAGACCTTTTTTTGCTGGAATTCGTATTTGCCATTATTTGTATTAATTTTGGCTGTGGCCGTAAACTTTCATATATGGGCATGTTTGTAATTTTTGTGAGACAAAAAAAAGATTAATAGAAAATTTCTTTGAAGTTGCAAATAATCTTTTATGGCTGCTTTGTGTTGAACGAGTAAAATTTGAAATTATTTTTCCTGTATTTATCTCTGCCTAATCCTTCACGTGGTATCGGAGCTTAAGGTAATTTGCAGAGAGTCTATAAACCATGGAAGCAAGCACAAGCTTGAGTAATTTCCAAATTCCACAGTTGAATGGAAAGAATTATGACTACTGGTCTATAACAATGAGAGCATTGTTTTGTTCACAAGATTTATGGGAGTTTGTAGAGAATGGGTTTCCAGAACTAGAAAATGCAGCATCATATAATGCCTTGACACAAGCTGAGAAAGATTTACTGAAAGATAACAAGAAGAAGTATTCAAAGGAACACTTATTCATTTTACAAGGTGCACATGAAAGCATTTTTCCCAGAATTCCAGCCACTACCAAGTCCAAGCAAGCATGGGATATTTTACAAATTGCATATCAAGAAACGGACAAAGTTAAAACTGCAAAGTTGCAAATACTGAGAAGAGAGTTTTAGACTTTGTTTATGAAAGATAATGAGTCTGTAGATTCATATTTTACTCAGATAATGGGACTGGTAAATCAGATGAGAATACATGGTCAGACACTATAAGATGTCAAAGTTTTAGAAAAGATTTTAAGAAGCTTACCCACAAGATTTGAGTCAATTTCAGTCACTATAGAGGAGACAAAGGATCTCACACAATATTTAGTTGATGAGCTTTATGCTTCACTTATCTCTCATGAGCACAAACTCAGCAGAATAGAAAGTATGTCATTGGAGCATGCATTCAAGTCACAAGCTTCAATTAACCAAGGAAGATGCAGAGGTAGAACGAATTTCAGAGCAAGAGGAAGAGGCTTTAACAGAGATGGAAGAAATAACCAGTCAATTTCAAGTGGAAGAGGCAGCAACCAAAACCCATCTCGAAATTTTCCTCAAGGTCAAAGGTATGACAAATCTCAGGTCCAATGCCATTATTGTAAAAAGTTTGGACATTACATGAATGAGTGTAGGAAGAAGCAGTATGATATGGGTAGACAAAATGCAAATTTTAGTAGAGAGAGTCAAGACCATAGACTACATAAAAGCACAATGTTTTTAGCCTGTAATGTAGCACAAGCTAGTGAGAAAGAAGTTTGGTTTTTAGACTCAGGCTATAGTAATCACATGATAGGGAATTTAGAGTTGTTTACAAGTATAGATGAGAATATTAAGTCAGATGTCATCCTGGGTAATGTCAACAACGTGTCAGTTAAAGGAGAGGGAAATGCTAATATTCTGACCAAGAAGGGGAAGCAAAAATATATCTCAGATGTTTACTTTGTGCCAGGTGTGAAACACAATTTGATGAGTGTAGGAAAATTAGTTCAAAAGGGTTATAGAGTGACTTTTAAAAATGGGTTGTGCACAATTTTAGACAAATACCCAAGTAGCCAGTTGATAGCTAAAATCAATATGACAAACAATAGGTTGTTTCCTTTGAGAATTCAGCCAACCTTAAGCATAAAATTTGCACAAGCACAAGAGGTGTCAATTGAGACACAAATTGTCTTTCAAGCAGAAGTAAAGGATGAAAACTAGTTGTGACACTTAAGATTCGGTCATTTAAATTTTTGAGGTCTGAATTTGCTTCATAGGAAGATCATGGTAAAGGGAATTCCATTAATTGAAAAACCCAAGAGAGTTTGTGAAGGTTGCATACTAGGAAAGCAACATAGAGAGTCTTTCCCATCAGGGAAATCAACAAGAGCAAAAGCACCATTAGAAATTGTTCATTCAGACTTGTGTGGCCCAATGCAGACACCTTCAATAGGTGGTAGTTATTATTTTCTGATTTTCATAGATGATTATTTAAGGAAGACATGGTCTATTTTCTAAAACAAAAAAGTGAAGTGTTTGATTTCTTTTGTCAGTTTAAGTCTCTTGCTAAAAAATAGAGTGGTCACTTCATTAAAGTGCTGAGAACAGATAGAGGAGGTGAATACATATCAAGAGAATTTTTAAATTTTTTCAAAGAGCATAGAATACACAAATAGTTCACAACAAGATACACGCCTCAACAAAATGGGGTAGCTGAGAGGAAAAACAGAACCATAATGGAGATGGCTAGAAGTATGCTGAAAGCCAAACATTTAACAAATGAGTTTTGGGCTCAAGCTGTATCTTGTGCAGCATATATCATAAATAGATTCCCAACAAAAAGTGTGATGAATATAATCCCTAAGGAAGCATGAACTGGTAAAAAGCATAGTGTATCACATATGAGAGTTTTTGGATGTGTTTCATATGCACATGTACCAAATGAGCTAAGAAGAAAACTTGATAACAAAGGAAAGAAATGCATTTTTGTTGGATATAGTGAAGAATCCAAAGCATATAAATTCTTTAATCCAAAAAATAAGAAGGTTATAATCAACAAGGATGTTCAATTTGTTGAAGATGAAGCATGGGATGGAAGAAAAGAGAGAACAACAAATGTTACAGTCAATATCCCTCAAGAAGAGAATGGAATTTTAGTTCCAGCTAATGTACCTGCTGTCCCTATTCAACCTCAAGCAAGTGGTCAACAATTGACACCATCAAACAATGTAAGAGTAGCAACAAGAGGACTGCAGACGCCAACCACAACAAGAATATCTAGCGCTGGACCTTCAAGTCCATATTCTGTAGATTGAAGTGATTTTTCAAATCCAACTTTAGCAAGCATGAGAAGACAGAAAATAAGAAGCATGAGTGATATTTATAACCAAAATAAAGGTGAGAATAATCCTTAGCAATTTACACTCTTTGCTTTCTATTCACAAGCTGAAGATCCAATTCATTATGAAGATGCAATCAAAGAAGAAAAGTGGATAACAACAATGGATGATGAGATAGATTCAATTGAAAACAATCAGACATGGGAGTTGCAGAGTCTTCCAAAAGACAAAGATGTCATTGGTGTTAAATGGATTTATAAGACAAAATTCAATGCAAATGGAGAAGTGCAGAAGCATAAAGAAAGATTGGTTGTAAAAGGTTATGCACAACAAATTAGAATATATTATAATAAAACTTTTGCACCTATAGCATGCCTTGACACAGTTAGAATGTTATTGGCCTTAGCAGCACAAAACAGTTGGTTAGTTCATCAAATGGATGTTAAATCAACATTCCTTAATGACTATCTTGAAGAGGAATTTTACATTGAACAACCACCTGGATATGAGATATCGAGACATGAAGATAAAATTTACAAGCTGAAGAAGGCACTGTATGGTCTAAAACAAGCCCCAAGAGCTTGGTATAGCAAAATAGACAGCTATTTCACAAGTAATGGATTCACCAGATGCAACAGTGAACCAACACTATATACTAAAGTGAATGAAGATGGTGAAATTTTAATCATTTGTCTATATGTTGATGATTTAATCTTAACTGAAAATTTGTCAATTGAAATGTTCAAAGCAGCAATGATGAAAGATTTTGAGATGAGAGACTTAGGTCTGACGAAGTATTTTCTGGGCATTGAGGTACCACATAATGATAATGGAATTTTTATATCACAGACAAAATATACTAATGATGTTTTGAAGAGATTTAATATGGTGAATTGTAAGTCAACACCCACTCCAATGATAATAGGTTTGAAACTCAGTAAAGAAGACAAAGGATCAGATGTGAATTCAACTTTGTATAAGCAACTAGTAGGGAGTCTGATGTATCTGACAACCACAAGGCCTGACATCATGTATGCAGTCAGCTTAATCTCCAGATTCATGGAAGCACCAAAAGAGTCACATTGGATGGCTGGAAAGGGGATTTTAAGATACATCAATGGAACTAAAAATTATGGTATCCATTATACAAGATCAAATGAATTCAAATTAACAGGTTTTTTGATAGTGATTGTGCTGGAAGTGTTGATGATAGGAAAAACACCTCTGGCTATGTTTTTAACTTTGGCAGTGGAGTAGTTGCTTGGGCTTCTAAGAAACAACCTATTATCACATTGTCATCAGCTGAAGCTGAGTATGTCGCTGTAGCAAGTGCTTCATGTCAGACTGTCTAGATGAGAAGAGTGCTGAAGGAAATTCAGATTGAACAGTTTGAGCCTACAAAAATATTTTGTGACAACAACTTTGCAATTTCCCTCTCAAAGAATCTTGTGTTTCACAAGTGGAGTAAGCACATTGATACGAGGTTTCATTTCATCTGAGAGCTGATAAAAAATGGAGAAATCATTCTGGAGTTTTGTAGGTCGGACGAGCAGCAGGTAGACATTCTTACCAAGTCACTAGGCCGAGATGAATTCATATGCCAAAGAGCCAGACTGGGCGTTACAAACTGTGAGAGTTTCGGTCAAGGGGAAGTGTTGGAGTTTCAATCCACTCCCGCATCTGTATCCTGCTCATACCGCACCCCCGTGCCTTCAAACTCACCTGTTCGCAGTTTGGCAGAGTCTATCGGGCTACCGCAGGCCTTCTCTCTCCTACCCACGGTCTCGTGGCTGAATCTCCTATAGTCTATCGCATTACCGCGGTCAAGCTCTTTATAGTCGACGGTTTCACCATGGCGGTCATCTCTGTCTACCTCGCTACCGCACGCTAACCACATGATGCTTGTGGCAATGCGGTTAACCACCGATTTACCATCACCGCCCTACTGTGGTCATCACTCTAACCGTTGACGGTATCGTGGTGTTCACCATTGCTTTGTGCCTGGCCATCTGCTAACCGTTGATGCTGGCTCACCACTGTCCTGCGGTTCCCTCGCTAACCGTCTACGGTACTACAGTGGACCGTATATTGACTGCCAGTGCACCTACCACCATACCGTGACTGTCTTTCTCCCTCACCACGGTAATGCGGGTTAGCTGTATGTCCTGGTCACCACGACCTCTCCAATTCCTTCAGCAGTAATGCGGTTTTTGACTTTGTTTGACTTCCTTTGGCAGCGTTGTTTTGTGTGGTGTGCATTGGCGGATAGTTAGGATGGAAGGACTGATATTCAAGTCTGAAGGACGAATGTTTAACTCTATTGGACTATTGTTTAATATGATTTAGATGTGTTTTTTCTAGCATTCGTATTTTCCATTATTTGTATTAATTTTGACTGTGGCCGTAAACTTTCATATATGGGCATGTTTTTATTTTTTGTTAGATGGAAAAAAGATTAATAGAAAATTGCTTTGAAGTGGCAAATAATATTTTATGTTTGTTTTGTGTTGAATAAGTAAAATTTGAAATTATTTTTCCTGTATTTATCTTTGCCTAATCCTTCAATGGGCTGCCTTAATGTGTTGAGAAGATTTTGAAACTGAATCATGCTTTTAGGGGTAGGCTATTATGATTTAGGTTAGAATAACCAACTCATAGCGTAGCCCAAGAATTATTACATCAAAACCATAGAAGATACAAATAATATACAATGTGCAAATAGGCATCAAATTTTCTATCGAAATAGGTTGCATATAGCTACTCTTTACAGTATACTCATCAAATACTGGAAAAATTTGTGATTTTTTATATATATTATTATAGTCACATAGTTGTTATATACCCTCATTCTTAGATAAAGAGTATATCGACTTGTCCTCTTGGTTGAAAGTGTCATTGATGGAAATGTTTGCATTTCAAGAAATTCCAATACCCAAAGGGGAAGGGAAGCTTTAATAGATTCACACACGTACTATTCATGAAGGCAAGTGTGCTTCATCACAGGTAAGGAGATAATTTATAATTGATTTGTTTCTTTGAAGAAATATTGGATATGTTCAAAATCACACACTCAAGCTTTCAAAACATTGGGGGATAAAATGTTTTGGTACAGATCTCCCAACAAGGTATCAATAAGAAACAACCTTAATTAACATGAATCTAAAATTGAAATTTCACTATACTATAATGAAGAATAAAATCAAAAGATTCATTCAATAAGAAGTTGAGGCTAGCTTCAAAAAATACACCATAGTAGACAACACATAAATGAAGCCCACAATAGCTATGGAACTAAAAAAACTGCAACAACCACAATACAAAAATCACTAGCCATAACTTTGCAATATTTATAAGGCAAGTACGAGCCCCTAGCCAACTGCTTTCTACTCTTGAAACCACATAATTTTTTTGTCAGCAATGCGGTTGATTTCATTGTCAACCACACAAAATTATATTGTTGGACCCATTAAAAACACTGGCTAACAAAGCCATATATACCTGAGACTTTCATTTGACTATCTCCCCTGCCAACACTGAAACCCCAAATAAAATTAAGACGAAAAAAACACCAAACATAACAAAATTTAAGAATAACAGGAAAAAGAGCCAAAAACAGAATGAAATAACAATTCCCATGTTGAAAAAAATATTAAGAGAGTGGGGACAAGGAAGTGAATCACAACAAATGTATCTTTGGTATGTATGTTATAAATTCACAAAATTATCCCTTACACAAAGGTTAAGGGTAACAAAGTTTGGATTTTTGCTGCTGGTTTTTAGAACAATCAATTCTTCGTAAATAATTTAATGATTAATATAACTTAATATTTGTTTAAGAATATATCTTTCGGTGTTTAGTTATATAAATTTTGTATAAAGATAGGTATAATAGTTTTTACTTGTATGATAATGCAAAATGTGAGAGATTGAACATGCAGTCTATAGAAAGTTGCTTGTTGCAACATCTAGATATTTGGACTACAAGTTAAACCATTTGTTTTTCTTTAAGACGTGACAATTAATATGTTCATTGTGAGTCTAAAACAAGGAATCATAGGGGTATATCACCATCACTCTACATTTGGATCACCTATCTATTAGATGATAAATATTTCATTGAAGTAGATTATCAAATAGGTTAGGATGAAACTATACTCAAAGTCTCTTAACTTGTCAATGCTTGGAAACCTAAAAACATGAATAGCACTAAAAAAATTGTAATGCAGGCTCTCTAAGGATACATAAGATTTATAGCATTATGTTTATGCAAACTATTAAAGCATTTAAGTAAAGAATAATTTAGTAGAAAAACGAGTTCATAAAATTTATTATTTAAATGACTGGTCAAATAGCTAAGAATAGGACTGATATCTTGGTCTATGGATAACAAATTCAAAGACTAAAATAATGATAAAAAATAAATGCAAATCTATAATTGAGAACTCAAAAATTATAAAAAAATCATACAAGTCTTGCTAAATTTTCACTTAGATATAAAATTATAGGACTCTAAAAATTCACAAATACACATGCATTAACATATTTCACAATCTAAGCATTATGATTTAAATCCATAGTAAAAAGGTTTTACATATATAATTGATACAATGCTTACCAAAAAACATCATTGAAGTAGTAAATGTACTCATATAAACTTAGTAGATTTCCTAAAATTAATAGTCAAATCTAGGGATATTCAGACATTGTCATGTCCCCTTTTTCCATAAGATTCTTGGATATTTCTTAAGCTTGTTTTCCATTTCCTATAAGATTGGGAAAATTAATCAGTAAAATGACTTTATGATAATTTGGTGTGTCCTATTGTAGGTGGACTTGAATTATAGGGCCCTTTAGGTATTATGTAATCAAGCTTTATTTTTTTTAATTATTGCCAATCATAGGTGTGCATATGAGACTCTTTGAAGAGAAAAAGAATATTTGTGTTTAGTAAATATTTTGTAATTCCTTTACAAATTACAAAATAGGGATTTCAGCCATAGCTATGATGAGAATGGTCTCTCCTCTCAAAAGGGGAGGCTCCCTTTTATTGCTTATTGGAACAAAGAGTAAACTACGCCAAACTGAAAGTATTTACACTAGCTTTAACCATATTACCATGGAACAATAGGTTGAGTCCAAAAATAGTCTAGTGAAAAGTTTCCATGAGATGCCAAAGGTTTAAACCCACTATGATAAACTATATGTACTCCATCTTCAAATGGGAACTTTATGCACTTGTGGATAATCGATGGGAGTGTACTCATTAATTGTAGCCATGGATAGCCTAACTTCAAATGATTTTTTTTTTATGTTGGAATGATGGTGAATAAAACATCTAATTGTTTTAGTCTAAATTTTATTGAGAGAGTGATCAAACCTAATGTAGAAAAAACAAAACCATCATTAAATGTTGAAATAATATGAAGTAGGAGAATTGGTAAGGTGCAACAATAAAATTTTATAGGATGAAACACAATGGTGTATGATGATTTTTGTTGTCATATGAGAAGAAGAGGATCAATGAGACATAGGCAAGAAAGATGTGCATATAGTATTTATTGATTTCCATTAATTTTTTAGTGTCGATTTGTATGCAGGTATTGAGAATGATAAAGTGGGATTGAAAGATGAACCATGCTATAGCAAGGTGAATTTCATGATGAAGAAAGAGAGGAAAGATGAAGGAAGAGACATGAAGTTTTAGAGTACGGTAAATATAAAGAAAAATAAAGTAGACAAGGAAGAAAGGTAGATGAAAAACAAACACAAGATCTTCAAATGTTCATCAGTTCTGACTCATGGAATATTTCACTTACCCTGGGTGTTTGATGTATGAGCATCCAACAGTGCTAGGCAATCCTGCATCCCCAATTTTTTTGGTGTGATTTCTAGTTGCAGGTGGTTTTCAAGCACCTAGTTTAGGCAATCTCAGAGCATGGATAATTTTATTTATTAAGTTGTATGGGTATTTTAATGTTGTCCTTGGGTGAAAAATGGGTCCAAATTAATGTATTTAATATTTTTATTTATTGGCCCAAAAATTGTAATTTGGTGAACTGTAAGGTGGACGTTTAATGTGTTGAAAAAGCCAAAAATTATAAAAATTGAAACCTGCCCAAGTAAAAAAATACATGTTGGGATAATAATTATTTTTTGTGGGAGTTTTTTAGTGCACATGTATAACAAGGAGTCAATTTTGGGTGTCAGGCATGTTGAGAGTTATTGTAGAAGGGAATTACATTTGTGCATGCATTTTTTTAGATTATAGGTAGTGGGTTGTAGGAGGTTTTCAAAACCATATTGGGAGTGATTTTAAAATTTAATTTATAGCTCAAGAAATGGGAAAAGCACAAAAAATGCTAAGATGAAAAATTTGATGGTGAGTTTCTAGAATTGAAGTTTTAGGAGACCATTTGTAGGAAGGGAAGAAGCCAACACCCTAGTCGAAGAATGGGAGATGTGATTATTTAATTGTTCACTGATTTGACGTATGTTTATAGGAAAGGGGTTTTTCTCAACTATGATATTTTTTAATCTTATGAGAAAATTATTTCGAATTGAACCAAAAGAAATAGGTTGTCCACCTTTTAGGAGATAGAACTTTGGGACCTATTTCACACTTTAGTTCATTAGGAAACCAAGATCCCTCAACCAAGTGACTCAATTGAGGGAATGACTAGGGGTTTCCTTAGTGTGATTAGATGGGGGTTCACCATTAGATGAAGCTTCAAAGGAGAAATACAAAAACTTATGCACAAAACCATAGAAACTTGAAAACATGAAATCATATTAACAAATAAAATGGAAAAGGAAAGTACTTGGAGAAGTGGAGATGTCTCAAAAAGATATGAAAACCTTGGAAATTGCTATCTCAGATTGCATCAGGATTGATACGCCAGGTTGGGCGATTTAGTCCCACTGTAGGGTTTTTAGGGCAGGATATGGGATTCTCTAAGAGTCGATCAAGATCAATTGAATAATGATTAGAAACTGTAATGAGACTAATACGCCAGGTTGGGCGTATGAGTCTCATTATGGTATTTTTCAAGATCTTTTCAAAACTTTTGAACCCAAATCTGACACTATTGAGTACCGTCAAAAGGCTATATCAGGGACTAAATCTCCAGGTTGGTTGAATGAGTCCCACTCACCTAAATCTACAAAATACACATCACAAGAGAGGGAAAAATGTTGTTTTGTTAGTGGATGGGGTGTGTGCCTTAGTTAGACCCCGTTTGAGTAATTAAAATTTGAAATGAAATGAAATAACATGAAGGAATGATGAATGAACAAATGAATGTAACAAATCACCAAACCTTGTTGAATCCTTGGAGTGTAGATTTGCAACTTGTATGAATTAGATTCAATGAATGTAGATCTTGATTATGAAACTTGATATGGCCTTGAATGTTTGAACTTAGATCACAAATTCTACATCAACATGTTAGCTCACAAACACACATGATGCATTAAGACCTTGACATGATGCTTGACTCTTGAATTGATTCTCCAAAATGCTTGATAATCAGCTCTTGAATGCTCTTGAATACTTGAAAATATCTCTCGAAAGCCTAGGTCTAGGTGAAACTCTCTTGCTTAAATATCCTTAGTGAAATAATGATTTGAAACCTTAGTTATATAGGAATTCCATCTAACTTACTGTTTATTAGATCCCAAATGCTGACATTCACAAAATTTAAATTGAAAACCCTGATTTCCTGCTCAAAACCCTATAAAGGCCTCAAATGGGACTCATACACCCAAGGTGGCATATGGGACCCACCTAGGGGGACTCATACACCCAAGTTGGCCTATGAGTCCCACCTTAGATTTTTGGGGTGAGAGAGTGTTGGGGGGTTAGAATATTAAATGCATTTATTAATTTTTTTGAGATTTCATTTGAAATAAGCCTTGGGGTACGTAATAAAGGGTATTAAGGGCCTATTAATGATAATTTGAAGGTCATGAATGCAAGAGGGACCAAAAATTAGCGTGAAGATGTAAATAAATACATTTTACAACACTAAATTAAGGAAAAATTAGGTCCATTTTAACTAAGAGGGCCCAAAAAAGTGAGAAAATGTAAAGGGATACATTTTTTGTCAATACACTAATGAGAGATTTGTTGACAAGAATAATAATGCTTGGAGATTTTGTTAGTTGTGAAGAATTTTGGATTTATATTTTATTTTAATAAAAATGTTATGAAGTTTCCTAAAAGGCTCTTGTATGAGATTATTTTTACAAAAGATTATAAATTTCAATTTATTTAGATAAATTTTATTTACACATGCTTGCAATTGGGGAATGAGGGTATATGTTGTGTTATGGTTGCTTGGATGGTTGTCTAAAAATACCCCCCATCCTTGATCTACATCACACCCAATCACATTTGTTTGGACCAAAAAATTATTGAAAGTCAATCCATTCCTCTTAAAAAATACATATATATCAAGCATAACAAATCAAGATTGCAAATTATAATAGCACTTGTGCCAGTATGGAACACTACTCTATTTTGCAAGAAGGATAGTAAATAATTTTCTAATTTCATTTCTTGCTCTATTATTGCTTAACTTTGCACAATTAAATTTATATTTGGGCACCAAGAAAAATATTTACCTTTTCTCCAAAGCACTTTCAACAAATCTTTGCATTTCCCATATAAAAATGACATACCAATAAGTGATGTAGTTGCAAGTATAAATTTGGGTTCATTCCTTGATCCTCAAAAATCCTCATTCACGTTTACTTCCACATGTTCGACCATACTTATTTGCACATATAACCCCAAACATTCACCATTATGATCTATTTAGTATGCCTATCTATGCACCCACTTCAAGTTATTCATTCCCTACCTTAATATTTATGCCTTTCTATCCTAGGTTAATCTTATGGCATGCGGGTTCACTCTCACACCATATAAAATTGTTCCCTAAATTTTAAATTTTGGTAACTCCTACCTATTTTACTAGTCATTGTGAGCTGACTTGGAATGTATATTTGAATTACTTATTCTCACGTCTTATTATTTATTGTATTCAATGTGTAGTTAATTCATAAGTTGAAATCAAATATCATCGAAAACATCTTATTTTAGGAAGATCTCATGTTCGAGCACTAAAAAGAAGCATAATTTTTGCATCAAATTTATTCAAACATTTGTATGTGGCAGTGTTGTATTTAATCTTCATTCACCATAGTTAACCTACTATATTCAAAAGGATCATCTGAAAACATGAATTTCATGATTTAATTATCTTTGTGAGATATTTTTTAATGTTGTCAATCCTTATGCACTAGTAAAAATTAGAGATAGGAACAACAGTTTCAAAATTAGGTTGCATTGGATAGATTGATCCAAATATTTAATAGAAGTATGTAATAATCTCTCTAAGATATTCTTCAATGTTGTCGATCCTTATACATTAGTAAACATTAGAGATAGGGAAAACAATTTCAAAATTAATCTACATTAGATAGATTGATCCAAATGTTTGCTAGAAGTATGTCTATAAATAATTTTGATGACAAGTAGTATATTCATGTTTGTCTTGCTCTTCATCTCAAACACCATTTAGCATTCATTTAATACCATATTTATTCGGAATCTCAGCACTTGGACTATTTTATATTCATTAATTGCAGCGGGGGCATGGCAAGAAATGGTGATCAGACACTGGAATCCAATTATTAAATCCGTAGAAAGTACAAAATTATTGTGCAGATTACTGTTAAAGGAAAAAAGAATATTTTAATTTAATGTTACATATGTTTGTTTGAACAAGATGTTGTAATGATTCGAATATTACAACATGTATGTTGGTACAATATCATGGTCAACCTCTTGTGGTTTCTTTTCCTTGCTTGGCATATCACTTGTTTAGGAAAGGAGTTCAAAATTTTGGAGACTTGTGGGAATTTTTTGCTCGGGAGTGGGTCAACTAGCAATATCTCAAGACTAACCTGGGGTTAAGGGTATGTGCAGGATCATCATGGAAAAAATAGGACCTTAAGTGGCAATGAAAATTTAGAAAATCAGAGTTAGGAAACTTGACATAAAAATTTGAATAAGTTATGTATATTATTTCAAAAATATGTAAGAATAGAATATGTAGCAAATTGAATCTAGTTTCTAAACTACCAGGTTTATTTTAAAAAAACAAAAATCTATTCGGTGAAAATTTGAAATTTCAATGCAGTGGTACTTAAATTTCAGGGAAACAATAAGAAGTAGGTGTTTGTCTGACCACCCTAACCACAATAAAATTATAATAATTCTTAATAAGGTTTTAGATATAAGTAGAGGAATCATGTCTCGGTGTGATGGAAATTTTTTGTAATTTTTTGCCAAGTAAGTAACTAATTATGAATTTTTTATTACAACTTTTAAAAAATATAAAAACTCGTACATCTAACCACCTTAACTTGGTCAAAACTTCATGAAATTCAATTATTTATTTTTTAATCCTATAGTGTACAAAGCATAGAATGTGACGCATGTTTCAGATTCAAAAAATGTGATACCATTTGAAAGTTATAGATGTTTTTCAATCACCCTATCAATCAGGACTTTAATCATAATTCAAATAGAAAATGAATAATAATTATTTATTAAATTCAAAGTAAAGCATAATTTATATTGGTGGAAAGCTGAGAATCTCCTTTAAAAAACCTTTTCATTTCATCAATTTTGGGTAAAAAAAAAGTCGTCAGCCACATGGGCCATCATATCACTTACATATCACCACTTTTTTGTCCATCATGATCCTGCACATAGCCTTAAATAGTAAATATAAAAGTTTTATATTTTTTGTTAAATCTTTGGTGTCCTTCGAGCTGGTCATGAAAATGTGTACTCCCCTTCATTGCAATCCTTTTAAGGATTGGTGGTGGCTGTCCAAGTGTCAATTTGTTTTGTTTCCTCTTAAGAAAGTTTAATAAAATCTGCTTCCTCATTTGCCATTAAATCCCGAGCTGAATCTGAAATGGAAGTGTAGGTTCCCTGAAATTACATGGAATAAAATGAGTATTCAAATATGGCAGGCTAAAACTGAGGCAAATGTTCAACTCTTTGTGTGGAAACTCTTGCATTGTAAGTTACTAGTTGGCAATTGTCTGGGTTACTTGCAGATTCATGATGTTAAATGTCCTTTTTGTAAGCATATTGAAAGCTTGAAACACATTTTTTGGGACCGTTGTGTGGCTAAAAGGAAATGGAGGGATGTTTTTACTTACCTCCTTGCAATTTTCGAGCATCATATGAGCTAGATAGAAGCGATTTTGGGTGTTCGTCTACAAAATAATATTGTTGCTGATTCCATACGACAAATTGCTCTTTTTAATTTATGCTAAAGTAGATGTTTGGCTGTATTTGCAGATCATAATGATAATCTGGAAACAAGAATGCTACGGTTTTAATCTGACATCATTTTGCAAATTTTTTTCTTATTTTCTCAATTGCAAGGAGGCAAGAATATGAAGTTCAACAATCATTTGGACACGATCAAATGGCAGATTTTGCAGCTCCATTCTAAGGATGTTTGTTGTTCTAAACAGCTTTAGAGATTGTTGAAATTTAGAGTTGGGTAGTTGGGTGTGCTCTTGGTGGGGTTTGTGGCTCCTGTTGTTACAGTTTCAATTATTGTTTAGTCTTAGTTGGTTGCTATTTTTTGCTGGTGTTTGTGTAGTTTCCTGGTTGTTTTCCTTATTGTAACTGTTATCTCTATTTTGGCAACTTTCATTTCCCCCCTATTATATTATTAGCATTGTTTCAATATAAAAAAAATGAAAAAAAAAAATGATTTGAATATTAAATATATAGCAGTTTTAAAATTTAATATGCGAATACGTATTGAAGGAAAATTAATCTCACAAGGTCTGCTTATTTTTGTTTGAACAGGTATTAAATTTTTTATTTATGTTAAATTAGTTGGTTTATTTTTATTTGAATAGTACTCCTTTTTAAAATATATAATTTTTTGGTTTGAGTAGGTATTTAAAAAAATAAAATTGCAGTTTTTTAAAATTTTTTTGTTTGTAATAAATTTGAGAAAATATAAAAGGTTTCATTTTTGTTTGAATATGTATTTTAATTAAGAAATACATATAAAATTGATCTATTTATTTTTATTTGAATAAACATTTTTTTTAAGAAATACATATAAAATAAGTATTTTTTAAGTTTGAACATGCATTCTTTTTAGGAAATGTATGTTATATTGGTATATTTATTTTTGTTTGAACAAGTATCATTTCTAATAAATACATGTGAAATCTATACACTAGTCTATTTATTTTTGTTTGAATAAACACTCTTTCTAAGGGATACATATAAATCAGTGTTTTTAAAATTTGAATATACATTCTTTGTAAGAAATGTATGTTATATTGGTACATTTACTTTTGCTTGAATAAGTATCATTTCTAATAAATACATGTGAAATCTATAAGAGGCACACTTTTTTTGAATCCTTCAATTATACAACATATTAAATGTATGTTTGATTATAATAATAATAAATTAACAGTAAAAATATATTAATAAATTAAATTTAAATTTATTAATATTTATAATCAATTTTTTATCCTGAATAAAGGTTATCTAAAATTGAACATATTGTAGTGATTGGAAGAATGTATTAATTAATTTTGACAATGGAAATCAATGTTCACATGTATACTCTTTTTTCAAAAAAATGAAACAAATTGCTTCTTACACCATATTTAGAAAAATATTAGATAAATTGAATAATTGTGTAGTTATAGAGAAAAATAATTTATATCAATTGATAGTGAACACACTTTATTGACAAATATTTATACTGCATATATTATCTTATATATACAAGCTAATGATTTGAAAAACTTTTACATTATCTATTGCATGCTTATTACATTGCGTGAAACTAAAACCTAGAAAAACTAATGATAGAGCATCCAAATTATAAACTAGTAATTATAAAAAATCTTTAAGTTTGTGGATAAAAAGTCATTCATTCTTTCCCTTCATGAGCAATGAATTGATTTCTAATTGAAGTTTTAGATTAAAAAATAAATCTTGGAAGACTTTTGTTAAAGATATCAACAATTTTCTTATATGTAGGATAAAGCTACGATTCCACTATCCATATTAAACTAAATCTCTAATGAATTCATGCCAAATCCTTATGTGTTTTTTCCTAGCATGAAATATTAGGTTCTCTCATTGCAATGGTGTTACTATTGTCATAGTAAATAGTAGCTGGATTATGTCATAGTAAATAGTAGTTGGATTCTCTTGTGATAGGTGTGAATCTTATGTAAGTCCCTTGTAATCAATATGCCTTGATAACTTGATACAATTTTATTTATTTTAAATAAAAGAGTAAAAATTTATTGAATCAATAATAAGCAATCACACAATGTCACTAGAGGTTTTAATCAAACATCCAAATATAAGAAACAATAGCCCCAAAAATAACCATCGACCTTCCACAGTGGGAAAGACTCCCAAGAAACCAACCAATGCAGAACATTACCTCACTATATCCTCAATAATCAGCCTATCTTGTTGGAAACATCAGAGTAGAGAAGCATAGAAAGAATTAGACAAAAATAAAATTTTCACACACAAAAAATAAATTATATTATATTCATAAATTTTTTATAGAGCTTCTACTGCAAATTTTTGCTTCTTCTAAGCAATATTATTCAACTTCTTCTCCATCACTATAAATTTATCAAATTATACAAGTATATATCAAACATCCATGGTAAGAGAGATAGGACACCATTAATTACAATAATAAAGGCAATTAAATTATTCCAGCTAAAACAAGTCAAAATCATATTTAAAAACAGTCCTATGGAATTAACTATTCGCCAGCATGAACTCCATCGAAGCGCCGCCAAAAAATCCAAAACCACACTACTGCGGAAGAGAGAGAAAGGCCCAGTGGTACCATGGGGTACCACACCATCATGGGAGGAGAGAGAAAAGATGGCGATAAGGCGGGGAAACCGCTCAACCGTGGGTGAAGACCGGAGACCTGGTCGTGCCACGGTGAGACAGAGAGAGGGAACCGAGAGACTGCGGGACAACGGTATAACCGCACAACCGCACACCACAGGAGGAAAGACCGCGGTAATGAGGGAGACATTGGAGAACCACGAGCAGGTGGAAGGTAGATGGTGGTAAGGAGGTAAGAAGCTAGAGAACTGTGGGAGTCAAAATAGAAGGGTGCGGTAAAGCGGAAGGCACCACGCCATCGCAAGAGATGAGCCACCAAGCCGAGGTAATGCGGTGAGAGAAAAAATGGAACGCAGAAGTTGGAATTATTTCCAACACTCCCCCTTAATTATAACTTCTGCCTCTTTCATTGATTTTTCTTATATGACAACTTCATGTGCCTTCTCTTTGTCGGCTTCTCTCCACGATTTCTGCGATCTCTTCAGGATCTTCTTCAAATCTTTCGTCCATCAACTGCGGCTTCTATTTCTGACTCATGGCTACAACTAAGTCTTCAAACTTATTAATTTATCCTTACTTCTGGTGCTCTATTATTGTTTTCAACGATAATCTCTTTCTCTCTTATCCATGACCTGCAAACCTTTCTGGAAGAAACTTCTTCTTAGCAAATTTCCCTTGATCTCTAGATTATTCGACAACCTCAGATCTCCTTGGATCTCCCTATCATCTAAGCTAGCTTCAAATTTTGCAAACTTTTCAACTCTTCTTGATATCTTCCTCTCAAGGAATGGCTTCTTACTTACTCGACAACTACTTATGCAATAAACAATTTATTTTCCATTGAAAAAGCACTTGTGGCTTCCTTGAGACAATGCAGTGACCCCTTTAAAAAAAAAACTCTTTTCGTATCAACCCCCTTCACAAATTTCTGTGAACTACCTTTTTGCAATAGCTAACAAATCTTCAGACATGATTTATAAACTTTTAATTTTCTTTTCAATAATTTCCGGAATTACCAAAATTTTACTTTGGCACTTACATAGCGGCACAACTTCAACATTCCTTTGACTTAGGCTCTTCAGATCTATGACACTTATCAAACTTCTTGGGAAACAATCAACTCCTTTGGCTCACAATTGTTCAAATCTCCTCTAAATCGGGCTTTTGATGGGGGCAACTCCTCACACAACTCCTTAATCTTTTAGACACAACAATAGACTAAGATTTATTTTCCACAATTATTCACACAATCTCGAGAGCTTCGACCTCCTCATAATCTACTAACTTTCTTATGTATTTTGCAACGACTGTTACAAAATATTCTCTTTCTCTTTCCTTGACCCCCACAATCTTCTTCCTCAACAATTTATTATCACCTTCAAACACTGCAAGCTATACTTGAAAAAAAATAAAAATCATCATGACTGAACTTAGCACACACTCCTTTCATAGCAGCAATCCTTTTTCTTGGCAGATTCTTCTTTTGTTGATTGACTCACCAAAATCAATCTCTAGGTCTTTAGTATTCACTTTCTATGACCTCTATTCTCCAAGTCTATAACGACTCTTTTCTTAGGCAATTTGTTCAGCATCTCTAATCAACCTTGTCTCCTTGGATTTGGACATATCTAGATTAACAATCTCCACCGACAGTCTTCTCTTAACTGCAAACTCATCTTTCAATCTTTTTCCTCCAACAGCTATGGTTGTGTCCTCATTTTTTTATTCATTCATATGATGATGGCTTCTCTCCAAACCATAATCAAATTTTATTGCCATTGTCTTTCTTGACAACTTCAACTTCATATGCCTTCTTTTAAAAAAAAACATTCTTGAGCATTTCTTTAATTAGTTCTTTAACAACTGCTATTGTACCAAACTTTAAATTTTGCTGTGGTAGCTTCAGCTACTTCTCTGAATCTTTGTATCTCCTTGCATATGACCCCTTTTTTACGAGACTTCTATCACTCAAACTTGAAAACTCTTGTGGCTTCATTTTGCACTTCCTTGTTCTATGATTACATCAATATTTTCTAACTTATCAAATCTATTAAACCCCTTTTTTAATTCTCAATAATGATGCCATTCATTTGTCTCTTTCAACTACTGCAGCAGTTTTTCCAACTCTTGTTTCAAAACATCAACATGGAACTTTCAATATCTTCACAATCTAAAAGTATCTCATTAGACAACAATTTCTTTTCACTCAAAATATTTTTCATCTTTTCTGAACATTCATACTTTCACAATTTTTATTGATCTTCACATATGAACACTTGTACAATCTCTTGAATATACCTATTAGCTTCTGCCAACTTGATTCATAGACCCATCCACGGTCCATTTTTATGCATTCTGTAATAGTTTCATTCTTTGAAATTTTATTCCAACATATTTTCTCACAATGATTCTTTGAACCACAACCACTGCAAGGGTGTAAATCCCAACACTTATCCTTGGTATGACCTTTTTTATGGCAATGAGAGCACTCAACACTCTTCATTTCTTGAACAAATTTTCCTGCACTTGTAGCACCATTCCCCTTACCTGGGACATACTCGAGACCTTCATACTTTGGCCTCATTGTAGCCTCAATTGGCTCTCTCATTCCTTGCTCATGTTTTCCTAGTCCTTGTCCTGTGTAACCCATTATTTTCATGATTTTTAACCCAACATTGTTTTAAAACAACTAGCAGCTTTGCCAGATTCTAATATATTATCCCAGCTAGCAAGATTTGCAAACTCTTTAACCTGTTCATCTTTACATTTTTTATCACTAATATTTTCAACAAAATCAGATTTTTCAAATGAAGAACACAAATCTACTGTGTCACATGAAACATCACAAGTTGAAGATTTTGACTTCACACAATCATTGCATGCTCCTAATTTATCATTCTCTTCTTTAAATTTTGTGATTTCCTTAAGCTATAAGTTATTTGCTTCTTCCAATCTCTTCAATTTTCCTTCCAAGTCTATAGTCTTTTTCTTTATTTCATCAAACAACTTTACTCTTTGTTCAAATTCCTCATTTATTTTCTTAATCTCTTCAAAAGATTTCAACTTTTCTTCTAGCTCTCCATTTCTAGCTTTAATTTTGCCCAATTCTTTCTCAAGATTATCATTTTCATCTAGCAATATACACTTCTCTTTTTGCATCTCTTTTATTTTTTCAAAATAACACCCATTATTATTTTTAACATTATCCAATTCATCTTTAAGCATTATTAATTCTTCTTCTAAAACATCTTTTGCAGTTGCCAAATTTTCATTTTCCTTTTTAACCCTTTTTCCATTTTTTCCCATCTATAACAAAAAGTTTCAGCTTACCTTACTTGATTTCGTTACAGGAATTTAGCAGCTTCGTGTGCCTTTAATCTTCTACAGTCTCTATTTTTTTTTTTCAGCAACAAGGTCTGCAACTCTTTGTTTGATCAGGAAACTGGTGTTCTGCACAATATTTTTCTTCAGCATAGGCTCTTCTTTTTAACAATTGATTGCTATCTATCTTCACAAATCTGAAAACCTCCTTGTAACAACTTCTTCTTCTTGTAAGATTCATCATAGCTCCTCTTATGATAGTGATTTCTTCTCTTTGGTTTTTTTTTAAATACATCTCTTTTGGCTCTTCAAACAACTCATAAAGCAACCATACACTTTTGTTTCTCTACAAATATCTCAAGTTGCTTGACCCAACTCTTATTTTAGTGGGGGAGTAGCACCAATTCTTTTAGAATTTTCCATTACAATGTGACCGAATTTTAAGAGTAAAAACAACAATCTATTCATGGGCTAGTCGACTGGTGTAGTTTGATCTACACAAGACTCAACAACTTCATACAACTTCAATGGCTTCTTACTTTCGTATCTAAGCCGACTCCTGTATCTCCTTGAGATAGGAGGTTTTGCAGACTCATCTATTTGACCAACTACCATACTTCACTACTAGACTGATAGGATCTCACCCTATGACTCTCTCAAACTAGACAGTGACTACTTCACACAGATTCACCATTAGCTCTAATACCACTTGTTGGAAACAACAGAGTAGAGAAGCATAGAAAGACTTAGACAAAAAAAATAATTTCACACATAGAAAATAAATTATATTATATTCATAAAATTTTTACAGAGCTTCTGCTGCAAATTTTTGCTTCTTTTGAGCAATATTATTCAACTTCTTCTCCATCACTATAAAGTTATCAAATTATAAAAGTATATATCAAACATCCACGGTAAGAGAGATAGGACACCATTAATTATAATAATAAAGGCAATTAAATTACGCCAGCTAAAGCAAGTCAAAATCATATTTCAAAATAGTCCTATCGAATTAACTATTCGCCAGCACAAACTGTACCAAAGAGCCACCAAAAACATCCAAAACCGCACTATTGTGGAAGAGAGAAATGCCCAGCGGTACTGCGGGGTACCGTACCATCGTGAGAGGAGAGAGAAAAGTTGACAATAAGGTGGGGAAATCGCGGGCGAAGACCGGAGACCTGGTGGTGCCGTGGTGAGACAGAGAGAGGGAACCGAGAACCCACGGTAGGAGAGAGAAACGACCGCGGGCAGCGGTATAACCGCACAACTGCACGCCACAAGAGAAAAGACTACACTAACGAGGGAGACATCGGAGAACCGTAGGTGGGTAGAAGATAGATGGCAGTAAGGAGGTAAGAAGCCAGAGAACCGCAGGTGGGTGGAAGATAGATGGCAGTAAGGAGGTAAGAAGTTGGAGAACCATGGGAGTCAAAACAAAAGGGCGCGGTAAAGCGAAAGGCACCACACCACTGCAAGAGATGAGCCACCAAGCCGAGGTAACGTAGTGAGAGAAAAAATGGAACACAAAAGTTGGAATTATTTCCAACATATCTAATTCTTGGGAATAATCCTGGGATAAATTCTCCCAATCTTCAACCTGCCATTGCCCAACATTCTCGAAAGTCCGTTTAACCAAACAATCGACTACCCTGTTCCACTCTCGTGGGATATGAATAAAAGAGACGTGATCTAACATGGATAAACAAATATTTAAATGTACAAGTAAATTACAAATTAATGATCAAAAAATTTCTAAACTCTCGAATGAACTACTCCTTCAAGAAACCCTATTTATAACGGTCGCATGAAATGAAGGCGGGCCCAATCGTATGGCATTTACGTAGTTGACAAGGCTGTGAGTTGAGATTCCTGATAATACAATACCTATACATCTAATTACCATTCCAAACCACCCTTCTCTGAAATATTTTCCCTTTATATGCCCTATTATAATGCTCTGTATAAGCTCCCATATTGCGTTTATGGAATTTGGAATTTAATATAAGGCTGAAACATTTCTATTGGGTTCTTCCTTCAGTGTCTATTAAAGCATAGGAAGGAGAATTGGTCTATAAATACAATCTAAAAAGAAAAAAAGACATAAAAGTGAAAATAAGTTCAAGAAAATTCATCACTAGCAATTCATCATCAGTAATATATCTTAACAGTCCATCGTCGTGACATATTCATCGCATATACAATTCACTGTCAGCAGTTAATCATTGTGGTATATTCATCGCGTACATATTTTTCAATATTTAAGTGGCCAAGAACATCCAAAAAAGAAAAAGTATAGATTCTGTTAAACACATAAAAATAGTATATTCGACCACCACGATGAATTGTTGGCAGTGAATTGTACACATTATGAATATGTCATGACGATGAACTATTGACGGTAAATTTTTCGAATACCAAATGTAAACCAAATGATTTAATATTTATTTTCTCTAAGCTTTCTTGTTTGCAGAAAGTGTGTGTATATATATGTATATCTATATATTACATATTGAGGAAAGTAGAAAATTACCTTCTGTTTGTAGCAGCTATTGTAGTAGATGCATGCTCCAAAATTCTTGAACAGGAAGTCTTTATTATTGTACGACAACCTGGGAACCATGTCATTGCAGTATACTACTCGGAAATACCTTGGCTCGTGTTGGTTGATGTTTTCATTCCAATAGTTTCCCATCTGTTCATCACTAACTCTTGGTTGCTCAAATGTATAAACTGCTAGCATCTTTTCCAGGAGCTTCTTCCGGTTATGTAGAAGTAGTACTGCATGATATAGTATTGCAAGAGCACCACCCAGACTGTGCCTTGTCACAATAAACTTGGCATCCTTGTGTTCTTCCAGAAAATTTTCTAGTCTATCATTAATGGCATAGTAAGCCAGAGGATTTTCATGGTTTTTTGGGGCATTGTCTGGCCACCCATTGCTTGTATTGGGTTTTAGATGAAATTGGGCAACTTGTTTATTAGAATGATGTGCTAAGCCCATTGCTTCAAGAAATCCAAGATGAATTCTCCCAATTGGCTCCACTTTGTACAATGAGATGTCGAAGTCAGTGCTCCAATCGCTTGCATCAAATGGTTCTGTTCCTTTGAATGCAATCACCACCAATTTGGCATTTTCCGCATTATCACAGAATATGAAGGCTTATGTGGATTTCTTTTTCAAGAAATCTATAGATCAATAAATCCCAATTAGTTCAATGAATACAAAATGGATGACCAAAATATATATTAATAATTCTACTTGTGGACATCAAAATATGTAAATGGCTAAAATTCTAACACACACCATTAGTAGCATGATTAGTATTTCAAAACAAAGCAAATATTCAACATCCATATGAGATAATACATCATGCTTCAAAATGCAAATAAATGACAAAGATGAACAAAGCATGTAAAACATGAAATATACCTATCCCATAATGGGTTGGTGCTATCATTTGTGTAGAAGATAGCCCTTTCCCAATCCTTGCCAAGCAAATGATGAAGATAAAATATTGTGATAATGGACAAAATTAGTTCTCAAATGAAGAGAATACCTTTGCATGAGAGTGTGTTGTATTTTGAAGGAGATGCGCCTTGAATTTATAGTTGAGTTTGAAGAGATAAGAGGCAATGTTGAAGAATGTGGGATTAATCCCCAACAAATAAGAAAAAGCCACTTGTTACAATGTGATTGGTCCATGATTGTGCAAGTTTTGGCCAATGTACCCATTTGAAATTTGAAAATGGCCTTAAATGCATGTAGTTGAAGGATTTGGGGGGAAATTTCTTTGGAAAAAAAAGTCAAACAAAGGGAGTTAATGAGGGCATATTCCTTGGGAATATGCTTTGTGAGGAAAATAGGGGTTTTTAATAAATCAAAATAAATGATTTATTGTGCAAGTGGGAAAAGCTAGAGGATGGGACATGGGTTAGGCTTAGCATTAATCAGGGATTTGACTAATTAAGCTAATGATTAGTTGGTGTGACATTTGATTTACATCTTTGGATTTGTTTTAAATCAAATGAGAGGAAAATGAATATTAGTCATTTAATTAAATACACGCGATTTAACTAAATGAAGAGACTTTAAGAGGTTAATTAATTCATTTGATTTAATTAATTAAGAAGAAAATGATCAAATATGATGTTAATCAATAATGTTAATTTTGCATGTCTACATTTTCCCCCTCTTTGAAGCAATGTACTCGTTGCATTGATTCAAAGAATGATGCCACCGATATTGAAATTTAAAAAAAATTCTGATTTTTTCGAATGCCCCAGTGGAAATAAGTACGTTAGTACATTTCCCCCTCGAGAGATCAAGCGAAAAGATTTGATTTGAGGTCGATTTCGTGACAAAGAGGTTCAAAATGGATGTATGGATGGCTATGACTAACTAATCTATATGATAATGATGATGTAAATGAGATGTTTGGAAGATGCTTAGAATAACAAATCTATATTATTCTAAACAACTTAAATGATTATGCAATGCATGTGAGATGGATGAGATGGATGATGTTGTCCTATGCTTATATGATGTGATTATGCAAGATGCAAGATGGATGCATTGTTAGCGTGAAAGAGGATAGAAGAATGAGAGGGATCAACCCTTAAATCCAAGAAGATGCATAAGTCCTACAAGTCCACTAGTCGTCGAGACTTTACTGGATATGATGATGAATGATGATGATGTATTGCTTATCCAAGAATGGGAGAGACAAAGACCATACCCTTCTTTATGTTTGTTAACACACATAGGTGTGATGCATCAAGGTATTAAGAAACAGGATGGTGTTGCACCTAGTGTGATGGACTTTGACTCGTGGAAAAGATAGGAGTACTCTTGTTCACACTTGACAAACGAAACCTTATTCAAAATGCTGTTCAGATATTTGAAACATCTCGGGCCAAAACATAAAAAAACAAGCCTTCTTATGTGGTCAACAAGACACCTAAAACATCCTTTCTACAAACAAAGAAAAGTATGCATGACAAAGTTATTTTACAAGAATATCCAACAAGCATAGCAGATGAAAGATAATGATCATTGCCCCATTCCTTTTTCTCTAAATTTTTTTGTTTAGACATCATCGAGAGGTCCTTGGAATGAGCACAAAATAAGATAAGTCTAACAAGACCAAAATAAAGTAAACAAACAAGCTGATGTTCTTCGTACTGCTAGCCAAAGAATAAACTATCGTGACACCTGATGCTGATGTCCATCGCAGGAAGATCGCATTCCTAGGACATGTTGTGATCAGGGTTTTGATAAGATTGATTGGATGATAAGCTATTGATACTTCGAGTTGACCAACTTGCTGACTCACTGATCTAGACTTGAGACTTTGATGATTAGGCGTTCACTTTTAAACTTGCTAGACTTGCTTCTGACTGACTTACCAAAGGATGAAAGCACTGATGCTTTATTAGGAATGATGATTACTACGGGTGAAACTGAGATGAGACAGATGCACCATTTTGGGATTTTTCAAATGTTTTGAGGCTGTGTTTTTGGAATTTTGAGATGTTTTACAAATGTTTTTGGTATTTTCAAGATTTATGACAAAGATACTAACTTGAAGACCTATCCTAGGGGTCTCGGGAGCTGATCCATAGATTAGCTTTACCTATGTTATACACACAGAGACCATGTAGTTTGACTGACGACAGACTTGACTCAATGATAGGATAGATGGGAAAACAGATTGCCATTCCGCTAGACACCTAAAGGATTGACCTAGGGTGTGAAATAGATGGAAAATGGATTGCCAATGCGATGAACGCCTAAGGATTGACCTAAAATGTCTTGGGGGATGATCAAAGATCAGCCTTGCCTATGTTCAAGCTCAGAGACGACGTAGTTCGGTCGACATGTTTTTGATGTTTTTTGACTTTTGACGTGTTTTGGATTTTTGATTTTTTGAATGTTTTTGGATTTTTGGTTGATTTTCTGAATGTTTTTGAATTTTCACATGATTTTGACGATTTGGATATGGATAAGATATTAGTGCTTTGTTTTGGGATTTTGTTGAAAATCAAGCTAAGGTTGATCGATCGGATTGATGGATTGATAGTTTGACTAAGTGTGTTAAGTCAAACAAAAGTGATAATGCACTTGTAAACTCTAGGAAGTTGTGTTATCCTAGAGTAAACTCGTACATGAGGGGGTAGTTTGACTAAGTGTGTTAAGTCAAACAAGTTGATGATGGATTGGATAATTTTGACTAAGTGTGTTAAGTGAAATAAGATGATAATGCACTTGTAAACTCTAGGAAGTTGTGTTATCCTAGAGTAAACTCATACACAAGAGGGTGGTTTGACTAAGTGTGTTAAGTCAAGCAAGGTGATAATTGATTAGATTTGATTGATCAAGATTGATGAAGCTTGATTTGGAATAAAATTATTTTGATGATTTGATGTGATGCTGACGTGCAAGTTAGATGCAACTGATGTGGAGTGTTCAGATTGATGTTCGATGAAAGATAAAGCTTGATAAGGAATGTCTTCTCATCATAATATTCCATGGGATAGTGATTTGAATTTTTGGCTCACAAATTCTTTGACCAATCTGATTTTACGTCTGCCAATGTTCAGATCACCAAATAAGTTGGAGGATATAGATCAAGATGTATTCTCGAAACAAGATGTAAATATCTGCCCCCAGTGTCTAGCAATGTATGGAATGCCATGGGTGGATTCTTGGATAGACAGATGGACGAATGGATAAGGATTATCTTGCGATAAGATAAGGGTGTTCAAATAGAGGATTCTCATTCAGATAATGCTTCAAGTCTCAGATAATGTTGGGTAGGATAGGATCAATGAAAATAACCCATGGCTATCTATCTACCTTATCTAAATCTTGATAAAGGTTTGGTAAATGCTTTACACTTGCTTGTGGTAAACATCTTGACATGGAGAGCATAGAAGGATTAGTGCCCTCCTTCTAGTGCCATTTTGTGGACATCAAAATCTGCAAATGGCTAAAATTCTAACAAAACCATTAGTAGCATGATTAATATTTCAAAACAAAGCAAATATTCAACATCCATATGAGATAATACATCATGCTTCAAAATGCAAAGAAATGACAAAGATGGACAAAGCATGTAAAACATGAAATATACCTATCCCATAATGGATTGGTGCTATCGTTTGTGTAGAAGATAGCCCTTTCCCAACCCTTTCCAATCAAATGATGAAGATAAAATGCTGTGATAATGGACAAAACTAGTTCTCAAATGAAGAGAATAACTTTGCATGAGAGTGTGTTGTATTTTGAAGGAGATGGGCGTTGAATTTATAGTTGAGTTTGAAGAGATAAGAGGCAATGTTGAAGAATGTGGGATTAATCCCCAACAAATAAGAAAAAACCACTTGTCACAATGTGATTGGCCCATGATTGTGCAAGTTTTGGCCAATGTGCCCATTTGAAATTTGAAAATGGCCTTAAATGCATGTAGTTGAAGGATTTGGGGGGAAATTTGTTTGGACAAAAAAATCAAACAAAGGGAGTTAATGAGAGCATATTCCTTGGGAATATGCTTTGTGAAGAAAATAGGGGTTTTTAATAAATCAAAATAAATGATTTATTGTGCAAGTGAGAAAAGCTAGAGGATGGGACATGGGTTAGGCTTAGCATTAATCAGGGATTTGACTAATTAAGCTAATGATTAGTTGGTGTGACATTTGATTTACATTTTTGGATTTATTTTAAATCATATGAGAGGAAAATTAATATTAGTCATTTAATTAAATTCATGTGATTTAACTAAATGAAGAGATTTTGGGAGGTTAATTAATTAAGAAGAAAATGATCAAATATGATAATAAATAATGTTAATTTTGCATGTCTACACTACTCAAAAGATCTCTTCTCATCATTGAGAGATTTAGAAGAGATCCATTCTATTTAAAATGGATGACAAAAGTATGTTTCTTAATTCTACAAAGCATGGAAATGATCAGTAGTCAATTTTGTAGGCAAATAGGAGGTAGTAGAGAAGCATGAAATGAACAAAAACAACTTAAGTCTAATTTAAACACTTGAAACATATAACATAAACCCAAAATTGTTTTATATTATACTGATTTTTCAGACATATTTTTCTTCACTCTGAGCTGCTGCTGCTCTTCACCATTATAGTCTTGCTTTTGCTGAGCAAATTTTAACTTGTACACTCTTCTAAGTATACAACATTACAAACTCTTGATATATTATTCTTTGCTCTTGAGGGATATTTTTTTCCTTTTCTACTTCTCTCTTACATACAACCAAACAACTTCTAGAAAAAACCTCGAGTAAGAGTACGAAAACACTTGAAATTGTAAGTACCTTCCAACGTTTGGTGAGCACATTCCTGATAACAGATTCATTTTCATATGCTATTTTTGAAGCCATCATACAGATATCCGCGCAATATCTGCTTCCCGATTTGATAATCTTTTCGGCACTATGGTCTAAATCCAGACGGCCATCCAAGTGCCCAATGAAACTGATGAAGTTTTCTCTGCCCCTCTTGGGGTTTATCACGCCATCCCCTGATCAGACGAGTCCTTCAGAAACAAAATAAAACAAAAAAACTGTATTTTGCCATGAAAGACATTGCGACAGAGAGATTCTACACATAGGAACCTAATTAAACAATGCTGTTGATTCCAAAAGAATATTGAACTTCAAATAACTGTAAAATAGAAAACAAGCTGTATTGTGAAAAGAGAAATATAAAACTGGATCTAGACCTGTTAGAAGCTTTCAGATTATTCCTTTGAATCCTCCATTGTTTGATAACAGATTCAAGATTAACTCAATGAAAGATCCTATTTTGGCCATGGGTTTAGCCACAGAATATAAAATCTTAATTACAATCATGGAAATCTTGATAATCCATCAATTTTGAGGCAAGAAATTCTCGGGATATTCATTGAAGCCATGCTCATTCCCAGCGAGGAAAAGAAAAAAGAGGAGCCGTATGATTCCTGCATTCTCCGGATGCAAAATGAGGTCTTTGTTACGCATTTTGGTGTCCCTGAATAAGCTGGGAGGAAACCAGTGCATAATATAGTCATTCAGAATTGGTTTTCCGGTATTTTATATCCATAGTATTTGACTTTTATTTCTTGACATAGTCGCCGTCGTTATAATTGTTTCCCACGGTATAAGTTTAAAGTTTGTTGGCTAGCGATTTTTTCGAGGGCTGAGACTCACATCTACGGTGTGAGTTCATCTCTACAGCAATAGACTAAGCCTTCGCCATTGATGCTCTGCAATTTTCATTTTGACTACCACATAAATCAGGCATCATCTTTTTTGAAAAGAGAGGTAAATGTTTTTGATCCGAGCTATGTATCAGTGAGGTCACAATTGGGGAACTTTATCCTCAACATAACACTCAACAATTCTAATGGAGTTTGAACAACAACACAAACTTACCATCACGCCATGTCACAAACTTACCATCACGCCATGTCACTATTGACAAATGGACAACATGTTTATCTATAAGAACTTGATTCGTTTCTTGGAAGTATTTATTTATTATTCATTATGATAAAAAGTTTCAAATAGTGAAGTCTTATGGGAAGGATAGTTGATTTTTTTTTTTTTTATAATTGACAAAATAAAATATGTATATTTTTAATAAGAAATGGTTAAAATATTATTTAATCTAAAAACTATAAGATTAAAATTTTTAAATTTTTACGATATTACGATGCTATGATAATGTGGTTATAAAAGTTTACATTACTATTTTAATATTATAATACTTACTATTATTTCTTATACCTGCAACATTTATTATTAGCATATTTAAAAAAATCTAAATTGATCATTAATTTTATATTCCCTAAAAATTTGTTCTCTTTCGAGACTTGTTAAAGACACTTTAACACTTTTATAGTACAATTTCTTGCTCCTTGCTTGAAATTTACTATTCTTTTTTCTAATGGTCACATTGAGCAAAAATGTTAGTATTGACTTGTTTTAAAACTTGTCTTACAAAAATAATTTTCATAAAACATCAATGAGAAAACTCATATTATTCCTCTACTCCAACATACATTTGAATGCATATATATAAGAGATGATATATGTGAAGTAGGACTAGAAGGTGCATGACATGAGGAGCTGATTTAGGCATGCAATGTTGTGGATGAAAATATTGGCGAAAGGAGGTGAAAATGATGACGATTTTTTGCAGAAAATGGATGAAACGGGTGTATATTTGGACTCAAAACATAGGACTTTAAAAATATACTTTTGTACATCTTATATGCAAGACTAATTTATATCATCTACGTATTGAAGATGTGGAAAAATGATTGAAGCAAAACAACATAAGATAATGCAAATAATCAAATGTATACCTCAAACAATCTCCATCCTTGTAGATTGAGCTGAAATAGAACACACCCTAGTTCTATTTGATTTGTTCAAAATTATGATAAGATGTGGATTTCTTATTAAACCAATAGAAAATTGTTATGATTGTAATAATGAGATAGCAAAATAGCAGCATAATAATATAATGAATTGATTCTCTTTTATGATGAAAGATGAGGGCCTCTAGATATAGAATTCTATAGTGGTAAAATCAAAGGCTAGGATATATTGATGATGTATGGCTACGATTGAAAGAATATTAGGGTTAGGCTCAAAGATGTAGTCATGTGACAAGTGTCACATGAGGGATAAGATTTAGGTTTAAGAGTAGGATTAGGGAATTCTTCTTACATGAATAACTAGGATGAAGAAGTGGGATATGAAATGAATGGATGCGATGAAAATTTAGTTTGAATTTTGGGAAGGTGTCTAGGTTCAAGGAATCTAGATAAGGAGTTAGTTAGACATGTGAAGGGAACACTTGTCACATGATGGTGATTTTACATTTTGATCTATGTGAACAAGTTTGAGGTCTAGGATTAGATGGAAATGGTAAATGTGAATGTGGAATTAATTAAATAAATAATAAGTATTTATTTTATTAATGAGATCAAGTGAAGGGTAAAATAATTAAATTTGTAATAAATATTTAATTAATTAAAGATTATGATACAATTGGGGAAAGAATGGGATTTAATTAAATAAATAATATTTATTTATTTAATAAATATCTAAGGATAGGGTACAATTACGTGTGGTTGGTTAAGGTCAAATTTTAGGTGTTTACATTTTATCCCTTTGATATGATGTTGTGAATATATAAGAAGTTGCATTGTATCAAAGAATAATAAGATATAGCAGATATGAAGGGATAAAGACTAATGGCCCATGATTCCCTAGTCATTATAAGGATGATGAAGGGCTATCATGAGAAGTGGGATGCCCCCTTCAAAGGATAAGTGGCTTAAGATAATACAAATATGCTCTTGACATGGATGATAAATATTAGAGATAAGGATCATGAAGAGATGAAATGGAAGATGAATGAGAGGGAAGGGGATGCATGAAAGAGGGGATTGGTTATGATGGTATGTGGAGAGCAATCCTAAATTTTAATAGAGAAAATTAAAGTATGTGCCAAGGCATAAGGAACTAGGGTGACAAGATAACCTTTGCATGGATTTGACCCTCAAACAAAACTTGGTTGTCCTTGTTCATACTAGACACCATAAAACCTTGTTAGAATATGTGAGGAAAGTATACTCAAAGCACGATAGTCCTAGTGCACAAAAGGTACAAATGGCCTAGTATGCAAAGGATGAATTTCCATCCTAGAATCTATTCTAACACTCACAAAGTAAGTAGTTGCATACTAATATTGCAAGAATGACCAACAAACATGAGATATAAGATAAAGATGATGCCCACTATACACTAAAAAAAAAACATATAGAAAGATCCAAGTGGGCCTTAAATAGGTCTATTCATAGTTCAAAAGATAAATCAAAAAAAAATATTCACTAATAAACATGTCATGCAACCAATATATTCTTGCCAAAAATAGGGTAATGTGATGATCAAGATTATGCGAGAATTAGGATCGAGGAATCCTTATGGGTATGGATGATTGGACAAATGAATATGATGGGAAAAAGGATGTAATGAATAGTTAATGTTCATTAGCTAGGCTCATGTGTGATTTCATGATAAAGAGTGATGTTTGTATGCAATATCTGGTTTTTTGATCATATGTAAGTCTGAGGAGAACTGAAGGTTATTATGGATGGGATTGGAGATGATATGGGATGATATGGTATGAGGTGGTGGGTTGATGTATTTTTTTAGTATGGGATGAAGCTTTTATCATGGCATGAAGTGAGGTGCAAAGATGGAGGCAAATGCATGAGACTTGAAGACCAATACATTGAATACTAATTATATATAAGGTTGTACTCCTTGACACAATTTAGGTGCAGCTTCCATATCTAACACAAGGGAAGAATAAGGCAGGGTGGGTAATGATAGATGGGGTGACACATAATGTTAATCAATGAGGTAATACACACCATGATAAGTTTATTATAAATGGGTGGATGGGCATAAATTTATTATGATATGGGAAGATATGAGTGATGGTGGTAGGGGAGATGGTATCCTAAGTGATGGTGGAAAAGAGACTATTACACGTCACATTTATCTAGGTTTTCACCACGTTAATTTCCCAAGGCACCATCAAATCTTCACAGAGACTTATCTTGATAGTGGTAGTTATGCCAAGTTTCATATTTCTCATCATACCTTAGTTTGAATGACAGTGATGGAAAATTATCTATCCCATGGCCATTCCATTCACCATGTTGATTCTACAATAGATGCTTTTTAGCTTCCTAGGGGCTGGTTGTAGACCAACTTTAAGTGTCACAACATTTTTTTTCTCCTTTTATCATTGGGCATTTATTTTGTAGGTGACCTTATGTAGATTATGTACACTAAAATTTATTACTCTATATAGTGGTATTATTAGACTATTTTCACCCTTAACCAATATATCTTGCTTGATCTTTAAATTTTTTGAATTTTGTCTCATCTTCTCTAATTCCTTGATCTCCATCTCCTTATTCTCTCATCTCCAACGTTATGTCTATATTCTACATGCTAATTCTATCACAATTGAGTATGTACCAAAGGTTCTTCCATCTGATGTAGTTCTAGTATCTCGTAGCAACCGAGACACAAACCAATCAACTTTTTTTCTTTGTTAGTGGTTCTTCCATTTTTCTTACTACTTATTTAATTTACGATCAAATTCTTTGACTATTTCCCCCTCTTCCTATATCATTTCTTTTATATTTTTACACTCTTTAATGAAATCTTAGGAAATCCAATGTTAAATCAAAATACAATTTTATCTCTTTCTATTCCTTATCATTTTACATAAATTTTTCATATAACACTGAAGGGCATCATTTCATAGGGTTCATACAAAATCAAGAAGTCTATATTGATTGCTCCAAGTTGTATTTCTTCACCAAATTTATTATAACATGGAGATATGTTTAAAAGTTTTATTAGTATGTTATATTGGTACATTTACTTTTGCTTGAATAAGTATCATTTCTAATAAATACATGTGAAATCTATAAGAGACTTTTTTTGAATCTTTCAATTATATAACATATTAAATGTATGTTTGATTATAATAATAATAAATTAGTACTAAAAATATATTAATTTTAAATTTAATATATTAATATTTATAATCAAATGTTTATCTTGAATAAAGGTTATTTAAGATTGAACATATTGTAGTGATTGCAAGAATGTATTAATTTTTTTTTTACAGACTAAGTTAAGACATAATTAACAACGAACTAAGTTTGTTTATGTATGTATGTATGTATGTCTTTATTCATCTTTCTTTATGTCCTCCACACTTAAACAATAGACTAACTTGTTTTAGTTAATATATATATGATGTGAAGATAATTGCATCCCTATTAAGCTCAATTCATATTGATATTTAAGAGTAGGTTCACATTAAAAGTACTAAAGTCAGTTTTGAATATTTTTAAAACACTGAAGTAACAAAAGGGTTTGGGATTAGGCTAGATTTTGAAAATAATTATAATAATGTAGTTACAACTCTCAAATAGTCATAACTAATCAATAAACTTTATACACAATTGCATTTGCAATATGACCATTGGTCAACATTCTTATCACCCCAAGCATCTTATTTTCAAAGAAAGATTAGATAATTGTACATTAATTTTGACAATGACGATCAATATTCATATATATACTTTTTAAAAAAAATGAAACAAATTGCTTCTCACATAATATTAAGAAAAATATTAGATAAATTGAATAGTTATGTAGTTATAGAGAAAAATAATTTATATCAATTGATAGTGATCACACTGTATTGACAAAGATTTATACTACATATATATTGTCTTCTTATATATACGAGCTAATACTAGAACATGATTTGAATAACTTTTACATTATCTATTGCATGCTTATTACATTATGTGAAAATAATCCAAATTATAAACCCTGTTCCACTCTCGTGGAATATGAATAAAAGATACGTGATCTAACATGGATAAACCCTGTTTATGACGGTCGCATGAAATGAAGGCGGGCCCAATCGTATAGCATTTACGTAGTTGACAGGGCTGTGAGCTGAGATTCCCGGTAATACAATACCTATACATCTAATTACCATTCCAAGCCACCCTTCTCTGAAATCTTTTCCCTTTATATGCCCAATTATAATGCTTTGTATAAGCTCCCATATTGCGTTTATGGAATTTGGAATGTAATATAAGGCTGAAAAATTTCTGTTGGGTTCTTCCTTCAGTGTCTGTCAAAGCATAGGAAGGAGAGTTAGTTGGTCTGTAAATATAATCTTAAAGTAAAAGAAGTCAAGTATAAACGTATGATCCACCAAATGATTCAAAATTTCTCTCTCTAAGCTTTCTTGTTTGTAGAAAGTTTGTGTATATATATGTATATCTATATATTACAAATTGAGAAAAGTAGAAAATTACCTTCTGTTTGTAGCAGCTATTGTAGTAGATGCATGCTCCAAAATGCTTGAACAGGAAGTCTTTATTATCGTACGGCAACCTGGGAACCATGTCATTGCAGTATACTACTCGGAAATACCTTGGCTCGGGTTGGTTGATGTTTTCATTCCAATAGTTTCCCATCTGTTCATCACCAACTCTTGGTTGCCCAAATGTATAAACTGCTAACATCTTTTCCAGGAGCTTCTTCCGGTTATGTAGAAGTAGTATTGCAGGAAATAGTACTGCAAGAGCACCACCCAGACTGTGCCCTGTCACAATAAACTTGGCATCCTTGTGTTCTTCCAGCAAATTTTCTAGTCTATCACTAATGGCATAGTAAGCCAGAGGCTTTTCATGGTTTTTTGGGGCATTGTCTGGCCACCCATTGCTTGTATTGGGTTTTAGATGAAATTGGGCAACTTGTTTATTAGAACGATGTGCTAAGCCCATTGCTTCAAGAAATCCAAGATGAATTCTCCCAATTGGCTCCACTTTGTACAATGAGATGTCGAAGTCAGTGCTCCAATCGGTTGCATCGAATGGTTGTGTGCCTCTGAATGCAATCACCACCAATTCTGCATTTTCTGCCTTATCACAGAATATGAAGGCTTCGGTGGATTTCTTTTTCAAGAATTCTGCAGGTCAATGAATACAAAATGGATATATTAATAATTCTACTCAAAAGATCTCTTTTCATCATCGAGAGATTTAGAAGAGATTCATGACGAAAATATGTTATTAATTCTACAAAGCATGAAAATGAACAATAGCCAATTCTTACGATTCCAGCAGTCGAAGAACTCCACGAAATGCATCTGCATTCAAGGTTTCAATGTAAAAATTCAGCCATAAGGTCTGCACAGAGACCTGCACGAATGATCATGGAATGATTTTTTTTTTTTAAAACCTCGAGTAAGAGTATGAAAACACTGGAAATTGTAAGTACCTTCCAACGTTTGGTGACTACATTCCTGATAACAGATTCATTTTCATATGCTATTTTTGAAGCCATCATACAGATATCCGCTCAATATCTGCTTCCCGATTTGATAATCTTTTCGGTACTAGGGTCTAAATCCAGACGCCCATCCAAGTGCCCAATGAAACTGATGAAGTTTTCTGTGCCCCTCTTGGGCTTTATCACGCCATCCCCTGATCAGACGAGTCCTTCAGAAACACAATAAAAACAAAAAAACTGTATTTTGCCATGAAAACCATTGCGACAGAGAGATTCTAAACATAGGAACCTAATTAAACAATGATGTTGATCCCAAAAGAATACTGCACTTGAAATAACTGCAAAATAGAAAACAAGCTGTATTATGAAAAAAGAAATATAAAACTGGATCTAAACCTGTTAGAAGCCTGCTGATTATTCCTTTGAATCCTCCATTGTTTGATAACAGATTCAAGATGAACTCAATATAAGATCCAATCCTGGCCATGGGTTTAGCCACATAATATAAAATCTTAATTACAATCATGGAAATCTTGATAATCCATCGATTTTGAGGCAAGAAATTCTCGGGATATTCGTTGAAATCATGCTCATTCCCAGCGAGGAAAAGAAAATAGAGGAGACGTATGATTCCTGCGTTCTCCGGATGCAAAATGAGGTCTTCGTTACGCATTTTGGTGGCCCTGAATAAGGCGGGAGGAAAGCAGTACATAATATAGTCATTCAGAATTGGTTCTCTGGTATTAAATATCCATAGTATTTGACTTATTTCTTGACATAGTCGCCGTCGTTATAATGTTTCCCACGTTATAAGTTAAAGTTTGTTAGTTAGCGATTTTTTCGAGGGCTGCGACTCACATCTACGGTGTGAGTTCATCTCTACATCAATAGACTAAGCCTTCGCCGTTGATGCTCTGCAATTTTTTTTTTTTGACTATCGCATAAATCAGTGGCATTTTTTTTGAGGGGTAAATGCTTTTGATCTGAAATTATGAATTGGTGAGGTCACAATTGGGCGACTCATCTCCAACATAACACTCAACAATTACACTCCAATGAGATTTGAACAACAACACAAGAACTTAGCCATCATACCATGCCACTATTGACAAACCGGGCCACCTAATTATCTATAAGAATTGGATTCGTTTCTTGGAAGTATTTATTTATTTTTCATTATGGTAAAAAAATTCAAATAGTGAAGTCTTGTTGGAAGGGGATGGAGCCTCAAATTTTCATTTTTTAGAGTTCAATTAAATTTTCTGCCACATTACTAGTTTGTCTTGCTTTTCTGGAGAAGCCTAGGGTTGGGGTTTTATTTTTGCCTCCATGAAATCCTAATTTTCTATCTTAAGCCCTAGTTTGGATCTAGTTTGTCGTTACCTTTTTGAGAGAGGTTTTAAAACGACTTATGTCCCATTAACCCGTCTAGGTCAGGCCTCTTTTAATAAATTGTGTTAAATATTTTACCTCGACTTTATTATTTCCTAAGTCTAGGTTAGCCCATGCTCCGTGCTTTAAGAACAACCTTATGCCATCGTTTATCGTTGGCCTAGGTGATGCCCCCTTTCCCCTTTTAATAATTATCTTATTTTGCAGGGAAAGTATTTTAATGACCGTCGATCATCCTAAGGTTGATCCTGACCATTCCCCGCGATCTAGCGATGATGTCGCCATTGGGCTTCAATTGATTGCGATATCACGGGCGGGCGCCACGTGCCTCAGTTACTGATGCCGAAATAGGATTAATAAAATGTTTAATATTTGTATCGGGTTTGAATACGTTAAATGGTGGGTTACTAAAAGAACTGTGAGATGCACGTGCTCGAGATCGACGATGGTGTTTTAATCTTGATGAAGAGTTGCTCGACAGTTATGTTTGGCGCTGCTGACTGCTGTGAGTGAACATGATTGTCGATGGTGGGAATCAACGGTTGCCCGCCATTGTGTGATCCAAAGATGCAGGGTAATAGTGATTGCGATATCACGGGCGGGCGCCACGTGTATCCCTTGTGAGCTGCATATTATTGTGGGCCCTCGATGCTGACATGGAGATTACATCAGCCTTTTTAAAGGTGGCCATTTGATGATTTGACAAAAACCAGAGATCGACGACTGCGGTTTAAATTCACATCAAATGCGATTGGAGCTATTGGTGCAGCATGCAAATGGGCATTAATGGCGCATGAGATGTCTACTGGCTAAATTCAATCGACATAAAGTATTTGATTTCATTCTGTCTTCACCATAAAAACATTCAAGCATTTTCAAAACGGTTCAGAGCCAGAGATAAAGTTTTTCAAGAAATCACAGCGAAAGTTTGGTTCTCTGCAAAGCGTGACATCCCGTGAGTTATTTTTTGTATCGCTGTTTTGATTTGACTATAAATATTGTGAAAGGTTGTCGTGTACGGGTCAGGAGGTTGTTGATTATTGTTGTAGGGTTATTGGTTCGTTTGAATTGTTAGAAATTGCATAAGTGTGTTGTAATTTCGCTTTCTGGGTAGCCCTAGTTTATTCAAGAGTTTGAATTATAAGAAAGCCCTATTTGTTTGAAATGGCACCATTGAAGCAACACTCTGGCCATATTGATTATATGCAGAGAAATTTATATGATGACTTTCTAGATCAACTCCCATTATCAACAAATGACAGAAGGAGGGGTTTAATTTTAATGAATGGAAAAACCCTAGGTGAGGGACTAGTATGCAAAGACTATAATATTGCAAATGCTAGGGTTCCAATGATAGGTCTCGATATGTTTAGGCTTTGGTATGGAAAAAGAAACCTACCCCACCCCTTTTCAAATGGTTGGAGATACGACATGGGGAAACTAGTAGTGCCGAATGTGTTTCCTGACATGAACCTTCTCAGAGCAGTGGCGACACGTTATCACCCAGTTACAAGGGTAATTAGAGATAATGATGGTGGGATTCTGCTGAGCATAAGTGCAATTGAG